>OX940988.1:27730422-28236120 GCA_954871275.1 Leptopterna dolabrata
TGCGGTAATCGCCGAGCTCCCAGTAGCGTTAGAAAAATAGATGAAAAATACAATGGGACCGCCGGGGGGGGGGGGGGGGATGATTCTCTTTCATTTGAAAAAATATTCATCAAAATCGGTCCATAAGTTTCGGAATAATCGCTGGACAAACATTTTAAAAAAGAGAAGAAAAAAAGTAACAAACCGGCTGAATTGAGAACCTCCTCCTTTTTTTGATATTAGTTAAAAATTACCCTGAATCAGAAAAAATTGATATATTCATGAAAGTTGGTGGGAAAATCTCTTTTGCATGAGGTTTACGGAACTGAAAATTCTATAATAATTGGTGTGGGGGGGGGGGGGGGAGAAAATACTCTTATTTTCCATTTTCCCTATTGTGATCATTTGAGGTATCGTTTTCGAATGGATTTTCAATGCTGAATCGAAAGCAACCACTCCCATACCGGTAGGATCAACTGTTTTCGAGAAAACTGCTGTTTAAGTCCAAAAAAGCTGCGAAGTCTTTGTCACGCGGGTTTACCATTCTATTCGACATATCCTTCAGAAATGTTGGCTGTTCGTTTATTGTTTCTCTAATGTGCAATAATTGAAATAGCTATTTTTGATGGTTTCCATCAATTTTGGCCCCCAAAAATACGAATTAGGCTCCTATTTTTTAATGTAAATTTATTATCTTTCATCATTAGTAGTGCCATTTAATTGTCTTGATTCACCTTTCGATATTATTTCTAGTGTTCTTATACAAACTATGGTGATTTCAGACAATTTTCCAGGTTTTTTACTCATAAAAATGAATTTTGGGAGCTGAACCTTCGTTAGAGCCTCAATTCTTCACACTTTGGTCAAAATCAACTTCATATTCGGTCTTCTCACCCTAAAAAACATGGAAAACAATACCTCACAAGCCCACTAAAATCTCAAAAAAAAACCCCTGGAAAACCCCTATTTTTGCCCCCATAACACCCCTGGGTGCATTCCGATCGGACTGCCGAGCTTCGGAGCACAACTAGAACCCAAATGTGTTCCCAAGTGGGGACTTGAACTGTTTGTGGAAAACGACGATTTTAGATCAAAATTTAGCGCCAATTTACGCTGAAATTCGTTAAAACCTCAATTCTTCGCTCGTTGGTAAAAATTGACTTCGTATTCAGCCTCCTCGCCCTAAAACACATGGAAAACGATACATCACAAACTTTGTTAATTAAAACACCAAAAAACCCTATTTGTACACCCATTTTCACCCATAGCACCCCTGGGTATATTCTGATCGGGCTGCAAGGTTTCGGGACACAACTAGGTACCGAAGGGAGCGTTTGTGCGAAAGAACTTTTTAGACCGAAAATACCGCAAATATGGATGATAACAGCGTACGGCGGGCGGTTGACGTACATTGTGTTTTTGGAATCTACGCACCTTGAAACGCAAAAGAAAAAATGTTGAGGCTGTGTTATACACATTTTTTAGTGAGCGAATACATAGATGTATTATTCACAGAATAGTAAACCAACATCTTGTGTGAAACGCCAAAAATAGAGGGAAATACCCAGAATTCTTTTTCGGCTATTTGTGGTCGAGTTTTGTATCATTTCTGAAAGGTTTTGTTGCATGCTGAATTTAAATAAACCGTCGCCAGGTAGGGTTAACCCTGGTAAGGTTAACTGTTGTTGAAATGGTGAAAAATGTGTCCGAAAAGCTTGAAATGTGACTGTTTTCCATGTTCTCTGGCAAGTGTGATTTTCACAGGTTCGAGTTGGGTTTCATTTCACCGGACACGTTTTTCAGCATTTCAACAACAGTTAACCTTACCAGGGTTAATCCTACCGACTTGGCGATGGTTTATTTCAATTCAGTAATCCCCCTTCCACCCCTCCAATCCTCCCCGCCCTTAAATTTGTATAAACTCTTCAGTTTCATAAGCCAAAAGAGGTAATTCCGCCGAGTTTCATTAACGTATTAACCCTTTTCTTATTCACAACCTATTCTCCATTTATGAAGAAAGGAGATGAGCTCAGCTTGGTCGGATGGGAAGGGGTGTGGCGTCACTAAAGTCCGCTACGCCGGTCAACATTGCCTTCTTTTGATGCCCATATCCGCCCGAATATTTCATGTTAATTATGGGCGAGTTCTGGTCGCATTGGGAAGAACTTTACGAACAACTGATATAATTATTACGAGCAGTTCAAAGATGACATCGGTCGATTTTTATGGGCGTCAATCAATTCGTCACACTTAACAATACTCCAAACGATTCGCCAGCTAAGAAAAGGTAAGAAAAAAATGTGATGAATCGTAATTTGTGACGAAACGATTGCCGCCGATTTTTAGTCGTTCTCAAGGTCCTTTACGAAATAATAGTATTTCTGACCGGTCACCTGAAAATTGAAATTTCAAGTAGGTATCCAAGCAGTGAAGCTTCTACCCCATTGCTACAGCTTATTTTCATCGAAAATTCACTAAAAAATAGGTGTGATATTATCTTGCTGTTCCTAGCATAAAACTGTCCCTAAAGAACCAAAATATTACGCTCTGAACCATAATTCCAACTTCAAACTAGATCCTCCTTCTCAGTTGGCGAAGTTTTCCACCGCATTGACTTTTGTTTGCTTTGATTTTTCGAGCGTGCAGTCTTTTCTCCCTCGGAAAGGAATAGAAGGGAAGACTTTTTGACGGTTTGAATATTTCATTCGCCAAATTTCTCCATCCAAGCCCGAAATTGTGACCAGGCGTTCAGATGCCACAGGGAGTGGCGCGGTAATGACTGTAACTTGCGCGAGTCAACCTCACCTCTCACTTTTCGCCGAAGCTTTCTGTATTATTCAGCGGTATCCCATAAAGTTTTCTGAAAGTTCCGCTACCCGGTTTTCTTGCTTAGTTTCGATCTTTAGAAGCCGTGTCTCCCCTCGCCCCTCTCCGGTTACCCTTTGCGACTAAATCATTCAAAACCGCCCTGTAGAGACGTTTCCGTTCACTTTCCGACGTGAGGTTTCGCGGTCGGAGGGTGGGAACACGGTGACACGCCAAAGTTGATTATTATCCATCAAAGTTTATCACGGGAAGTTGCTTTATAAAGCTCGAAGCTCATTTCTCGGCTCCTCAAACTTCGTTCTTCGTTGGAGCGGAATCAGCAGATTTCTGCCTTGAATCTGATGCTGGAGGCAGTGACGTGGATGTTCATCATAACGTGGGCCTTGCAGTATCCTTAGTTGAGAAATTTTTGTATATCCTTGTTACCACAATGAAGCATAGATCTGTGCACAGATGCCCAATTCGCCAGCTCCAAGGCCCTGTATTGTAATAGTTCAGAAAGCTCAAAAATTGTGGATGATGCCTAATTCTCAATTACATGTAACATTAATTTTTGCAAATTTCTTCTGATTCAAATTACCTACCTTATCTTGAAAATGCCTATCTTATATCTCAAATTTTGAGCAAATTTTTTAAATTTTTTTTGCTTGTTATTACTAAATCTACCTCGGGTTATGTAACGCCATTAACAGGTTGATGGAGTTTTAAAAGGTGGGTTGATCCTGGCAGTCGGTGTCAAGGAAAAGTGGGGCGTGTGATCCAATTACAGTCACTAGTTATACGAATTTCAGGAGTTGGTTATTCAAAATACCCTAATTGTCGACTTACATTGATTTATCAAAGCCATTGCGGGAAAGGGGGACAACCAATGGGGTGATAAGTGGGACAACCCCAGAGTGTGATATCCAGCAGGGCAAAAAAAATTTGTAAACATGTGGCAGTATTGATTTATTTGAGCAGCTAGGTAGGCACATGAATATCCATTTATTTGTTATCGTAGGTAGCTATACCTGTTTTGTTGATCTTATTCTAGTGCTACTGTAGTAGAATCGCCTACAAATTTTGAACGGGGCTTTCGGTCTCTACTTTGACTGGCATTAATGTACGTACCTACACCCTACGTGGATGTTTGATGTCCCTAGATCACATCCTTCCCTTATTTTATTGGTGACATTTTTATTCGGTTTATTTAGCGTAAGTGCAAGTGAGGACTTCGGTACTTATAAATTTGTACGCAGTTATTTACAGTTACAAGGTTAAAGAATAATTTCAAGTCGAGCAAACAGCACAACCACGAGTAAGTCAAGCAATTCAAGAGAGTGTATCCCATGCACAGTATTTCATTGTTGTTGAATATGTCTATGGCTAGTTGTCAGCTAACAGCCTGAGTTTACTGATGAATATTATAACATTTTACTACGTCCGACGGAGGATATTCTTCTTCAAGATACTCCATAGCTTCAGGAAAAACTTCATCTTCTTCACACCTGTAAAAATGAATAAAATTTGTTACCTATATTTTTGTTACATTAGTTGGTGGGGGCTGTAGAGTAAATGTCTGTACTAAGTGAAAGAGATTTAGCGAAATCCAAATTGGGATACAGAAAACTGGGAGAGTAACACTACCATTTTTGTCTTATCTTTAGGAGCCAAATAAACCTCCTTTACCATCAGTTCATGGTGTTAGTTAGCAAAGATATTTCAAAGGTTACTAATTAAAATTTCGGCCAACTTCGAGGAAAATAATATAGGGGCGTGAAATATAAGACAGCATATCCCAGGGGCGGATACTGGCCAGGGCACAGGAGAACGTGCACCCCCAAGGAAAATTAGGACGAGGGAGAAGAGCTGCCGTATAACTTCCAGCTCTACAAAGTGTGCAGGACTGATTAGGTAGGTAAGTACGTCATCATTCAAATTTTGCACGGTTCTAGCGGCCATGGTTGACGCGCTGGGGGCATCAGTACCTACGCGGAAACCATTGAAACCCACAATATTTAGATTTAAATGTCTTCAAAGGGTCATTGTGAATGGTCGACAGGGATTGCGGACACGAAACGGATTTACGCCAATGAGAGACCATCTTGTATCGTGAAAAAATAATTTCTGTTGGAGAGCACACCGGTATGTCTGCTCCAAGCGCTGCCTGCTATAAGTAAAGCATAGAGTTGAATGAATATTCATGGATGCTTTCTCGCTTGAGATTTTATCTGTTTATAATTCTTTATAATTCCATCACAGCTCAAGTGAACCAGCTCTCGCGCTCTTCTCTCGTTGCACAGTTACAGTTAGTTACGGTTTTCTCAATCGTTTCGTTTGATTTCAACCCTCGCTTTGTACTAGGCTTTCCTTCTGTTTTGCTTTCCCGATTTCGTCGCTGTTGACTTGGCTTTAGTTTTCATTCGTGCATGATTGATCATTCGGTAATTTTTATTCATAAAAACTATTCGTGGTTTGACTGTGTCAAAAGAAGTGAAGATTCGTGACTCATGCCGGCCTCAACCCCCCGCTGTGCGAACTCAAACAAACTGTTAAAATGTAATTCATGTTATGTAATTCATGAGTGAAATCAGCTTTTTCGGAAAAAGTACTGCGCGTACTTTTTTATTGAGGTTACACTGCAATACTTGTTTTTGGGTGACATTGTATGAATTGACCGAGGAATCATAAAATACCAATGCGAGGAATAAAAAAGCCACAATATATCACTGATAACTGCTACCTCCGCTGTCTGATGGGCTTCATTTCATCGGTTGTCCGACAGAGGCGCTGCGTTAATTTTTTCAGTGGCAATAAATGTTCAAAAATTGGACTTTCCGGTTAACACCTTCACCGCGTTTTCGGCGTTGTTTGCTTCCTTCTCGGCTCACGTTCTCGGGATCGGATGTAAAAATCTTTTGTCAGACAAACATTCCCAATCCCCTCCTCCCGGCGAAGTCCGCCATTCGTGAAAACCATTCCGCTGTGCTGTGCGGTGTAAGGCAATCGGCACGTGTGAACAGAACAAACAAACATTACACTCTAACGAAAAAACTTGGGTTCCACAACTCCCTACAAGCTTCCCCACCGCTCCCTGCCTCTCGACCGCCGTCTCGCCCTCTTTCGCCGTTTTGTTTTCCCTTCTTCTCCTACCACGTACTTCGCCCGACATTTTTGCTCGAACTCCGGACTTCCATACCTCCCCCATCCGCAGCCTTATATTGTAAAAGTTGGAATGGGATATATGCTTAACTTGTTCACAATACATGCATAACAAGTAACTCGATGGTGCGTGGAGATTGTCTCTACAAAATAATATTTAAAAAAAGGAGAAAACTCAAAAGAAGTTCGTGGTTCTTCTTCAATCTCTTTTTTTCTGGTCTCTAAACGGTATTGCGTTGACTTGAAGAAATAATCCAATTTTTATTTCTGCCTTTTTCCGAGGAAAAAGTTTTCATGTCGGCGGAATAAACGCGATCTTGGAATCACAAGATATTTCGAGAAATAAATGGAAAAGTATATTTTTCATCACCGGTCTGGCGTGTTTTCGTGGTTCCGAAAGATCTCGAGCTAGTAGTTCGTGGTTCGTACAAGGTATTTCATAACTGTACAGAACCAGATCTAGGATTCAGACCTGGAAAGTGCGCAGTGGACCACTTTCATAATCTCTTCACCTGTGGATTCCAGGATTTTGTACTGCATCGGTCATCAGTTCTAAATTATCTCGAAATTGTCCTCTCCCGTTTTTCATGGATGGTCTGGGTGCTAAACCTAAAACATCCCGATTAATCCTTTTAGGAAAATATAGAATAGTGGAGTGTTGTAAATGATGAGATTTAAGAGAAGAAATAATGTGCCCTCGCCGAGATTCGAACTCTAAGCTCCTTATTCGGAACTCTATTCATATATTACATCACTGATTCTGTACTTAATTCAGAAGTGCCTTTACTTGTCTCAACAGGATAGTAATTTTTATTGTTTCCCGTCTTCCGCAAGAGGTAACGTCGCATAATTTAACCAGGCTGCTGGGGTCCTTCTTGGAGGCTGCTTTGTCATCCAGCCTCCCCCTAAATCCCTAGGTAGGTCACCCATCTCATGGGACGTAGTGATGCTCAATACATATTTACCGAATTCGGCTGTTTAAAATGAATACCAAATTCAGGGTTTCAATCTAAAACTTAGTAGAAATGAATTAGCGGTTCCGCCAGTTACAACTCAAATTTGCCGTGGTTTTTTAAATTTGAAACGAGCCAAGTATTTTTGACAAGCTGTCGTCCATAAAAATCCAAATTTTACCCCTTTTACACGGAAAATTTATACGGAAAATGTTTTATCATGAAATAATATGTAGTCTTCTTCCATCTAGAGTTACGATGAACTCATATAAATTTTTGGTGATACGATCTTTTTTCTCTGATTAAAAAAAAAATCGATCAATTTAGTTCGCTACAATATTATGATTCAACTGTTTGTAGAGTTGGAGCCCAGTGGCTGTAGCTCAAGGGACACACATTGTCACATCAAAAGGTCGAGAGTTTTTGTTCTATCAAGCCGGTCTAGGAGTCGAATAACATCCGGATTTATGTGTTCATGAAGCCGCCGCTCGTATTTAATCGCATGCTGCTTGGCCACTTCGCTGACTGATTCCATCTTCAGGTCTCAATGGAGGACATCATTTCTGATGTACCAAGGGGCGTTGACAATACTCCTTAGTACCTTTTTCTGAAAAGTTCGTATAATCTTGCTGTTTGTCTTTTTAGTGCAGCCCCAGAGCTGGGTACCATAAATTCAACAGGTTTTAGGATTTGCTTGTAGATGAGCAAATTTTTGTGTACAGATAGTTCAGAATACCTGCCCAGCAGGCAGTACACATTTTTGAACATGAAGTTTAACTGATTTGTTTTTTAAATCACATCCTTCCGTCTTAATTTGGCATCAAGAGTCATCCCTAAATACTTTGCTGTATTGGCGTAGGGAATATTTTGTTCATTCATCATGACTGGTATCGTCGTTGTTCTTGTTCGCAAGGTTAGTGTAAATAGATTTCAGTTCATTAATCTTGAGTCGCCATTTTTTGGTCCAGGCGCTTACATCATCAACAAAATGCTGTAATTTCCTAATTGCTTTCTCTACTGAGCAGTATCATCAGCAAAAGTTGCGTTTGTCATGTTTTGGTTGCATTTTGCGGTTGTCACTTGTACATCACGTGTGTACAGAAGTATAGTAAGGGCCCAAGCACGCTTCCTTGAGGGACACCTGCCCTTGTTTTCTTGATCCTTCGTGTTTCACTCTGAAATGTCTTTCAGTAAGATGATTTCAAAATTTGAAAAAATGGCTTCGGTAAGTCTCTCTCAAGTTTGTACTCTAACCCTTGATGCCAAACTTTGTCAAAAGCTTGAGATTGCCAATATCATTTCATTTCACTGAGCGTTACTGGTTGTATTAAGTGTACTTATATCTGTGGAGGAGGATACCATCGGTAAGTCTCCTTCATCACTGTTCCTGGCGAGTTGCACAAATGTGTTCAGCAAAGATCTCTCTCTGCCTTTTCAGTAGGGCTTTTAGCCCATTTCCCATAATCTTTTTTAATGGGAGGTATATGTTCCTTCGGCTGCTTGAGTTCTTCCAAAGAGAATATTACGTACCTTTTTCCGGATTTAAACTATGAATTATTCTCAATTGCGCTTCTTGCTTCATTTCTGCCGATAAATTATCCAGGTGATTCTCCAGTTTATTCAATTTTCTTTTATCGTATCTGGCTCTGGTATGTTGCCATATTCGTCTAGCTTTCCTCTTTTCTCTGGTCTCCTCTTTTAGCTGTATACGTAGTCTGTAATCTCTAAGCCAAGCTGCTCGTTGAATACATTTAAAGAAGTTCTCAGCTTCATATTCTATTAACTTCATCTTCTAATTTTTTGAGCAACAAAATATTCAAATTTGACCCACAGTTTGTTTTCCAAAATTGCAGATCAGTGACTCATTCTTTTGTTTGCAATTACTAACATTTTGGTGATAATAATAATATATATACCTACGTTAGAAAATATTTGAGATCTAGGGCTGGATTCAGAATGCTGTGAAACGGAAAAGAATCGGGTTGGTAGGTACTGTACAATTCAAGTAAGCACTAAACATTTTGGGCTTTTCTCCAAAAACTTGTTAAAAACGCTGCAAGCTCTGCCGCAACGGTTTATTGATTTGGTATAGATATCCCTGAGCGTCGTGATGTCCCAGTCTGCCTGTTTCGGTGAGATTTCAAAGGATTTTCATACGCCAAGACGTGAAGGGAACGCCACCGGATTCATCAAACGATTTGAATATTGTCAACTGTGGAAGGGGAATCCTATTTTTCTTTGATCCGAACCCGCTCAATTTCTCAAAGCTGTTTAAAAATGAAAACCCCTTCAATTATAAAGGACGATGCAGTGTAAGAGCACACCCGTCCCACCAATCACTGGCCAACTCCCCCCCCCCCCCCCCCCCCGGAACAGAAAGAAATTCTCAAATCTCCTCTAATTGGTCGAAAATGTTTCGGATGATGAAAAGAGAAGGATGTTACCTAACTAGCGATCTCTGTTTCATTCACTTGATACAGTCATTTGATGTTTTTCCCCCTTGAAGGTTGATATTTGATGAAATAAAAACAATTTAATAAGCTTAATAATCGACCAAACAAAAAACAAAAACAAAAAAATGGTCGATTGAACGGTCAAATTGAAGAGGCTCACGTTTTTCAACATGATGAATATATATTATTATTGCTTACATAAGTAATAAGCATTGGAATATAATGTCAGTCTGCTATATACCAATATTGTAGCTCTAATGCGCTGCTCTTATCGGAAATTTGGTATAACATTAAAAATAGCTTAGCGCACCAAATCCCGAAGAACCTCAAAAACTCGCATTGTGGCCCAGTGGCACCATCCAAATAAGAAGTAGAAGAATAAGAAGTTCATGCTCGAAAGATGAAAACGGCGTTTTAGAAACGTTGTCCATTTTCACTAAGTAAAAAAATAACGTGTTATACCAAATTCGATGATCAAACCATGTTCAGTAGCATACAATAACATGGCTTCACCGGAGAGAGGTGGGCGTATATTATAACGTCAAGAAGGGAACGGTGATTGTGACTGACAATAATTGAAGTGAAAGGAATCAATAGAAAATGAAGCATCTGAGTAGAAATGACGGAAGGTACCAAGATGGGGACACAAATGAACGCAGTAATGGAGAAAAATAACATTTTCCAAAGTTTTCCCTACATTTGCCCTACATTTACCCTTACATTATCTGCTCGATTCTTCTGCTTACTAAATTCTTTTCTACTCACTGTCGCAGAACTACCTATAAATGTTGTTCTTCTGAGGTACCTATTGATCTGTGGGCAGTCATCACTTCCGCCCGTGGCCCATTAGCCCATCGCCCATGGTCCATGGCCCATCGAATTCCGTCCCTGTCCTACGACCACAACATCCCTGTAGAGAGGGCCCAGGAGAACACACATGTAGGCTGAAATCCTTGAATATGATAAAATTCGTCAAAAAATACAAATTCAGTGCTTATCTGGAGCATACATTAGGCTGACGGTTCTGAGAAAATCCAACAATGATTTCTCCCCATTTTTGTCCATAGCCGTCCGTTAGGTTCGTCGATCTTTCATAAGTTTTCAGCCAAGCACCACAAGTTTTCTTGGAACACCTGAGAGAGTTCACCAAAAATTTACTTTTGTACTAAAAAATAGATTTTTATATTTTTATAGACTTTATGATACAAATGAATTACTCACCTCCATTTCACTTCTCCTTACTCCAAAGTGCGATTTTCAAAATAAGTATTGGCCTTATAAAGCAACAATTCTTTGCGTGTGTGCCAGGAACGGCTTATCTCTGGTCGCGTCACGGATTAGGGTGGAGATGATAATCGCCCTGATCTGTTCTGTTTTTTTTTTCTGTTGATTTTACGACATTAACCACGAACATGAACAGCTTTGAGAAATTCCCAAATATGACTGTTATAGGTACCTATAGATGGACAGCTTCGATTTAGTACCGTTGAACGCAGACTTTGATCGTCTTCAACTCTGCGAGTAAAAGCCCGTCCACACCGGGCGAGCATGAAAAATAAGGAAGGATTCGCCTTCCAGTCCAAACCAGACGAGCATTCGCATTTGCTTCGTCAGTGTCCCCGCTGACTTTGAAGTTCGTAACGGCTCTCAATTGCGAACGCCGGGCGAGCACGAATGACGAATACACGAATGTGTACGGACTCCAAGGGGGAACACTCGCGAATACGTTCACACCTATAGAGCATTCGCATTCGCGGGTGCTCGGATCGTCGAAGCTCGTCCGGTGTGGACGCGGCAAACCTGGTAAAATTGGTGCCTTTGAGCTAAGTATTTTGTGAATTGTCGAGGTTTCTTGGGATTTGAGGCGCTGTATTGGGTAGGTATGGTAACATGGAGTGTATTCAGAATCAACGCAAAAATGCCCTATAACCGTGCAGGGGTGTGAGGTGGAAGGACCAAGCGTCGTAGATCGAATAAAACACTGAAGAGACTCGAGTTCTACGTGTTTCGAAACCTCTAGCAACTCGAAACACGTAGAACTCGTTTTCTGTCACTGAAGATGATGAAGAGCATTTATTTTGGCCTGGCTTTTTCGCTTCTGCAGTATGGGTTTATTTATTGTATGGGGAAGTACTTGTAAAACCCATCTGCAATGTGTGCAGGTACTTCAAAACTCGCTTCTTAAGGTTATCTTGAATAAGCCTTCTAGATATTCTACCTCACGGCTATATAATGAATTTAATGTTCTGTATCTAAGGCAGATCTTTCTTTTAGAATCCTGCATTCACGTTTTCAAAACTGGCATTGTCGAGAGATTTGTCTGTGGTCTCGAACACCAGACTGGCCTCGTTGACTAACTTCAAGCTACCTAAATAGGGCATAGAGCTCTTTAAACGTGTCTCATACAATAGAGCGTTATCTTTTTTTAATGATAATAAAATTAACACTTTTGCGTTTCGAAGACTGAAAGAATTTAAACGCCGAATTGAGCAGGTTCTTCGAGCGAAGGATGCCCTTAGTTAGTGGTTCTCCCTTTTTTCTTTTACTTTTTTCAGTTATTTTTTTATTTTCACTTTTTATTTTAATTTTAGATCACTTCGATTCTTTTTAAGTAACTGCACGGAGGAAACGTGTTGTTCGAGTGAGGTCTGGACGAACTCCACCTGAGAGCACAAGTTCTGATGAACTTATTCTCATGGTGGGCAATGACTGTTATACTGTTTTTAAAACATTTATATTAGGAGAAATCTTTTCTTCATGTATAGATACGTATATAACTTGTACATTGTTACTCTTTTATTGGCAAAATATAATGCATTTGAATTTGAACTCTGCGTAGATCGCATACGGCACTTCCTGCTATTGTACTTCCGCAGATCGAAACACATGAAAATTGCATCGAGATTCTAGATGTTGTATTGCAGTAATTCAGAGTCCAGCGGCGTCACTTCCTCCCCAGTTCGCAATGACCCCACCGCCGTGGTCATCTGGCAGACTACCTCCTGCCACCCGCGGGCTCCTGCACTTCAACGAATGCCATCCGGTCGGCGTAAACGGCTGCAGAGACCCCCTCGCTTGATTCGCTATAAATATTTAAGATTCCCAGGGCCTCCTTCCCCGCGTCAAATCCCAGTAAATCTGTTTCATTCCCGGTGAATTAAACATCACTGAAGGGCGAGGGGATGGGCCTTTTTGGTGAGTTCGTCGTTGTCGGTAAAGTCCCCGGGGAGACCGCCTGACCCTCTCCATAGCCAGCATTCAAAAATAACGATCTTAACAGCGTACTCCTTGATCTTATTCTGCGTGGAAGAATACCATTAATAAGGAAACTGGTCACGTGGCGTTCAGCACGATGTTAATGTTGTTGTCAATATTAACCACCTCATTATGTGACATTCATTAATTCAGGAACAATCAGTTCGATTATTGCAGAGTATCAGTTCGAGAATGCACGATTTGTCATCGATTCCGTTTTAGAAGGAATAGCGAAGTCTCATTATTATTATCAAATACGCTGCAAATCCCTACACAACGGTTTATTATTTTGTACAGGACACCCTTCTGTTACAGATCACAGCTGTCTGTATAAATAACCCCTCTGTATAATATATGTACTGTTCTATACATGTTATGTAGATCGCAGACCCTCCGTACCTTAGTACCTAACCCCATACGCGTTACTAGGTACCTATCTAAATCACGTGCTAAAATAATTCTGTCGATGGCAAACAGTAGCTAAAATGGCAGCACGAAACAAGAATGAAGTTCGGAAGGGAAATTGTTGATATGGGGTGAAAAAATGTTCAGTCCCGGTAGGGTTTCGATCCGGCATATCGTCAGTCTTTGGCATATGAGTCCGTCAGGTAAACCACTGTGCTATAGATCCCGGCCAGCCGATAGACCCGTGATGTGCGCTCTCAACCCAGCTTGATGCCCGCATACACCCTGCTCTTTACGGCAAATTGTATAGCATATTTTATGGCAACATCGTAGAATGCTCCGGATGGTCTCAACAATTCAGAAAAAATCAGACTATTTAAAAATGTGAGAAAACCCACACCTCAAAAAACAATTTTCCGAGATAGAGATATTCTGGACATATCAACCCCTATTTTTCACCCCTTAGAGATGACTGGCAGTAGCGCCGAGCTTCGATGACCAACGGGACCCATATACCAAATTTCGTGAATTTTGGTTCATGAGAACTAAGGAAAAAGTCGCGTACGGCGGACGGACGGGAACTTTTTTATTCGATATTCGTATTCTACGTCCCTCAAAACGTAAACCATAAAAATTTGATGGGGGGGGGGGGTTATTTATTTTTTATTTTATTTTTTTTTTTTTTCATGGTCGATTCCAAAGCTTTATTATTTAAAATAATAAACCAAAACGATCCAAGGGCGCCAAGAATGACGTGAGAGCACGACATCCACATCAAAATTATGCCTCTTCCCCACACGACTCGTTTATAAGTTAGCCCTTACCTATTCTTTTAGAAGATGAATCCTCAGAAGATAAAATTGGAGCAGAAAAAAATGATATATTCAAAAGTCGTAATTTCCGGAAGGTGGTTATGAAATATTAGTTGGCCGGCATCTTCTGTCAAATGAATATAAACTTGAGGAATATTTTCGTTCAACTCCTTGCACCAGTTCTGAGATACATAAAAGATGATGTAAAGGCGACACCACACAATAGACACTAGAACCCAGTATCTACTGAGCAGCCACTCTGCGTATTTTAGAAGAACTTACTATCTAAGTTTTTTCGTTGTGGAATAATATTTTTCAGTATATTATGATAATTTGGTTAAAAGCAATTAAATACCGTTCACCACCTAAAAAACAAATAAAGTTATTCAAAAAATACCTTAGTTTGGCGTCCCCTGCTGGTTTTAAACCAGAATAATATTAGCGAGTTCTCACTAGAATTAACGACAAAAACTCTTATTACCTCGTATCACTCTACACTCGCAGCTTCGCCTTCAAATCATATCTTCGAATTTCTGGAACAACTGGATAACGCTCCTCACGGCTCGTAACCTTTATACTTCGATAATTAACGCTAATTTACAACTTCCGCGATATCGTCTCCTGTTGTGATGCCCCGGTAACGTTTTCTCATCGATCCCACTCATTTTACTGCCGTCATAATTCTCGCGTGAAACGTAAACTTTGCATGACCCCGTTTATCCCCTTTGGCGAGAGTATCGCAGGATCTTTATGAGCTCTGGTCGTAAACCTCTATTGATATCAAAGAGTTTCGAGGAAATGAGAAAAATATACTTTCATGAAATCGGATACAATTTCGAAAGGGTGATGGGTTTCTTTGTATTGTGCAAACATCAAAACATTCACCACCAGCAGTTTTCATCCGTCATGTCGAATTGGTTCATCTCTTCTTTCCTTGTATTCCACGACGGCAGTTATACATGAATCATTCCAGTACCTCATCATTTTGCATCATGTTCCAAAGGACCATAAAATAATTTTGACAGTACTATCGTATTTTGGACTTACTAGCTACCATATGCTGGATCTGGTTGATGGCCTTCAGGCGGTAACACGTTAAATGCGGAAAAAAGAACACGATATGGGTACCTAATAACAGACAGCACGTTAGGGGACAAGGAAAGTGGAGGAAAAATTTAATCACTGAGTCGCTCCAGTTCACTCGAATGTTAAAAATTTGACTCTGGTTTCGTGAACTAAATTCTAGTAAAATTAAAACCAGTAGCGGTGCGTGGGCTCTGAAAATGGTGGGACATCAAACCGGAACACAAATTAACAGCTTCTTCTACAAAATACCTGTAAATGTTTTCCAACAGTGGAGTCTTCTTATGAGAAATGGGTGGATTTAATCAACCGCAGCTCTTAGCACGTCAGAATGTAAGCACTGTGTTCACAATAGTTCTGACCAGTACCCAGGATTACCAGAAGCTAAAAGTTCTATAGCTTCATACTGGCTAATACTCAGCAAAGTAATCTCTTCCTAAACTTTCAATCATCACTCTATCTATCCTCGTAGGAAAACGTCGAAAATTTCGACTGTAAGTTAGCCACCGAATTCATGTGGTACAAAAACACAGAAGCAAATAAACTAAACAACAACTAAAAAAATTGAACTAGACTAAAATACAACTATGTATTGACCCGCCGGCCAGTACGTACTTGGATGGAGAATCAGACTAGAAGCCAGGTACTTATCTGTGTATGTTGACGTCGATCAATCCACAAAACCACATACAGGACACAACGCACTTAATTATCGCAAATCCAAATCTGTTCCGGGAACTCGAATGGGAACATACAAAATTCGAAAGGTAAGCAGAAAATTGAAAACTCAACATAGGAACAGAATGGCGAAAGTGATAAGAATTTTTAGGGGAGGACAGATCGAAGGACAAGCATCTCGTATCGAGGTGTCAAGATGAATTGAAACAATCCAATCGATCGTGAACACAAACGATTTTTGGATGGAAATGTGGGCCCCGGGCCCAAAAGGGGCGTGGCTCACCAAATTTTTACTCGACTGAGCTTGCGCGGACGGGCCACTTTTCTTGGTTACCATGGCGACACCAGGTCCCAGGACCTGTCAGTTTCAGAAGCGTAGGTTTCGATTTCGGTTGCAAGTCCTCGATTACTGTAGCTACATTCCGATAAAATGCTCGAATATCCATAGCCAGAAAACTCTGTCTAGTCGCTGTTGAACTTCGTGAAAAATTCTAGGTACAGTATACGGAGAGAAATTCTAATGCCAACTGAACAAATGGTTGGCATTTTTTTGGAGTTTTTTGTGTTTCTGTGTGCCGGGGCAGTGGCCCAAGTGGCCTTATGGACGCAACGCCCCTGCCTAAAACTCATGTAAAGAGTGAAGGTGGATACGTTACATGTGGGCTTTACAACATGTTCATCCGTGTTCCTCCACTTGATTCGCTTTTTCGCTCTACACGCCGAAGGAAGGTCATTCGTGGAGACCTTTAGCGAAGAGTTTAGTCGGAATATGGCCTGTTAAACAAACTAACACCCGAATCCATGTTCTGAAAGTGTTGACGGTCTTTCCAGCCCTGGCCTTCCCTCCAAGCCCTCCGGAGCCTTTTCCACATAAAAGCTGCTATAACTCATTTAGCCGCTACACTCTCGGAAGCCCCTTAATTACTGGACTCGCATGCTTTTATCCCCCCTCCCCTCCACCACATACCCGCATTCGCTCCCATTTCCGCTTACTGTCTTTCCCGTCTTCGCAGATTTTTTTTTCTAAACAAAGCCTCCCTCTAATTCTTGCAAAAAGGGCGGTTTCTCTCGCTAGTTTCTCATATTGGCCCTATGAGAGCTGTTTGATTATGATGTTGCTAATTTTGTCTGGGGTCCGGTGTATGATATGTATCTGCTTTAGCTTGCGTTCATGAGAACTTCACATCATCAAACGTGGCTCTCCCCCGTGGTTCTCTCTCACGTAGACCTCCGTAGATCTATTATCATTGGTATAGATCTACTATTATGATATTATCATCTATTATTATTAGTCCATATTGGATTGCAGTTTTTTACGAGAAAATTTCCAGTTTTGGTTTATTGGTTTATTATTTTCAATAATGAACCATTGGAATCGAGCATGAAAAAAACAATTCTTACCCCCCCTCAAAATTTGATGGTTTACGTTTCAAGGTATGTAGAATCCAAAACTGCAATAAAAATATTTCTGTCTCTCCGCCGTACGCCGTACGGGCCACTTTTCTTAGTTACCATGATTTTTCAATATTGAACCTTTGGACTCGAGCATGATCAAATTGAATTTAACTCTCCCACTCCTCAACATTTGATGGATCTGTTTCAAGGTAGGTATGTTCATAGAATACGAAGATGGAATAAAAAAACGCTGCAAATCCCTGCACAACGGTTTATTATTTTGTATAGAATACCCTTCTGTTACAGATCACAGCTCTATGTATAGATAACCCGTCTATATAATATAATATGTACTATTCTATGCATATTATGTAGATCGCAGACCCTCCGTAGGTTAGTACCTAACCCCGTACTCGTTACTAGGTACCTACCTAAATCACGAGTTAAATGTTGCTAAAATAATTCTGCCGATGACAAACAGTACCTAACAAAAAGAAACACACATAATGAAGTTCTGAAAAGAAATTGTTGATGAGGAGTGAAAAAAGTTGCAAACGTACCTACCAACAAACTCCAGCCCCTTCTACGTAGATGGTATAATGAACCGTTGTGTAATAATTTACCGTTGAGTAATGATTTACCGTAGTAATACCTAATTTACCCATCAATAATACTTCAACGTTTGTTCAAGTTTCACTACCTACCAAAAAACTCCAAAAGAGCCATCATTTTTCAAATTAAATAATATCACAGAACAACCAACTCGACTTCATACTCCGCCAATATAATCAGGTGATCCCTACCAATGATTGGCCGTATTCACAAATTCCTATTGTGGGCGCGTCTCTGGTTACGAGATTTGGTTTGAATTGTATACAATTTCATTCACACTGGAGTCGAAAATGCCTGTCGGTGCAAACTTCGGGGCCTTACTGTGAACGAACGGCTGGACGTACGATGCTCCGGATGGTCTTAAAAAACTCGCAAGTTCAAGAAATATTTAAAACCGTAAAAATATTTACGTAAAAAAATGGTATAGGCGTTTTGAAAATTTCAACCCCTATTTTGAACCCCTTAGAGATGACTCACAGTAACGTCGAGCTTCGAGGACCAACTAGACGCCGAACGGAACCTATAACCCGAATTTCATCAATTTTTTTTCATGGTAACTAAGAAAAGTGGCCCGTACGGCGTACGGTGTACGGCGTACGGCGTACGGCGTACGGCGGACAGACAGAAATATTTTTATTGCAGTTTTGGATTCTACATACCTTGAAACGTAAACCATCAAATTTTGAGGGGGGGTAAGAATTTTTTTTTTCATGCTCGATTCCAATGGTTCATTATTGAAAATAATAAACCAAAAAGTTCATTCTGTCATACTTCGCAATTTTCTTAGTTCCCATGAACCATGAACATGAACCATAATGAATGAGATTCGGTATCATTGCTAGGGGACAGCTGATTATAACCGAGCATGGCTTTAATAAATTGAGTTGGTTGTGAACATATGAAGAATGTTGGTTATTTTATATTTTGATGGTAGGTAGGCACTTTTACTTTTGTAACTTGAACAAATTTGGTTCTGTGACACGTATTGATTCCTCAGTTCTAATCCGATTTTGTTGAATCTTTGGCGTTCATGCGGGTTGGGCCCCAGATGGCCCCCTAACCCCATGAAAGGCCGCTGTGGATGCACGTGAATCCGAGTTGCTGAATTTTTCGTGAATGTGTGGCTCGATTTTGCTCAAATTTAGTTGGGGTGTAGTTCCTAGATTGTCCCTATGAAGCTTTGTTATCACTTAGGTATCAAAGCTTTGTTATCACTTTTGGGAGAATGAATATACATTCGCCATGAGCACAACTGCAGTTCCTACATTGTCATGGTTACGATGAAGCTATGACCAACATCTTGGTAGAAATTCCTTTGTCTTCATACAGTACCCCTCTTCCCACCTCGTACTGTTTTCTATATCCGCTCTCTGGGAACCTTTTTGTTATTCGATTTCATGCATCGATTTCTGTTAGAGTACATCGCAGACGTGACATCCCCATTTTGATAAGCTTGCTGCTTCTAAATTCCTAGAGAGCTCATCGTATACCTAACATATCTCTAAATAACAATGAAGCTCAAGAGGGATTACTGGAAGTCTGACGTCGGCAGGTGGGTTAGGGGTTCAACTCTTCAGCTGAGGGTTTTGCGTATGACAGACATCAATCTGCCGTCTGATGGCGTCCGCCCCCGCCGCCGATCTACCGTCGAAATGGATATTGAAGCTCGATTCATTAGCAAGGTCGTTAAAGGATCATCGAGACGGGGAGGAAGGTAATTAGATTCCCTGGCCCAAACAACAGAGGAGGTCCATACAAACTCCATACACACATAACACCACACTCCCTCTCAGCTACGCTTTGGAACTTTGCTATTGAGTGAAATTTCACTGTCTTCGGTGTCAGGCAGACCCGATTGTGTGTTACTTGACGAAACTCGTCTATCAACGACAGAAAGTTCATTCAGCAAAGACATCGAAATTGTTTGGCAAATGATCGAACTCGCTATGGTCTGCGTTCGGATTCTCAGTAGGTACTCAAATGTTTGAAAATGTTTTTGATGCAACTTCTCCGTTTCAGAGCATTCTTAATCCAGACCGAGCGTAATAATCTAACCAGTGTCTGAAGGGGCAGCTGTCACACTGCCTCCCTACCTTTTTGGTTTATTATTCTGCGAATAATACACCTATGTAATCGCTGAGCAAAAAATTTTTATAACACCCCTCAAAATTTTTTCTTTTCCTTTTCAAGGTGCGTAGATTCCAAAAATGCAATGTCCGTCCGCCGTATCACACATACCGGCTTCATTTTCGGTCTAAAAAATTCGTTCTTTCGCACACAGGCTCCATTTGGGCCCTAGTCGTGTCCCGAAACCTTGCAGCCTGATCGGAATATACCAAGGGGTGTTATGAGTGAAAATGTGTATATAAATAGGTACTTTTTGTGTTTTAGTAACATGTTAATAAAATGAGATTTTGACGTATCATTTCCCATGATTTTTGGGACGAGAAAACCGAGCATGAAGTCGATTTTGACCAAAGAGTGGAAAATTGAGGTTCTACCAAATGTTCAGCTCCCCAAAATATTTTTCGTGAGTCAAAAACCTGCGAAATCGTCTGAAATCACAGTCAGTTTGTGGATCAAGACGGTTAAATGGCACTACCAGTGGTCGAAGATAAATTGAAAAAAAAAAAAGGAGCCTACATAATGCGTGTTTTGGGGGCCAAAATTGGTGGAAACCATCAGAAATGGCTGTTCGAATCATTTCACATGAAAGAAACAATAAATGAACAGCTAACATTTCTGTAGGTTTGTCCAATAGAATAATAAACCCATGTGACAAGGACTTTGCAGCGTTTTTTTTATTACTGTACTTCGGTCGCATAGTTTGGTTTTAGAGCCCAACTTTTTTCCCCCTTTTCAATTGTTTTTTCTTACCTCAAATTGAGCTATTATATGCGTTCAAAGCCTCAAACCAAATAATTATCTTCTTCCAGGGTCAATCCCAATAATAGATCCCAGTAATATTTTAAATTTCTTCTTCTTTCAAGGGTAAAATTTCCAAATTTAAAGGCGAAAATGACAGTTTGAAAATCTCCAAGTTGAGCATATTAAACAATCCTAGTTGTTCCATCTTGTGATGGAGGTTAGTCACTTACAGGTTGTTCAGATGAACCCTCTATCCTGTAGCAGAACCTTTGACAAAAACATTTCCTCCTTATCATTTTTGTTTTCGTTTTATATCAAAGTCCTGTCCAGCAGTAAATAATTTGCAGTAGTACCATTACGATAGGAGTTTGTAGCTTTGGAGTAGCAGAACCATTCATGAATCAGAACTCCGTACACTTTCAATCCTGTGCTAAATGACTTCACATACTTATTCTTCAAATAAGTTGAAGCACATTTTAGCGCACGCATTGTTTCTCAGAATATCGATCGGGTCAAATGTGAGAATTGCTGAGTCACAAAAACAGTGACAATAGCTCAATTCAAAAGCAATCGACAAGAAATCATCTAAAAGGCATAGAATGGCGCGACTCGCGACAGAAAATCCTAACTACCTATTTCAATACTCAAAAATACTTCTCACAGAACTAGGGGTCAAAAGTCGGTAAAATGGCTGTAATTTTTTTGATGGTTCAAAAATTGCTCATTAGTTGATTAAAATTGCATCTCCAAAAGTGTCGCAGGATGCTACGTCGAAAATTCGTTTTTACGGTCATGTGGCACGGCATGTACTTCTTTGTTTTGAATTGTGTTTTCCATGATTTAAGCGATGTTTACATATTTTTAGCGATTTTTTATTCACAAAAACTTGATAGTTCGTCCCACGGTTTGTTTTCGAAAATTTTTCATCACCGAACTTATCCCTTTGGTTGCCGTTTTTGACACACATACACACAAAGATATTATACAGGTAGTGTGATGGACACTTAACATTAAAACCTAAAAAATGTATAGTCGTTGAGTCATCAGAAACTCCTCCGTTGATATTGACAAGACGCTTGGCTGAAATTAAGGATTGTTGAGTTGAAATATATTGAGTGTCATATTGAGGACGCGTCCAGGTTTTGAACCTGGGACCTCCGATTCTTTGCGATATACAATATACAGCCCACCCACTTGGTAGGTTCCAGCGAGGAACACAAAACCGCAGCGACTCCTCGCGCTTCACCGAATCCGCATTTTACCTTTGGCCTTTGTCGCGGACGAAGTGGTTAACTCTGACGCGAATTGTCCACGGAAACTCCAAAGGGCGCCCTCTAATTACGCCCTTAGCCGTTTCCAGACCTTTGTCATCGGCGGGAAACACTGGATATTCCGCGTGCTTCGAAAACCCTCTCGAAACCTTCTGTAGGGCGGCTCTTGGGTAGCGCCAAGGTCGCCAGTCGATATGCGAAGGGGTTACTTTGACAGATAATCGTGGGGCTTTGAAGGAGTTGGATGTCAACTGGTAATCAGCATCGAATTACTGGACTGCGTCCCGGAGTGCTTTGGATGCTGCGGATAGCTGATCCGCCGGTTACGCCCAACTGCATTACGTGGGATTCCAACTTCCCTACTTTGAGCTGCAACACAAAGAACGCCCGAGAAACCTCAACTATATACGTTGAAGCTGTCACGAGGTCCCAACATGTCAGCGATTTCCACTCATTCAGCATGACCATATGAGCGAAATTAGTGATCGTTCAGTTATTTTCGACTATTTTTTAGCGATTCCCAAACTCAAGTTATCCCTTTTTGCCTTAGATCCGTTCAGTTTGTACCTTTTTTTTGTAATGGAAAATTTCATTTTCAGCTAATTTCGGAAGGTTACAATTTTTGAAAATTTGATCGTTTCGAATCGGGATATCAACCATTGTTGGTGATTTTCAACCATTTTCGACCCTATCCAAATCGCTTTAACCCCCAAAACTGTGGAAATATGTTTGATTATTGAAACAGTTTTTCTTTCTGTCCAAAGTCTTCATTCTAACACTCATTTTTGCCGAATTTTAGCTGTTTAGACCCATAAAAACTCAAATTTGACCCACTTTGTATACCTATATACAGTTTACCCAACTTGGAACTCATCGCTTCCTTTGGTATTAGATAAACATTTGGTTGAATTTCCATTTTTTAATTTTTTAGCGAAGTCAGATATTTTCTGGAATGACACATACATTTATTTATCTATATCTGTGAATATGGTTGGTTTTAGAATGCCCTAAAACGTAAATGGAATATAAGTTATTTCATATTCAAAAACTCATGTACATAGAATTTTGGGACCCATTGCATAATCGTATTCCCAACAAAAATTCGCTAGAAGATACAAATGGTAAAAAATCATTTTCTTTTTTTAAAAACTGTCAAGTTTTGAATTTTGGGGTTCTAAAATTGCTGAAAATTGTCAAAAATACAAGTCACTAACTTTTTATTTTTCCCTTATAGTCATCCTACTTGGTTGCTTGGTACTTCTACGTTTGCTGCGGGTACCTATTTTGTTTGAGGATTCTCTTGTAAGCCTCCTCGCCCATCCTATCCTGACTCAAGAGGGATTACCGGAGTGGCAAAAACCTCGCTGTCAAACAAATTTCCTGATTCTTTTTCCAGCTTCGAAAGAACAACAAGGATTAAATATCACCGTACGCGCTTAATACCTGATCTTGTGAGGGTGGGAGGGGGGGGGGGGATCAAGAACGCTTCGCCTAAGAGACTATTCATAAGACATCAAGAATTAAAATCTCGAAAGTCTCTTTCGGACAAGGGTTGTTCTTTTACCCCTCGGCGCATCCCTTTTTCTACCGCAAATGGCTAATTAAGGGGGGCAAGAAGAGTTGTAGCCTTCAAACACCTAATAGGATTCACCTCCAGGGGTTTTTGTTAGGCATATCCTCCCTCCTACGTATATAATAGTGAGTTACTTTCCCTTCAACCTGAAGTTTTTCGTCAAAGAGAATTTATGAAAAGTAGAGGCGGATAAGGCGTAAGGTGGACCATATTATTCCGTCACATCTCCGCTTTTTGCTGCTGTGTGATGGTGGAGGGGGGATTTCGGGAAATGATCCTCATCTGAAGATATCAAACCGCTGAGCCTTATCTTTACTCCCCCTTAATCCTACTGAAGTAGCTTTGAGTATGGTATGATGCTCCTACCTGGATAAGTTCTAAACCGACATTAAGGAAACTCACCTTCAAAATGGCTGGGTAAGCAGCGTAAATTATTTGAGGTTTCTGCGTATGAGAGTTGTTAGCCCTATCACAGTTGTTGTGACGTCATGGGCTTTGACGTCTGAGTGACGTCACGTTGCATCCCCTCCAGGACTTGGTTAAAGGTCTTGCTTCCGTATTTTGTCCCCACGATTCGGTGACTTGAAACAGGACAAGTTTCCACACATGCGAAATTGGCGACTCGGCTAGTTCCGACGGTTCCTAGCGATTTTGGCCCTCGAAAACTCGAAGTTCACCGCGTTTTTGAAATAGTCGTCTTCTATCTAGGGTCACCATTCTGCACCACTTCTGGTGGAATCACTAATCATCATTTTATCCTTCCCCTCATCCCTAAAATAGACCAAGAGTTGAATGAGTGAGCCACCATGAGTGAGGGACACAATGAGGAATTTTTTTTATTATTTAAAATTGTAGGTCTAACATAGCTTTTCGAAAAGTTGCTATATATGATGAGTCGGAAATGAACAGAAGTGAGTGAGAAAGAGGAAGGAAAACTCATGTGCCATTTGATATGTATTGCTCTCTTGCTTCTGCTGATACATAAGTTGACGTCACGCGTTTTCTCTTTAGCTTATTCCTACCAAACTGCTCGGATTTTGGAGTTGACATTGGGATACAGGGGTTTTCGAAGATGCAGAATCCGAGTCCGAGGTCAAAAATCGCAAATTCCGACCCACGTCCATTCCTCATTCTTCACAGACAAATCTTTCAAAAGCCTCTCATGTGAATAGTGCACCCCTACAAATTCAATAACACGCCACGCTGACATTTTCATGATCTGTTAGATTAGTTCAGGTGTGTCATATTCCTATAGATTCAGTCAAAAGCTGAATGAAAGAAGTCATTAGAGGACAGTTGCATTCGCGCCTGTTCTGTTCAAACCTCGAACTTTTGGTGCAGCACTATCGGATGGCGGTTCGCCCGGCATAATGTAAGTTAGATTAGTTTTGGAATTAACTTTGATTGATTGGGAATTAGAAATCAGCTAGGATGTGCCCAGTTTGTAGCTGGGAGCTTGAACCCTCCAATCTTCGCTTCCCCCCCTCCGAGTTGAATTAACACGATCGTAATTGCGACTATCATAGAAAATTAACGCCTGTCGGCGGGATGAGCTTGTTACAGTAATTCACATCATCTCCAGGTTTATCACAGGCTTATATATTCGCGGTTTCGAACTGACCTCTGCCTGACGAGTTTTCAGTGAATATTCGGTAAAAAACCGCTACTGTAGTGAGCCCAAACATTTTTGTAGGTTAATTTTTGAAAATTTTTCGATGCAAATCTGTATTTGACCATTCTGAATGGGCTGCATATGATTTTTCTGTGGTATTTTTTATCGTAGAGAACAGCTTCAAAGTTCAAAAATGCGTGAACTAAAAATTCTGGACCCGAAAATTCGTTAACAAGAAACCCCTGGGAAAACATGCAGCAGTAATGGTGTTATGGTAATGGAAATGACTCATGATGGATGAGCCTTCGATGATGAAGAATTACTGTGATTAGTTTCGCCGCAAAACAACCCTCTCCGATGTTTTTCGCGCTGCGGCCGTCCTAGGACTAATCCAACGTTTTTATTATGGTCGTGAACCTCAACACACACACACAAATGGTCTTTGGTATTGAAATGACCTTCTCGCCGAGGGTTCCACGATATTAAACGAAGTGATTGATGCAGTTTATCGACCCGTTGGAAAGGATCCCATTTCCCGAAGCTCGGAACACACTTTCGGGCGCGATGCGATGGTGACAGTGACCAATCCCCGTCCCGCTTTTAATTAACCGAGGTATTGACGTCGTCCTTGTCCATCCGTCCTTGTTGAAACGTGTTCTTCTGAGATGAAACTACAAAAACTGCAATAAATATTATGTGAACGAATTGTCTCTGTTCGACAGATCTGTCCCAAAATTAGGAATGAGATGAGTGAATCATTTAAGGGTACCCATTCCATTCATTAAAAACTAACAGTATTGTCCAAGCAGGTGGCACAGAAATCTGGCTATCGATCCTACAGTCAAGGAAGCTTCAAGTAAATCACAGGAATCTCTACTATAATGCTATGCAGTGGGCTAAAAATTGAAGAATAAAACTCAATTCCAAGTCAACTCGTTCATGTGACGTGGTGGTGTGCACAGCAAAATGTTCAAGTCTCGCTGGAGTCACATTTTTTCACCTTAATTGTTCCCACAATTACCTTAAATTGCTATATTGTGTTGTTCATCGAGGCTGAAATTGCATTGATCTGTGTACATTCTTTTAACCAACCCGAAGGGTACTTCAGCTTTCTCCACCAAATTAATTCGAAGTTCTAGTCAGGCAACGTGACCTGATGAAACATATCATGTAGGGGTCTTGGAGTCACTCGATCGGCGCCACTGTTTTGAGGAACGCGTCTCTGTTGTAGTGAGAGTTGCACCATACAGTTAAAATCACTTCTCACCAGCCCTGTTTCCCTTCAAAATAAAATATCAAGACCCTTATCAGGCCCATATGGATCTGTGCCGTTTGCTTATGAGGAACATGCGCGAGGTTACAGTTTCGAAGGATTGAGCAGCAGCTTCAGAAGAATGTAGTGCTCCTCCATTCGGAAGCAATAAAACACTGTGCAACGACCTTCAGCTGGACTCGCCTTCAGAAATCCTTAGTCCTTATTTAATTCAGAATCGTGAGAGAGCCATTAGTGGCTCAATGTCTTCAACATACGCCTTGTCGACGACTTACCCGCCCGCGACACATCCTGGCCATGTACAAGACCCAAAACGACCAAAGCGGAGTGCCAGATAATTTTGTTCCCTTCACACTTTCCGTTCTGTTATAAACTATCGTATTATTTTATTCTGAGAAGATTGGTATCCATTGGAACGGAGCGACACCATGTTGTCACCCCGGGTAATTGTTTAAAACCCGATTGTAGGGTATTACCATACCCAAGAGGAATATTGTTTATCAATGATCTCTATAAATAAAAAATAAATAAAAGTAATGGACCACTGCAAGCCTATTTAGGAACTCTCCTCAGCAGGCTGATGAGGGGTCCGTATTGTAATGCATATTACATCAAGTACCTACTCTGCTGAAGATTATTATCAAAAATTCGGAAATACAGAACTCCATTTCAACTGGGATTTAATACTTGTATTGTACAGAGTAATGAGTTCTATCGGTCTTAACCGATATTCTTCCTTCTACGTTATCTTATTTCCAGATGGAATCAGCCTAATAAGACTTCTACTTGGTCACCTATTGTTCCGAGCTCTGTCGTTTGATTTTCGCTTTTATTAGAGCATCACCGCCCACGCAAACACCAGCATTTTCTCGCTCTTCAGATAACGTCTCCGCCGTCACCTTTTATTCTCGATTGTTAACAAGAGGTTGACGACCAAGAGCTCCCCTCCTCCCCCTTTCTATTTTCACCTCCACAACGAGTCATGCTGTTTATCGGACTTGAGAGCTGCCTCCTTTTACTCCGAGACAGTGGAAAATTAGTTTTTCACGGCGAAAGCAAAAGGCGGAGCCCTGAAACGTTATCAGTTGAGAGGCGATGAAAAGCAACAAGTCCGTGGGAAGGGTGAGACGTTCCACCATTAATAACCTCTTCGCTATCATCGTTCAGAAAAAACCTCCGTTTTGCTCTTTTTAGAAAGTGGACCTGTCTGGCCTGTTATTGCATGTCAAAGCTCACGAGATTTAACTTGATTTTTTTACATCAGCCTGCGAAAAGTGGTGCTGGACTGATGCTACTGATGCAAATACAGTTGATAATAATATATAGTTATTGAAGGCTAAACCCGAAATCAGGCAAAACTAATAATGACCAAAACCGGCAGGCCAAACCTGTATTGACGAGTCGATCCAGGTTTTGACTACCACCACCAGTCATTACTGCTTTAAACAAGGAACTGTTACTGCCGCAATGTCAGTGGGAAAACAGTACCTACAGGAAAGACTGTTTGTAAAATATTGCTGAAAAATCATAGTTGATGTTGCTGATCAGAATTGATTCACATGTTTTTGCGGTTACCGCCTCCATGAGCGTTCCATCGCAGCCATATAAGTTGAGTGGGATATGTGATGAGTAAGGAGAATGACAAAGGAATACGTTCAAGTTCAGGATAGGTTTGAATATTTTAATAAGCGTTTCGATTGAGGAGGGCTGTCGAACCTTAAAAATACCAGTCATGACTGGTCTTGCCAACACAATCCAGGTTTGGTCTGCAATATAATATCCTTCATTCCTTCATTAATATACATACATACGTAAATGTAGAAAAAAAACATAAAAACCACATTGGCATGTATATAAAATTTAAAAAAATGGTTGGAATCCAGGGATGGATAGAAAAAAAATGGTTGGAATCGGGGATGGATTCAGAACGCTCTAAAACAAAAAAGAACCGACAAATTTACAAAAATAACTCAGTTGTTACTACGAATTTCGGACCCATTGCTATAGCCTTTTTTCTCTGAAAATTCGTTAAAAAGTCCAAATTTAGCCACAATGTAAGCCAAACTAAAGAATGAGTTTGAAACTGAACAGTTTTCGAAAACAAAACGTTTGCAATCTAAAACTCGGTGTTCCCTCTTCAAAAAGTGCGGCATTCCAAAACCCTGTTCGAGATTGCTGCCTTCAAAATCTTTGCGAATGGTTCACAGTGCTCGTGGAGGCGGGTAGTTGTTGAATTTGAACTCTCAATAACGGTTCAATTAGACGCTTCTAAACTTCCAAAAAAATAAAGATGAAAATATTAAGGAACGCCCTTTATGGTGAATATTAGGTTCATTCAACCCTTTCTCACAGCCCAATGTTTTCGGTTAGGCCTTTTCCCCTCCGTATTCTTCTTCCTCTCGATCAAGGGAAAACCATCATTAGTCGGCTCTCGAGTCCTCCGGTAATGCGATATTTAAAATTAACTTTATACCAGGGCCCTGGGCAAGGGTAATGAGGGAGCATGCACGTGGAAAATGAGACCTAGCGGGGATTTCCAACCCCTTTTTTGTTCCTCACTAAATCTTTCACTCCTTCCACCCTTTTCTTTTCGGTTGTTCTCCAACGAGAATGTAACGCTTGGGCAAGCAACCTTTTAAACTAACCTTATTGTTTAAAGCAGCCTTATTGTTATTTAAAAACCACGATCAAAGGTTGAGGATTGTGTATTCCGTGGGTCTTCTCGCAAATGGCTTGTTTCAACTCGGAAAATGCTGTATATCCGCTAAATAGTATAGTAGTGGTAGAGTGGCCGTCCGGCAGAGTTAGGGAAAAATCACCAACATGGTTCGAAGGGATAGGGATGCTTCCCAACATGGCGCAAGTATCCAGTGCTAGAGTGGTTTTGCTGTTTATAGCATTTTTCAGTCAAATGAAACCTTTTTCCAACCAAATGAAACCTTGAGCCAATCAAATGCAACCTTGTACCAATCAAATGAAACCTTGTAGCAAGCAAGTGAAACTTTTTTTCAACCGATCAAGTGAAACGTTTTGTTTTGATCCTGCCATACATGTGCTAGGTAGAGCAAAAGCAAGTTTGATGCATCGCCATCACGGAGCAGATCTGCGCTCATTTTGAAAAAAATTCGGTACACAGAAGCTTGATAACTTCGAATTTGTCTGTATTTCAAAGCTCTAATGTAGTAATGAAGTAGTAGTAGTCTAGTCCACAGAGGTTTGAGTGAGCAAAGTTTGGGTGGAGTCGTAATTTTTTGATCGTTTATGGTTCGGTTCCGTAGGGGGGGGGGGGGGGGGGGGTTCAGTATGACTTGACTTCATTTGTATGATTAGGTACCTAACTACAATAACAAATTCATACACTACTACCGGTGTTTAGCGCTGTGTAGCTCATAGAAAAAGAAGTATTCATCGTAGGAGAGTGCGGTTGGTCTCAAAATATCTTTAATTTAAAAATGGGAATAGAGGAAAGAGCCTGAGCGAAAGATGCTTAAAACCTTAATTTGTCAAACACGAGGGACTGTGAGATCGGCTGTTTGGAAGGATCTTCATATCAACATCTGTACGTTGAGGAAATGCTGTCTCCATTGGTGCGAGAGCTGAAGCTGATATAGGCTCGTCGTCTTCTTCGGATTATCATAGACATTTTGTATTTTCGAATACTTCGTTGTTGACAGCCACCTGGAAAATTTCGGCTTATAAACCGCTTCACCACATTTATATGCTTGGCGTATGGAAGCAATGAAAAAACATTCTTCATGCAGAAGAACCGCCTCATGATGTGCATCATGAGGAGAAGTCATGGGTGCTCCTCATTGGTTGGTTGCGACGTTTCCGCAGCTGTTTGTCAAGGTTCAAGAACACAGGTGGCATTCTGACGTATGACCTATGACGTATGACCGTTATTATTAGTTTATTACGTTACCAATTGATTTTATTCTTTTTGTCGGAGTTCCTTCGGTCGTGGTTTGGTTCCGTAAAATTTCAGGCAAGAAAGTGAAGATAAGGTTGTTCAGAATGAGGACTATTATGTATTATAGTAAAGTACGGATTTTCTGTTTCAGTGGCATCCAATTGCGATCGCAATTTAAACTGAAGGTTGTTCTTTTGCGTTGTGAGGTGTTTACGTTGCTGGGCTCTGTCTCCCTCTTTACATTTTACCAATGTCAATATTAGAGATTACCTGATTTCTGCCCGAAGACGAGTTCCGCCGATTTAGTTATACAGGAAAAGGCGAGTTAACGCCTTAAACACTTCACAGTAACTCTGACGTCGCTAGGGATAAACCTTCTCCAGGCGATGCTGAGCACTGCGAAAAATCCTGTGAAATTCCGTTCAGCCATTTGAGCGTGATGATATTGTTATCATCAAAATATTATTTACATGTTGTTTGTTCTCTTTATTTTTGAAACGAACATTTCCTAACTATTTTTGATAATACCTTATTTTGTACCAAATGTCCATGTAAAAGTATAGTAATAGTATACAGGGTGTAACATGAGTGATGCAAAACCTCTCTCCCACGTGTTCTACATCTAATTTCCGGCCAAAAGTCTCCTATAACATTTTTTTTTTACTCCGCTTAAAACCCCACTTTTTTCACTTTTAAGATTTTTTTCGAGTTTCCGACCTCGTCTCACTAAATCAGCTATAATTTCTTTAATTTAAAGAGTAAATTCAAATTTGAAGATACCGTTGGAAAGAGCGTTAAATTTCCTGTCTCTCTAATGCCTAACAATTTTTTTAGGAAGATTTGAGGAGTGAAAATGGAGTTTGAAAAGTGAATTTTGTCAAAATCTTAAAATCGTCTGTTTTTTCAAACGCTTGGTGATCCTATTAATTCTTGTAGCAGAATGGTGAAGGTAAGCTAAAAAATGCGCCAAAACATCAGCTTTCCAACGGACTAATCAAAACTTTTTTTGGAATTGATTTCAAGAGAGAAAATGAGGTTTGAATACGAAAAAAACGTGTTGTTTCCGGCTAAATCGTGGGTTTTTCATGAAAAATGTGAAATGAAAAATGAAAAGAGTGAGTTTTGAGTCCCTTATCTCCCAGTAAGTATTTGATCTTTATTTTCTTTTAGTCCAAGGGTGTTGGCATTACAAAGAATGGAACTATGGAAGTTGAGCGAAGATGATTGAAAGTTCGGTGAGACTACTGTTGTTTGTGTACCTCTATGAATGATTGGGATGTGTTCTTATCTTTTTCGCTGCCACCTATGGACCCTTTATTCAACGTTGCTGATTCCTTCAACATATCTTTCCTATCGATCCATTTCACCGCTTTCTTCTCGCCGTATTTTATTTTTTCGTGTCATCATTTATTCGTTTATCATGTTCCGTTATACCACAAGCGAGTACGTAGACATGATTTTCATGTACGGCTTTGCAAATGGAAGCGGTAGTGAAGCCGCAAGGGAGTACGCTCTGCAGTACCCAAACCGACGGGCTCCTCACGGAGCCACTTTTTCAAGGGTATGTGCCTGTGCAATTATGAATGTGTTCGCTTTTGTGCTTGGGGTTTCGGTGATGTTCGTGCTAACACTCCTACTGCGTACAACTCACATCCTTTTAACACGTCGGACGGTATGAGGCAAAATGGTAACTAATTTTATGATCATGAGTTCATGAAAAACCCACGATTTAGCCGGAAACAGTACGTTTTTTCGTATTCAAACCTCATTTTCTCTCTTGAAATCAATTCCAAAAAACTTTTTGATTAGTCCGTTGGAAAGCTGATGTTTTGGCGCATTTTTTAGCTTACCTTCACATTCTGCGACAAGAATTAATAGGATCACCAAGCGTTTGAAAAAACAGACGATTTTAAGATTTTGACAAAATTCACTTTTCAAACTCCATTTTCACTCGTCAAATCCTCCTAAAAAAATATGTTAGGCATTAGAGAGACAGGAAATTTAACGCTATTTCCAACCGTACCTTTAAATTTGAATTTACTCTTTAAATTAAGGGAATTATAGCTGCTTTAGTGAGACGAGGTCGGAAACTCAAAAAATCTTAAAAGTGAAAGAAGTGGGGTTTTAAGCGGAGTAAAAAAAAAAGTTATAGGACACTTTTGGCCGGAAATTAGATGTAGAACACGTGGGAGAGAGGTTTTGCATCACTCATGTTACACCCTGTATAATGTTCTAAATATACATTACATCAATCTATCGATACATTCAAACCACTGACTCCACTATGCCGCTAATTCAATAATTATTGCGAATTGCCGCTCGTATGAACCGGCTTCAGGTATGTCCATTAAATTAACAATTACATCCTATGAATTGAAAAAGGACCGAAGTGAAATTGAAGATCTCCGAAGGGGGAGACCGGAAGTAGTAGCAAAGGAGGTGAAAGACGAGAAATTAATTCAGGAGGTTGATTTATTTGTCGATCCGTCAGGGTACAAAACACATGTCAACCTCCCTCCAACTCAATTAAGATTCCACCCGAGTTTTAAGGATTTCCAATTACCCGGACAGCAACCGCTATGACTCCCCTGTAGGAAACGACTAGGGAAGCTTCCCATCCAATAGGAGAAAAACACTGTTCTCCGAAGATGGGTAAGAATTTACAATTGTCCCTTTGTTGGAGTATGAAGGGGAAAGCCCGTCGAGATACTTTTCGATCCTACTGTCATTTAATCAAGGTGACTTTGGTAAATCGCTCCTTCAGAACGCCATGACCGTTTTCTCCCTTCGGCGTTAATTGGCGAAAGGCCTTCGGAAGAAAACGCGATCAGTTTTCTCTTCCTGGAGGGAATCCCAGAACGTACAGACACGAAAAAAAAAAACGCGTTGCAATTGAACGATGAAGGAGCCTCTTCTTGCTACCTCCAAATTTTCTGCGTTGGCGCTCAATCGAATTATCGGTCGTTGCTTTTATTCAATTTTTCCGCCTGCTCCGACGTCGTTTCTTGTCAATTTCTCGTCTATTGGTCGGAATGATGTCAAGTTAATGGACCCTTTGATGTCGAAATGTCTTTTTAGTAGTTTTGAAGTAGGAAATTGCTAGCTGCCCGACATCAGTATTAATTGTGCTGCTTGGAGCAGGGATCGGAGCTCGTCTTGCACTGCCTTAGATTTATGCAGGTTATGCTGGGCTACTCAAAATTTTGTAGGTAGATATATTGATTTGAATATTGTAATTATTTTTGTTATCCAGTGCCATTTGAATTGAAATTTTCCTCTTTCTGTTGGTCCATCTGTACGTTTTTTTGCACTCCTCGGCTTGACAAATACGCCCCTTACAGAAGATTTGAAAGGACGCTGGAGGTGGAAAAAATGTTGAAACATCTTATGGAGTGAATACGTTGCAAACTCATATTACTCTTATTCGGGATGCCTGAGGTTGTTTGGAATCATTTCCAGATTTATGCGATTCTTTTTTAGGCAAAAGTCTAACTTGCCTGGGCTGCCTGGAAAAATTGAAAAGTTATCTGCTGGCACATTCTCCCCGGGGAACACCTGGGCAGTTCGCTGGCATTTTGAGTTTTCTCGTGAGGACGTGACAGATGTATTGAGACAATGCGTTTTGTTGTAAACAACGAGGCCACTCAGCTGAAGCTAAACTCTTATGGCATTGTAAAAGGTAATCCCCGGCTCCCAGCCCTTCTTCCAGAATGGGATCCAAACTTCCTTAAACACGGTCCATTTGATTTGATGGGTTCCTTACTCCCGACTACACTTCCCCATTGTTTTTCCCTGGAAGAACCGCCCACTTTAGTCGTTGAACGAATTAAACGAAGATTTCCCGAACAATTGTGTGAAGGGAACTATACAGTTCACCCCCAGTCATCAATCGTTAGTCTGACGCTGGCATCGCGTCCGAAACATAATTATCGTCATACGATTGGGCTCTAACCCTGAATAAGGGTCCGTCTTCTGGGGGACCAGTTGTTGTTTACAATTTGGACCTTCCTATAGGGCCTAACGAGAAAAACGTCGCTAGGTGGTGACTCAGTGAGCGTCTTATCCAATCACCCGACTCCCCTGTTCCATCAAGTCCAACCCCCCGACTCCCCTCTCGATCTTTCGACACCCTTTTTCGGTCTTAATCATCTTCCGTTGCATCAACACTCCGTAAAATTACCTCACTCTCGTTCACTTTACGCCTCGTGCCATCACCGCTGTTACCCCTGGGAGTTTGAAGTCCTTGATCATTTAGTTTTCCGAATTAAAATAAGCTCAGAAGACTGCAGTGCGTAAAAGGAACCGTCCATCTGTAAGCAGTTCATGAAAAGCATGAAATTTTTAAATTTGTTGTGCTTCTGTGGACAAGTTTTGACTCAAACTTTCCTCTAAATTGTAGTTAAACACGAGTCAGAGGCGTTTTGCCACGATAACGTGCGATCTATGGTGGTTCTTGGAAAAACCTTTGGCGAATGAGGTAACCCAAAGGCAATCAACGTTGTTTCATTAGTTTTTTATAATCTGCTTCATTTTACTGCTTCTTGCAATAAAGTAAATGCTGCACTTGAGACAACAGCCAGATCTTCTTCTTCCCCCATAATGTCAGCCGGTTAAATTTTAAAACTTCAATTATATAAATTATGAATATCACAACACGGATATGTCAGGCCGAGGACATGTTTCAGACCATGTTCAGAGCCATCTCCGTCCAGTACGGCCAAATCCGTTGGCCCCAGCCCCTTGGTGGTATGTGGATTGGCGACCCACGTTCGTCCCGGTGGCAAATTGCCGTTCGTTGGTCTTCGTTTGCTAGGTATGTACCCGCCTATAGAAAGAGGGAATATTTCTATGGTATTTTTCTCAAAGAAGAGTGGGTCAAATTTGACTTTTTAAGGGTCGAAAATCGGTATATAATTTTACGACGTTTTTTTCTGGCTATACAATCTTTTTACACAATAGCGCGAATATTTCGTCGAAAATTCGCTCCTATAATCATGCTGCATGACTGGAACTTTTTTGTAAAGGCGTAAAGTTGTCAACCGCGCTTCAAGCACCTACCTTCACACACATTTTCAGACTTGAGTAGTATGCCGGGGAGGGGGCCCATGGGGGTTCAGAATAAAAATAACCTCGAGGAAAATATCCTGTCACGTCAACCTTTATTTAAAATCCACTTGGGCTCTTATAACAACCGCCCTGCGCGACCGCCCTATTAATTCAATAAGCTTCTTTTTACTCCCTTACAATTTTTTGCCCGTCGTGAGAGCTTCGCGTCATTTACAACGTCAGCCCCAGTGTCAAGTTTTTTCACGATAATGGACATCCGCTTAGCCTTCGTTAGAGTTTCCCGCGGAAGAGTTAGGAGGGGGGAAAAAGGATTGCTGTTATCCAGTCTGGTTGGCGACGAAACAGCATTGCTATCATCAGCTTTTAAATTGATCAACCAAAGTTTTTAATCAAATCAATCACCCCTCCCTCCTTCACGAGGCATTTTGTAGAGGAAACAATACGTGGGTATACCCCATTAGAGGTTTCAAAGTGCTTGTTCATAATCATCCATGAGGCTGTGGGATAATAATTATGAACAATTATAAATTTGCTCATGCTGCAAGGTTGGAGCTTTCAACTGGTAAGGGATGTGGTAAGCTAAAAAACGGCTTGCTAGTGACCTGATCGTTCTGTAATCATAAGGGACCATCTAAGAGATACACCTCAACTTCTCACGAACTTGAGCAAAATCGAGCCATTGATTCGCTAGAAATTTATGTAACTCGAATTCTAAAGTCTAGATGTACTTATTTGTTAAATTGTATTTATTGATTGGCCCAGAGTTTGAATGTGTTTTCCGAAAGTTGTGGCAAATTGATTTGCCAAAAATTTAACTTGAACGTGTCAATGCTATAGAACTGTGAAAGAAGTTACCTAGGTATCTGTGGAAGCCTTGATACAAACACGTTACTTGACACTATCACAAGATACAGTCGCAAGATGACTGATAGTAACGCCGAGTTTCGTGAACCAACTAGACCCTAAAAACAAAATTTCATTAATTTTGGTTCATGATATCTACGGCAAGTGCGAAGTACGGCGTACGGCAGACGACAGGAATGTTTTTATTCCATTTCCATATTCTACGTACTTTGAAACGAAAACCTTCAAATTTTGAGAGGGGTTGAGTATTTTTTTCTTTCCGCTCCTTTTATTTTTTATTTTTATTTTTTGATTTTATATTTTTAACGCTTGGTTCTAACGGTTTATTAAGTTGAAAATAAACCAGAATGTTTTGAAAACACTTAGACCTAGTTTTCTCCGTTTTCACAGAAAAACATTGAATCATGGACATGTTTTTGGACGCACGAATTGACAGTACCGTACTGCATATCGTCATTCTTACTATTCCCACAGAGGCACCGTTTTGAATTTCATCCTCATAGGTCAAAACTTGAGTGAAATTGCCTTCTGGGCTCACGCAGCTGGTTAGGGAGGGCCCTCACCTCGTCATTCTTACTCACCAGTCTTACAGAGGCTCCATTCAGTAATGGCCTTCAGTTCCGCTTGAGTTTAGCAAACAACTACGTTTCTAGTACATCAGGTGTATGGAAGCCAGTATTGTTTATCTGTAGTGCGTTACACTTCTTGGGGTCGGTCAGAAATTTCAAATTTTCCCCCAGCCCAAAAACATATCTATGTTAATATTCCGTCTATTACATATTGTTTGAGACTTACCTACTTTTACGTGATACAGTAGGTACGAAATGGAATCTTAGAAATTCAGAATTTTATTCATGGTGTTACCAAACGGATTTGAATGGAGATATTTTTCTCAAACTTCCAAATTCATCAGATTGATAGCTGAATTTAACAATGTAAAAAAGGTTTGAAATAAACCGGAAATATGGTTCGTTATTTTGCACTTAGTCATATAGGTACCTACCTAGTTAGTATCTGGGTAGGTAAATGTTACTCTCACAATACCGAGTTTGTCTTGGTAAGTTCGTAATAATAAAATAACAAAGTAATGTTCATTATTAGAATTTGAGGGTATAGTTCAAGATTTGGATTTCTACACCCTGTTGTCATGATTGTTGTTACTCAAACATTTTAGTAAAGAAACTTCAGTAATTTGGCGGGAGAGGATACTTTCTTTTGAAAAAGCCCTGAATTTTTAAAATGACAAATTGACTTTCCCCTTCTATTGGAATAAGTTAGGGGTTTCATTCATTTGTCTTTCGCTGACCTTGCAGGCAGGTATAAGTAGTCACACACTGCCTTTTGTCTCGGATATCCATAACTAAAAAAAACCAGTCATGCAGCATGACTTAATGAGCGAATTTTCAAAGAAATATTCGAATTAATGGCTATGGTTTTGAATAAAGGAAAACTTCGGTCTAAAATTTGGTTTTCTATGTATATTCTCTTCGTATTTATTTTAATTTGTACGTTTTGTCCATCCTGATTCTACCGTTTGTTTATTACGTAATTGTACTAAGTGCTTATTTATTTGATCGCTGTGGGTTCATATTAGGTAGGATAGGGTAGTTAGGACTTTTGACTTACCTACTCAAGAGAGTGCAGTAGGTAAAGGAGTTGTTATAGAAAATCATGAGTGCTTCAAGTGCAGGTTGTTTTTCATGCAGGCTCAATCTTGAAATAAACTATGAAGGAAGGATGTGGTTTCTGGAAGGATCACTTGGAAGAACATGTGGGTGCTACGCTGACCACTCTAAGGGGGGGGGGGGGGGGTAAGAGTTTAAAGATTATCCTAGTTTTGGGTAATTTTTGCGCACTTTAAATGCTCTAATTTAAGAACGGATTTAGATATCTAAAATCCGATTTCACCATCGTGTTCAGCGTGCAAAAACCTTTAAAATGAGGGGTCACTTGTTAGAAAATAACATTTTGGGGATTTTTGGGTAATTTTTGCGCACTTTAAATGTTCTAATTTGAGAACGGATCAAGATATCTAAAATCCGATTCCACCATCGTGTTCAGCGTGCAAAAACCTTTAAAATGAGGGGTCACTTGTTGGAAAATAACATTTTGGGGATTTTTGGGTAATTTTTGCGCACTTTAAATGCGCCAAAACCCTCCTTAGAGTAGGCCAATTTCGCCCATCTTCGAACTTAGCCTTTCGATTGCCAAGATAGATTTTTTGTGCAAATTTGAGCTGTTTATCTCAATTCTATCGAGAGTTATCGTCTGGAGTGACACATATATATATATATACATATAAAAAAGTGTTAAATTTCAGGAATCGTTTTAGAATGGTCTGAAACGGATTTCTATGAAGACAATTTCCAAAAATTTATATTATTCAAATTTCGAAGCCATTGCAATAGCTTCATTTTCTTTGAAAATTCGCTAAAACATAGGACTCCACAAAGGGGGCTTCCTGTGGATACTTGGAAGGCCGAGGGACAGGCTTGTACTGAGCTAACCCTGACGTACACCACGTGTTGTCGATTGTCCAATCAGAAGTGTGGCTTACAAGTGGAGCCAAACCGTTGAAAGCGACTTCCGTGTTTCGTCTTCCGAGAAAACCTTTCCCTCTCCTTCCTTGCCTGCCTGTTCAATCCAAAAACCCAGCAACCATTTCAGTTCATTTCGGAGCTCTCCTTGAGTAAACTCGCAAACTCGCGCTGGGAATGTCAGTCAGTTCGGTACTTGCAGGATTTCATCAGGAACCAGAGACAGCCTGATATGTGTCCAGCTTCGGTATGTTCCATTTCTCTTCCAGCTTTATAATTAGTTGCTAAATTCATTCTCTTACTATTGATTGCTGATTTTGTTCCCTTACTTTCATTATTGACCAGGGCGATGCACCAGATGTGTGGATGGGTGTCTTCCCTGTTTGCTCTCACTTTTCGCTTTCCTCACCCATCCGTTCTGACTGCTGGTTTCTGGGTTCATTGTGTTTTCAGGCAGTCAGGCAGTGTAATTATTATTTTTTTTTTCAAGCAATAATTCTAAATGTCACAATTTTCATAAAACCTTTAAAACTAGATGAAAATGAAAACAACATACCTACCTCAAAAGCTCAGCTTGGTCATTTGGCGCAGAATTCGGTTTCCCACAAGTACATTTTGGTTTATGGTTTTCAGTTCTGAACCTTTGGAATCGAGCATGAAAAGGTAAAATTGTAACCCCCCTCCCCCTCCCCTCAAAATTTGATGGTTACCGGTTCAAGGTAGATACTTAATATACTTACCTACTCCAAGAATGGAATGAAATAATTTCTTTCTGTACGGCTTCGCACAGTTCGTACTATTCGTAGTTACCATGAAACAAAATTAATGAAATTCGGTTAGGCCTCGTTGGCAATCTAGTTGGTCCGCGTTACAGTCTGTCTTGTCTATGGAAAACTTTCGATGGAAGAGTATGTTTTTTGTTTCTTTAACGTTATTAAGTAATTCTTGAACTTATGGGTTTTTTGATACCACCCCGATCATTTTACGTGCAGCCGTTCGTTCAAAGTAAGGCCCTGAAGTTTAGCTAACTTGAGTATGAATTGTACAGTATAAGGCCCAGATGTCATTGCTAAGGAACAACTGATTAGAATAACGCATGGCTGTATGAAACCGAGTTGGTTTTTCCGTGATACTGTTGATCTCAAGAATGATATTTATTTTGGATTTTGTTACTTAAACAAATTTGGTTCGTTCTCTGTCTGTTGTCCTGTGTGTCCGCAAATCCTTACCACACGAATAAATAGCTCAATTTAGCTCACGTTCGTTAGGTAGCCGCTGGGTTGTAGCTTCTAGATGATCCCCTGCGAATTTCAACGCGGTCGGATTATTGATACAGCCACCGCGCATGCGCAAACATGTAATTTGTTGTACTTAATCAATTTCTCAAGAATAAATGGTCTGATTTTGTTAAAATTCTGTGCGTTGTTGGGGTTTAGCTTCTAAGTTTTTGCATTTAGCCAACATTCTGAAGATATTTGGGCACTCAACTATTCGATTGCCGGGTCATTTTTTCATTAAATTTAACGTTGAATTCGAATCTGCATTACAAAATAGGGATTCCCATTTGTTAAAACGCTGCAAAATCCTTGTCACATGGATTTATTATTCTGTTGGACATACCTACAGAAATGTTGGCTGTTCATTTATTGTTTTTCATGTGCAATAATCGAAATAGCTATTTTTGATGGTTTCCATCAATTTTGGCTCCCAAAAAAACACGAGGTAGACTCTGTTAGCGAATTTTCAAAGAAAATGAAGCTATTGCAATGGCTTCGAAATTTAAATAATATAAATTTTTGGAAATTTTCTTCATAGAAATCCGTTTCAGACCATTCTAAAACGATTCCTGAAATTTAACACTTTTTTATATGTATATATATATATATATATTTATATATATATTTATTTATATATGTGTCACTCCAGACGATAACTCTCGATAGAATTGAGATAAACAGCTCAAATTTGCACAAAAAATCTATCTTGGCAATCGAAAGGCTAAGTTCGAAGATGGGCGAAATTGGCCTACTCTAAGGAGGGTTTTGGCGCATTTAAAGTGCGCAAAAATTACCCAAAAATCCCCAAAATGTTATTTTCCAACAAGTGACCCCTCATTTTAAAGGTTTTTGCACGCTGAACACGATGGTGGAATCGGATTTTAGATATCTTGATCCGTTCTCAAATTAGAGCATTTAAAGTGCGCAAAAATTACCTAAAAATCCCCAAAATGTTATTTTCTAACAAGTGACCCCTCATTTTAAAGGTTTTTGCACGCTGAACACGATGGTGGAATCGGATTTTAGATATCTTGATCCGTTCTCAAATTAGAGCATTTAAAGTGCGCAAAAATTACCCAAAAATCCCCAAAATGTTATTTTCCAACAAGTGACCCCTCATTTTAAAGGTTTTTGCACGCTGAACACGATGGTGGAATCGGATTTTAGATATCTTGATCCGTTCTCAAATTAGAGCATTTAAAGTGCGCAAAAATTACCCAAAACTAGGATAATCTTTAAACTCTTACCCCCACCCCCTTAGAGTGGTCAGATTGAAAAATGTGAGAAGTATTAATTGAAGACGAGAGTTCGAAGCAAAAGAGGGGGAGGCAAACGATTAGTACAACTCCTTGAATTTACCCACAGCGATCAAATAAATAAGCACTTAGTACAATTACGTAATAAACAAACGGTAGAATCAGGATGGACAAAACGTACAAATTAAAATAAATACGAAGAGAATATACATAGAAAACCAAATTTTAGACCGAAGTTTTCCTTTATTCAAAACCATAGCCATTAATTCGAATATTTCTTTGAAAATTCGCTCATTAAGTCATGCTGCATGACTGATTTTTTTTTTCTTCTTCTTTTGTTTTACAAATTATTTTTGATCATTGATAGTTCCAATAAATTGTCTTGATTCACCTGTTGATACTACTTCTAGTGTTATATAAAAAATGCATGGTGATTTCAGACAATGTCCCAGGTTTTTGATTCATAAAAAAAAGAATTTTGGGAGCTGAACCTTCGTTACAGCCTCAATTCTTCAATCTTCGGTCAAAATCAACTTCATATTCGGACTTCTCGCCCTAAAAAACATGGCAAACGATACCTCACAAGCTCTTGTTCACTAAAACTTTAAAAAAAAAAATCTCGAAAAACCCTATTTTTACGGGGGTAATTTTTGAGGGGGTGTTATAAAAATTTTTGCTGTGCGAATACATAGGTGTATTATTCTCAGAATAATAAACCAAAAAACCATATTTTTACACCCTTAACCCACAACCTTGGGTACACTCCGATCAGGCTGCAAAGGACACAGCTATGGTCCAGAGCCTCGTGCGAAAGAACGCATTTTTTAGAACCGAAAATAAAGGTAGGCATGGATGATAGGTACGGACATGGAATTTTTGGAATCTGTGCATCTTGAAATTTAAAAGAAAAAATCTGAGGGGCTTTTCGGAAAATTTTTTGCTGAGCGAATACGTTGGTGTTATTATGCACAGAATAATAAACCATTATGAAGTTAGTGTGAATTGTGCACGTCCGCATAACTGTCCTGTTCTGATTCTGCGCAAACAATCAGGGGGTTACCGTTTAAAATTATGTTCAAACCCCCCCCCCCCCCCCGTTCTTACGGAAGATAAGTTCGGTGGGCATTACAAATTTTGGTCGCCACGATTATTTTTGTTCAGCAAGAAATTTTCGTAAAACCTCCAGGTGTTGACATGCAACCTAGGGTTGGATGCTGCTGAGTGCTCTGAAGCGGGAACTCATTGCAAAAGCGTAATTTATTCCTCTTCGAAAGTTCGTTGAAATTAATTGACAGGAAAGCTAAAATAGCAGCAAGTCTTTTGTGCGGATAAAACACGCCGATCAATCTTGCGTGAATCAGTGGTTCGTGAAAATGGCTTCAGAAAACGTTTTATGCGTTCGGAGTTTGCAACTGACTGGATGGAAAACTCGCAGTTCCTCCTCCGGGCTCCCTTCACCGAACGAAACTTCGGGGTTTCGCAGAGTCTCGACCGTGATTTGTAAAGTTATAACGCGATCAGCGGACTTGTAGGAAAACCGCTGCGGTAGTCCGGTCACGTAAACAAATAACAGTAGGCAGAGGTTGGGGATGAAAAAGGAATAAAAGAGCGCAAGTGTGAGCGGAGGGGGCTTGAGCTCCCTCGAAATCCGAGCTACGAGATCCGTCTTCCTGTAATGATCGTCTGCTCTAAACTGAGTTGGTCAAGACTTTTCCTTATTTTTCTTTCTTGAGCTTTTTTTTCCACGAATGCTGAAGAGAAGTATGACCTTCGGAGCTGCAGGAGCTCATAAATCTCGGAAGGGAAAACGTGACTTGTGTGAGGGAAATATTAACCAGAAGTCTGTCCCTTAGCTTATTACTCTCCACGTTTCGAATGAGAACGGGATGCAAACAGTTTGGAATTACCGCAAAATCACCGTGATTAGCGCAGTCAAATTAAACTTGGTTTCCATTAATTCGTAAAAAGCTGGAAATGATTTCATTTTTACTTCAGGCGTCTCAAATAAGATCAATGTTAGTTGGCGACGGTTTCTGAGGTGAGCTGAACTTGTGGGAGCAAAAAACAGCGACATTTCGGTACTTTTTGCGGGTTTTGACGTACAAAATCTGTAGGTTGCATCGTACGGAGAAAAGTTCACCCCTAGCCAAAATTAATGAGTATCGGATGGATTCTGTGTCGATTGACCTCGTCAAACATTAAATTTGGTTCAGCGCTTTGGTCAGAATCGGCAGTCAAATATAGGCAGATTTTTTCCATTTTGACTGAAGTGTGACTGAAGAATAATAAGCAGTTATTTTTCTATGATTTTTCAAGGATTCCAGAGGTTCCTACATGAAAAAGACTTTCAAAAATCATAGAAAAAGAACTACTAGTCATAGGACAGTGCAGTTGATGCCAAAGGAATGGAATCTAGTTTCATTTTAAAAACGCTGCAAATCCCTGCACAACGGTTTATTATTTTGTATAGAATACCCTTCTGTTACAGATCACAGCTCTATGTATAGATAACCCGTCTATATAATATGATATGTACTATTCTATACATATTATGTAGATCGCAGACCCTCCTTAGGTTAGTACCTAACCCCGTATTCGTTACTAGGTACCTACCTAAATCACGAGTTAAATGTTGCTAAAATAATTCTGCCGATGACAAACAGTACCTAACAAAAAGAAACACACATAATGAAGTTCTGAAAAGAAATTGTTGATGAGGAGTGAAAAAAGTTGCGAAAGTACCTACCAACAAACTCCAGCCTCTTCTACGTAGATGGTATAATGAACCGTTGTGTAATAATTTAGCGTTGAGTAATGATTTACCGTAGTAATAGAGAGTTGTCGCAACCAAAAATTGACGATCGGGAGAGAGAACGTAAACGCAAGTGCTACGTTCGAGACGTAAGTTTTGGCGTTTTCAAGACTTGCGTTGCCCAGCACCACGTAACTATTGGAAAGATGCGTGTCACGCATCTCAAAGCTACGTACTACGTAACTTGATAAGTAAACTTCTTCGCGGATAACCAAATTCGATTTCCATGGCTACCCTATCGCGTCACCTCGAATTTTATAGAAAGACAGGAGGAGCTGGCCCCGGGAAGGTTTTCCGTCGTTTGCGTTGTCTTTATTTTGGTTTCTCTTTCGGTATATTTGGAAGCTTGAACTTCATGTGGTTCGCGAACCTATTCATCTTGACCATTGCCATCCGAAAGCGATGAGCACGGTAAGTGAGTGCCTTGTAATTAGCAAGTATTGCGGGTATGTAAAATTATACGAAGGACCCAAGGTCTCACGGTGCCGTGAGTACGGTTTTTTTACAGTAAAAGGGCACGATTGTTCTTCTAGAAATTGTTCAAAACTCATAGAAACTATTACTGAATAATTATGTTACGAGCTAGTTTGAGAATAAAGAGGTTAACTTGACAGACAAATTATATATCATTGACAAATTATTACGTTAACGTCACTTCAAAACATGTCCGGAGTTACGTAGACACGTAACTTTCTCATGGAACGTACGTTAGATAGTTAGCATCCAAATTTGTCACCCTAGAACAGAGTTACGTTTTGCAGTTGCGTTTTTCGGAAAATGGTTGCGACAACTCTCTATTAATTTACCCATCAATAATACTTCAACGTTTGTTCAAGTTTCACTACCTACCAACAAACTCCAAAAGAGCCATCATTTTTCAAATGAAATAATATCACAGAACAACCAACTCGACTTCATACTCCGCCAATATAATCAGGTGATCCCTAGCAATGATTTCATCTCCGCCAAATTTCCTATTGCGGGCGCGTCTCTGGTTACGATATTTGGTTCGAATTGTATACAATTTCATTCACACTGGAGTCGAAAATGCCTGTCGGTGCAAACTTCGGGGCCTTACTGTGAACGAACGGCTGGACGTACGACGCTCCGGGTGGTCTTAAAAAACTCGCAAGTTCAAGAACTATTTAAAACCGTAAAAATATTCACGTAAAAAAATGGTATAGGCGTTTTGAAAATGTCAACCCCTATTTTGAACCCCTTAGAGATGACTGACAGTAACGTCGAGCTTCGAGGACCAACTAGACAGCGAACCGAACCTATAACCCGAATTTCGTCAATTTTCTTTCATGGTAACTAAGAAAAGTGGCCCGTACGGCGTACGGCGGACAGACAGAAATATTTTTATTGCAGTTTTGGATTCTACATACCTTGAAACGTAAACCATCAAATTTTGAGGGGGGGTAAGAATTTTTTTTTTTCATGCTCGATTCCAATGGTTCATTATTGAAAATAATAAACCAAAAAAAATAATAATTATATAAACCGCTTTTTTGACCCATTGTAGTGGAATTTTTGCCCTACTATGACCAAGAGGGGGTGTTCCGGCCACGTCCCCGGCCGAGACAGTGACAGGGGCGCAGGTCACCACTCCTATCCTGGGAAGCACCCAGAGTTGCCTTCGAGGTAAATTATATATTTTTGGGCGCCAGGCAGTTTAAGGCGAACCGCCAACCAAGGTAGGTCTCCAGTAACGATGGATACACCACTTAAATTTCATGCAATAACAATTTATTAATAACTCACCAAATTCGTGCGCTGCAGAACAATAAATAGTTTTCTATAATTTACCAGTGATCTTAATGCGCTTCAATCTCACAATTGCACGTATAACCAGGACGAATTCGTTCCTCTTATCCTCTATAGGCCTTTCTCTTACATGTAAGTGGTACCACTGCAAAATTACAACAAAGTAAGTACTTAGTATTTATGAGTATCACAGGCTTGGTTACATAGAGATCAACTGACTAGAGGTACTTAACTACATAGATGGAACACATATTAAATCAACAACAGGCGGAAGGCACGGATAGACTAGATCTTTACAATCAAACTGCAACAATTTGTCGTTCGCCAGTAATATGTGGCACAGCTGGCCTCGCCGGGAGATAAGACACGTCGATCCAGAGGTACTCCGCGAATCAGCCTGCAACCAATCGGAACAGCCTGATTTGGTGTTGTTCATCCGGGACTCGAGGGACTGACCTCTTTGTAAATCCGAAACCTCATCGATCGTGAGTACAACAAGGAACGAGTCAAGTACTGAGACATACCTTTTCCAAGTCAAGTCCGGGCAGGGAAAGATCCAGGTGCGTCGGCTGACTTCCTGACGGTCCTTGCAGCGATTTATACCCCAGCGGCAGGAAAGAAGGTTAACACCAGATGACACTCTCAAATTTCTCATTCGAACTTAAACGTAGGCCTCAAGACTTTTCTCCTGTCCGCTCACCCCACTATCGATCCATGGCGCTCGTCCTCAACACGAGGTGCTCCATACACTATCCAATGTCGGACACTGCCTCTATCCCTGTTGCTCCTGCCCCTGTTGCTCAAGTGGTTTGTCGGGAACCAAAATATTTCGAAACGTGAGATGATCACGTTACACACCCCTCCTTGTCGGACGAGATTTACTCCAGGAAATCTCAGAGTTTACATGGCGCTTGGGCAACCGGGCTTGGGTCACCCCGACAGTGACGCGATGCAGGACAAGTAGCATAATTTACCAAGGGACCACCGCACGAGATCCAGCACCTGACCTCATGACCAGTCGTCAGATGGACGATCCCGAAAGCAAGCTCCATAGGGCTCAATGCACCTCCCTCTCACTGTCCACGTCACTGTCCCTGACTGGCAATAAATCCTGAACATGCCACCTGCCAGCATGAGTTCCATGATCATCCTGTAAGGAATAAACAAGATTTCCGTGCCGCTCGGCCACCACAAAAGGGCCCAAAAACCTTGGAGCCAGCTTCTTACTAATCTTATCCGGTGCTGAAGACTGAGCAAAGTTCCTCCTCCACACCCTGTCACCCACATTGAATTCGAGAGGCTGGCGCCCTGCATCATATCGCGCCTTATTTCTCTGAAACTGACGGTCGGCGTTGATCACAACCTGAGTGTTGACTTCCTGTATCCTGGACTCATTGGCAGCCACAAAATCAGCCAATGCGGACACTCCGCCATAAGCGTCCGTAACCATGTCCCTGTTGACAGCAACCACCCGATGGTTAAACATGACGCTTGACGGAGCATATCCAGTGCTCTCACTCACTGACGTGTTGATGGCCAACTGAAACTGAGGCAGGAACTCATCCCATCTGGAGTGGTTTCTGCCCTGCATGAATGAGGCCATTAGTCTCTTCAATTCTCGGTGGCACCTCTCCACAGGATCAGCCTGCGGGTGATAGAGTGCTGTGTACTGAGCCTTGATATTCTTTGATTCCAACAAGTCCGTATACTCACGCGATGTAAACTGAGATCCGTTGTCCGAGATCAGTGCTCGCGGATACCCAAAACACGAGAAAACCTTATCCTCAAGGACCCTGACCAAAGTTGCGGCCTTGGAATTTGTCAACGGGAATACCAATATAAATTTAGAGAAAAGGCACTGCACTGCTAGCAGATACTCATTGCGACGGGGCGACCTGGGGTACTTGCCCGAAAAGTCTATCGCCACCATCTCCCATGGTTTTGTGACTGAGAACCTACCCATCATACCACCAGGCTTGCGGACTGGAACCTTGAACGAGATGCATACAGAGCACCTCCCAACAAACCTCTGAACATCCCGGCGCATTTTGGGCCAATAGTAATCAGCACTAATTCTCTTGAGAGTCTTTGACACCCCAAAATGACCAGAAGAAGGGGTATTGTGGTTCCGCTGCAGGAGCTCCTCACGGTAATCCTTGGGCACCACTTCCTTCCACTCATTGATCAAGGTATCTTTTTCAGTGATGAATTTATACAATCGGTCTCCTTCAACCTTCCAAACAGGGAATCTATCCTGGTCTGCTACAACCTGAGACTTCATCCGCAAGTACCACCTATCAGTGACCTGCGCAGGCAACATGTCGATGGCACACACCTCAACAGGGGCCCGAGATAATGCGTCAGGTACCTTGTTCAGCCCCCCCTTTCGATACTCAATCCGGAAATCGTAACTTTGCAGTTTGAGGGCCCATCTTGTTAGTCTAGGGGAAGGGTTCTTCAGACCATTCAGCCAACGGAGGCTGTGATGATCCGTGATGACGGTGAATGAAGTAGCCTCCACGTATGGACGGAACCGCTCCACAGCCCACAGTATCCCAAGGCACTCCAGCTCTATTACACTCCACTTCTGTTCGGCCTTACTTAACTTGCGAGAAGCATACGCTATAACCTTCTCACCCTCCGGGAACCTCTGGGAAATGACAGCTCCGAGTCCAAGAAGCGACGCATCCGTCTGAATAACAAAAGGCAAGTCAAAATTGGGAACAGAAAGAACAGGGGCAGTAGTCAGGAGCGTCTTCAGCTCGGCAAATGATTTCTCACACTCCAATGTCCACACAAACCTCCTCCCCTTACGCAGGAGTTCAGAAAGAGGTCCTGCCACCTTAGCAAAGCCCGGAACAAATCTCCGGTAGTAATTGCACATTCCCAGGAATCTCCGAACATCCCTCTGCGAGGTCATCCTAGGGAAATTCACAATTGCCGCAACCTTACCGGGAGAAGCCCTCAAGCCCTGGCCATCCACCAAAAATCCAAGAAACTCCAAACTCGATCTGAATAGTTCGCACTTTTCCAAGTTGACCGTAAGATTTGCATTCTCAAGACGTTCTATCACCCTGTCCAGCAGTGCAACATGCTCCTCCCACGTCGCCGAAACCATAATTAGGTCATCCAAATACCCAAAAGTGTTGTCCAGGCCGGCTATTACCTGGTCCATCAGTCGTTGGAAACAGCTACCACTATTGGACAACCCAAAGCACAATCTACGGAACTGCCACAGTCCACGAGAAGGCACAGCAAAAGCGGTAATAGGTCGTGACTCAGGCGCAAGCGGTATTTGGAAGAACGCAGCTCGAAGGTCAATTGAGCCAATAAACCGTGCTCCACTAAGCATATCGAGCGTCGATTGTATATTTGGCAACGGGTACGAGTCCTTCACAGTAACCTCATTTATCCTTCGGCTGTCATGGCACAATCTGTATGTACCATTCTTCTTCTTTTGAAGCACAAGTGGAGAGCACCAAGGGGACTCACTCGGTTCAACAACTCCCTGCTCGATCAATTCATCCAACTGGTCACCAAGAATCTTACGGACAGCTGCGGATACTGGTCTGATTCGCTGTTTTATGGGCAATGTACCAGGAATCAGATTGATTCTATGTTCCATGAGAGATGTGGCACGCAGACACCCATCCGGACCAGGAGCCGCAAGCCTCTCAAGACGCCCACGTATGCCAGACAATGAAGACCGCTGTTCCTTTGTCAGATTCTTCTCTGATACCAACAAACAGGCACTGTGAGGAAAATCAGAAACTGTCTCAGACCGTTCATCATTCATCCGCAGTTGTCGAAAGTTAATAGCCAAATTGAAGTGACGGAGAAAATCCACACCTAAAATCAGGGACTGCTTCAGCGAAGGAACAAGGTATATACGGAATGGGACGACGGCCCCATTAACCACTATCGGCAATTCCGCCCCTCTTCTCACTGCGTGGGAGGAACCATCGACTGTCTGGACACTGCGCTCAGTTAATTCATATGTTTCCACACCCAATCCACAGAGATCATCAATCAGCTGGCTACCCGCCAGGGACACAGATGCACCGGAATCAGCCAAACCAACGATCATCTTACCACCAATGTTTATCTCAATAAACGGACGAGGATCCCCTAACTTACTCCTGAGTGGGAACTGTGATAAGGTCCTATCTACAGGCTGTTGCACTTGCCGACCTTGGTAGCAGGGCAACCCTATTCGTTTTTTTTCTGCTGTTTATTGCACCGAGTACAGGTGTGTGTAGTCACATCAGGCAGTCCACACCTATAACAAAATTTTCCGCGAGGAAGCTTGCAAAACCGGTGACCATGTTCTCCGGAACCACAGTTGAAGCACTTGAAATCTCCCCTTCCAGTATTATGACCTGTGCCGACGGCACCCACAGCTGGCGCGGCAGAAGTGGTGGCAGCAAGGTCCTCCACTCCAGCCTGAACAGAGGAACACCGCAAGTGGACCTGTGACGCAACCACAGGAGCAGAACCCATACGGAGACGGCCAGCTTCAGCCAGCCGAGCCGCAGCCCTCAGATCTTCTATTGTCGCCATCGGAGTCATCATCAACTTTTCTTTCAGAAAATTATTTAGATTGCGCAAAATTTCCTCAAGACGTTCCGCCTCTCCAAGTGGTCTTTCAAGTCTTGAATACATTCCTTCCACCCTTCCCAAAAACACATCAATACTTTGAAATTCAGACTGCCTACATTTCCGGATTCGCTCACGCAGACTACTGTCATTGCCATACCCATAGTAGGCGATAAGAAACTCTTTCCTAAGTCCTTCCCAAGTGGTGACACGCTTAATCGCATCACGATGCCAAACAAGTGCTTCGTCCTCAAATAGTTCGGCAGACTCTCTAAATAGGCGGTCAAATCCCAATGAGCGCGTCTGAGCCTTCTCTTCCACCTCAGCGACAAAGTCCAGCGCCAATTCTGGATTCTTCCCACTAAACTTGTTGAGCTTCCATTTATAGACAGGCTCCGCCGGGTATCGGTATTCAGAGGGAGAGAGGGAAGGCACAACAGGAACAAAAGAGTCAACACCACTTGGCGGCTCAGCCCCCTTGGACATCATCCTACCTGGAGAGACACCGCCAGACTTATGGGCCTTGGAAGCCCTCAACCTACCTCCATCCACATCTGACCCATCAGTCTCACTTTCAACTGTTGAAAGTCCAATGGACGCCTCCAAAGTGGTAACAAGTTCCCTAGCCTCAACCACCATCAAGTCAACTCTAGCTGCCAGGTCAGGGTAAGCAGACCTCAAGTTATTCAATCTATTGATACAATGAACGAGCCTGGACTGAATCCGAACAACCTTAACAGTCCTTGTTTTGGCTTTCAAGGAAGAAGACTCATTAGACAAATCATCAATCAAAGAACGGCAATATTTAAATTCCTCTTCAGGATCAGGAACTTTAATCATCTTAGTTTCGACTGCCATCAGCATGCCAATTCTAAGCCTAGCAGCCAATGTCGCAACATCACCTTCGGCAGAGAGGCACCTTAATTCCAACTCAAATCTACATTGATCCTCGCTCAATTTGTATGGATCCATGACGCAATTGACAAACATATATAAACTAAGCCAATATAAACGAGGTAACCCACGAAAATTACCTAAAATTAATTGCCTACAAAACTACTTAACAGATCAACCTCAATTCAGGAATAGGAACATGCTTTTCAAATCACCATAAAAAAATTTTCACCACATACGTATAACAAACTAAACACAAGCAAAATACATACTTTTCCAACAAAATTTATCACTGATCAAAATATAATTTATCTGCACTTATTAAATTCATAATTACGAACAAAAAGATTTTCATTAATAGGAACTTGAATATCACCTAAGGTCAGAGATTTCTTCTTTTCTTTTCTTTTACCAACAGGCTAGGAGTGATTTGGGCCCCACGTTGGGCGCCAAAATGTAGTGGAATTTTTGCCCTACTATGACCAAGAGGGGGTGTTCCGGCCACGTCCCCGGCCGAGACAGTGACAGGGGCGCAGGTCACCACTCCTATCCTGGGAAGCACCCAGAGTTGCCTTCGAGGTAAATTATATATTTTTGGGCGCCAGGCAGTTTAAGGCGAACCGCCAACCAAGGTAGGTCTCCAGTAACGATGGATACACCACTTAAATTTCATGCAATAACAATTTATTAATAACTCACCAAATTCGTGCGCTGCAGAACAATAAATAGTTTTCTATAATTTACCAGTGATCTTAATGCGCTTCAATCTCACAATTGCACGTATAACCAGGACGAATTCGTTCCTCTTATCCTCTATAGGCCTTTCTCTTACATGTAAGTGGTACCACTGCAAAATTACAACAAAGTAAGTACTTAGTATTTATGAGTATCACAGGCTTGGTTACATAGAGATCAACTGACTAGAGGTACTTAACTACATAGATGGAACACATATTAAATCAACAACAGGCGGAAGGCACGGATAGACTAGATCTTTACAATCAAACTGCAACAATTTGTCGTTCGCCAGTAATATGTGGCACAGCTGGCCTCGCCGGGAGATAAGACACGTCGATCCAGAGGTACTCCGCGAATCAGCCTGCAACCAATCGGAACAGCCTGATTTGGTGTTGTTCATCCGGGACTCGAGGGACTGACCTCTTTGTAAATCCGAAACCTCATCGATCGTGAGTACAACAAGGAACGAGTCAAGTACTGAGACATACCTTTTCCAAGTCAAGTCCGGGCAGGGAAAGATCCAGGTGCGTCGGCTGACTTCCTGACGGTCCTTGCAGCGATTTATACCCCAGCGGCAGGAAAGAAGGTTAACACCAGATGACACTCTCAAATTTCTCATTCGAACTTAAACGTAGGCCTCAAGACTTTTCTCCTGTCCGCTCACCCCACTATCGATCCATGGCGCTCGTCCTCAACACGAGGTGCTCCATACACTATCCAATGTCGGACACTGCCTCTATCCCTGTTGCTCCTGCCCCTGTTGCTCAAGTGGTTTGTCGGGAACCAAAATATTTCGAAACGTGAGATGATCACGTTACACCATGCGCATACCCCACTTTAGTTGCATGACGTTTCTCATTTGGAATACTTCTTTTAGTTACCGGCGTCGGCGCGGCGTGTGAAACTGGAGTACACTTCAGTCATGATGAAAAATTTTGTTGGTTTACAATTTTCAATCATAAACCTTTGGAATCTACCATTTGGTGGGGGGGGGGGGGGTACTCAAAATTAATGGTTTCTGTTTCAACGTACGTAGAATCCGATAATGGACTAAAAATAATTCCGCTGTACTTTGTTTTTTTTCTTAGTTAACGTGATCAAAGATTGATGAAATTTGGTTTGTAGGTTCCATTTGAGGTCTTGTTTGTCCGCGAAGCTCTACCTTACTGGCAGACATCTCTACCTTGTAAATTGTGCACGAAACGAGTCATCTGGTGCGTGTAAAGTTCTGGGGGTGTTGTGATCCTACAGGCAGGGTAGGTTTGAGTAGGTCGTAGGTCGTAGGATCCTTAGGAGTATTTTCGGATCGCTAACACCCTCCTGGTTTTCACCACAGCGTATGTAAGAGGGAGGTCAGTCGAATGAATAGCTGGGCGAGCCGGGCGGTATATAAAGGTGCCTCCGCCTCGTCCCTCGTCACTGTCCAACGGCAGTTGCGACGGTTGAGAGTCGTTGGGAGCTCGACGGAGGGGACCCTTCTGGTCTTTTTCCGGAGGCGTCGCGCAGCTAGTCTTTGTCCTTATTTATTGGTTAAATTTATATTTTTACAAGTATATGTGAGTGGTATATATATTACGCTGAGGGGTACCACGACGACAGCGGGATGCAAATTTACTATTCCGTGCATTCAAGTAACTCCCTTCGATAGTTGGGAAGCAAAAGGATGAAATAGGTTATGAAAAGCGTGACATTGGTTAGAGCAAGAGAGAATTTTATTGAGAACTTTATTTTATTGTCCCCTGTTGGTTTGCTCTGTATCATATTTTCCACAGTCGAATTATTGGGAATCAACTACCCAAATTCGGGAGGTAGTCATATTGTGACCCAACACAGTTTTGTCGAGGCATTTGCATCCGGTTTACCTGAACGGAGAACCTCATAGTTGTGCCAGAACTAATATTGCGGATTGACATTATCAGAGAGGCTACCCATCAAAATCACGCGATCCAATTAATTTATGTATAGGATCATCTTCACCTGAGATCGACGTTCCGTCGCTATGGGGCCAAACGTGTCTGAGGCCGATTTGAAATTCACCAACGGGAAGGTTTGATTGGCAATTCGACCGAAGGGTAATGTAACGTTTCTCCCTGGGGAAACACGTCTGCTGTGACAAGGTCATTAGCGCGTAAGCCTTCAATATAATTCACTCGGTTCAGCGGGAAAGGGGGGAGAGGGCTGAGTCCCTGCTGTGATACAAGTTGCAGGTAATATCGGCCGGTTGACGAGGTTTGGGGAGGGTCGAGGGAAACCTGTCCGGTAGTCATGGGGATATGTCCCTTCAGACTTCGATGACATTAGGACTCCACTGTCACAGGTGTATCGTGTTTGAGATCAAAGCGCCGCCCAGTGGACAATATGAGTGAACTAGGTGGACAGAATTATTCTGTGTTAATAACAATAAACACTTCAATATAAATATAAACAATATGGAGCTGTTAACAGCTACTGATTCAGAGAGCAAAATTATGCTTTTCAGACGATTTCCAGGTAATGTTATTAATTAAAATTTATTTAAGTAAGTATTTTTGTTTATTCTTATTTTTTGTCGTGTTTTTTTGGGTTGTCGAATCCGAATCTGGAGTTACCCAACAAAAATCCCTGTTGCGTTTTTGAGATGCGGTCAAAAAACGGGCAAATGTTCGCACTTTCATTGTTTTTCGCTTATAATTTCAAAAGCAGGTATGTGTCGTGGCGAAAAATCACTCACACCTACCTTTCTTGAAGTAGACTAAACTTGCCACAATTTGAGCTCTTCCGTGCTGTGGTTGGTCTAGTAGTTTCAGAGATATTAAAAAATTGATGATTTCTTTCCACAAAGTGAAGCTTCAAGTTTTGGATAGACTTCTGAACCAAATTTTGGGGAAAATACTGACCCTACGTGGAAAATGAGGTGTGAAGTTGTAGCAGACTTATTCAGCTTTAATTCACGCACCCTTCACCCTGTAGACCCAATGGTTGTAAGGGGATCACTGCCTTAGAAGCCTTGAAAGCTGGATCAATGCGGGAATGATATGAACAAAGACGGCCATAGACTCACAAATAAACATTCAGTTCTGTTAGACCGTTTATTTTACGTTTTACACTCCTATGATTTTCTCTTCCTGTGATGGTTTTATTTTAGCGAATTTTCAAAGAAAATGAAGCTATTGCAATGTGTCCAAATTTTCAGAACATGAATTTTTGGAAATTAATTATAGGCAAAGCCGTTTCAGAGCGCCCTGAATTCATCCTTAGATTTTAACAAAAATTATAAATATTATGTATATATTGGTATATTTATATGTGTGCGTTTATGTGTCACTGCAGACGTTATGTGTCCTTCGGTACTTGATGAAATGTCCAAATTTCGCCAAAACATTAGTGCTGCCAAACAAAAGGGTGAGTTCGAAGATGAGCAATTTTCAAACATTCTAAGGGGGTCAGATCTGAGTTTTTAGGGGTCAAAAATCGGTAAAAACGGCCAAAATCGCGAACAATTTATATAAAATCGCTGAAAGTGGCATGTAAGCGTGAGTAAACACAGAAAATTATCATTTCAGTTGTTTTTCTTTCAGAATGGGGGTCAGATTTGGATTTTGTCAGGGTCAAAAATTGGTATCAGGCAAGGGCTAAAATCAATATTAATTCACCTGACGTTGTGTCGAATGGTGATTCACGCTGGAGGAAACATTTGGTGATAAAATATTTTTCTCAAAAAAAGAGTGGTCAAATTTGACTTTATAAGGGTCAAAAGTTGGTAAAAATGGCTAAAATCACGAAAAAATTATGTACTTTTACAAAAAGTGGTATGGTTTCTCGTGATTCCATCTTTTTACATAATAGCACGAATATTGCTTTGCAAATTCGCTGTTATAGCCATGCTGCATGACTGGAACTTTGTTATGCCGACGATTCTCCTTTTCGGTGACGATTGTGGAAGGCCCTCAGCCAACCTCCCCGCGATGCCTTCTGGGTAACGCTGATTGGCTGATAATAATGAAAGGATAATCCTAATAATCCTAGTGTTCCCTCTTACTTTGCCTGTCGCTCTACCTGCATAGTAGGAGTTGCCCGGCATACGAGAGCTCAAGAGTACAAGTCCGGAGTCGAGCCTCAAATAAAAGACGGATTACGTGACCGTACGAGTTGTCCGGAATATCCAATCAATGGTGACTTTGGCATCGCTAATATGAAATGCCGGATGGAGGTTGCCTTGTATTATTTCCGTCTCAGAATACCCCGCGAACTTGACCGCGCGGATAAATCATGACTAACCTTCATTTCTTGATGAAGTGTTTGGGATAATCTATTCCTCAAGTACGAGTAGGCTCGAATATACACAGCCCACTCCCCCCGCTCCGCTGTCTTAAATATTCAGAATATGTGTTGAGAATATCCTTAATATTCAAAAATTTCTGTGATAAATTCCGGTCTGGCGGGGTGATGTCTGCTATTATAGTATGCGGTCCGGCGGATACCCATTGATTCTATGATGGAATACTTAATTTGATAGTTTTGCATATTAGAACTGAATCTTACCCTACATGTAGGTAGATTTTATGTCATCAAGGAAGGCCAAAAACAGGTCTGGTTCGTTTTTCCGGAGCAGTTTCCAACAGTAATGGTCTAAGTGGGACTGAAGCATCTTGTACCATAATGTAAACATAACATAAACTGGTTTCAGCAATCCTGTTGTTTCTTGATACGAAACAAAACCCTAGAAATCTGTATGTACCTGTCGTGAGTCCCTCCAGGAACCACTCCACTAGAGTTTAAGTTCTCGCCAAACATTTGACCACTAAAGTTAGTTTCTGTTAATAAACGGTACGAGTGGGGAGACAAGCCGCAGGATCCAGGGTACACAACCTGGAACCCCTCCATCAACCCCTTACAGGGGGGTTGGAAGGAGAGGACTCACTTTCCTATAAAAACTCGGATCCTGCGCCTTTTTAACCATTCGACGCTTCCTCTAGCCGCTGGCTGCTCTCTCTCTTCCTACCCTGCTCTCTCCTACAACCTAAAAGATCCTAGATGACGGTGGTGGTCAACCCATAACCGCCTAGGCAAATTCGCCTCAAAAGATTCCAGATGACGGTGGTGATTCGCTCATAACCGCCTGGACACAACCTCATCCAAAAAGATCTCAGATGTCGGTGGTGACTCGCTCATAACCGCCTGGGCAATTCCCTCACACTACCGTGATGAATATACGCCAATTTTAAATTCATCACAGTACCTAATCTTTGGTCGATAATAATTTGACGACAGCAGTCATGCACCGAACCAACGTAAACAACCTGAGTACACAAGCCAGACCGCAGCTGATTACACATAGACCGCTCGAGATTGCCAGACCGCATACTATAAAATATTAGCACCAAAATTTCAAATTGGTGATACTCAGAGCCGGTTAGAACAGTCGCATTCTGAAGAAGAATGATCACATAGCGATGCGATGGGCGATGGAATCGGCGTTGCAGTTCAGTCCCCTCAGATGTGACATTTCCTGTCTACCCCCTTCCGAATTAAGAATTCACCACACAAGTGAAGCTAAACGAAAGTCCGGAGTATTAGCATGTGGAATATTGCTACGTTCCCCTCCATCCTCTCGGTAACGGATATTGGTTCAGGAATTTCTTCATTACATGTAAATCGGCTTTGTGGAGAGGGGGAGGGGTGGCAAGGAATGAAACTTTTTTTTTTGGTAAGACTTCCAGATAGTCGCGGATTGAGAATGAAATCATGTAATTTATGTCTTCTAATCACCCCATCACCCCCCAATGGAACGGTAGGTAGTTTTCAAGTCGTGCAGCATGACCTTATCCCAATGAGCGAATTTTTGATCTCATGTACCTACTTCAGGTACCCCCCAACCTTGATTCCCAGTAATTCGGCTCAAAAACCACAAAACCCTGTATTTGAACAGTTTTAATTTCCACCAAAAAGTTGAAAGAAATTCATATTGGTTTCTATGTTACTTACTACAATATAGGTCCCGCTAATTCAGGGTAGATGGGACCGGAACTCGTCCGGATTAAACAGAACTTGCTGTAAGATGCACGCGACCAATATTTTAGCGATTTTTTCTCATAAATACACTTTTTCCATCAGCCTTATCATCGAATTTTCAAAGAAAATGAAGCTATTGATATCGGTCCAAAATATTCGGAACATGAAGTTTATAAATTTTTTTATAGGCAAATCCGTTTTTGCCAAACAAGAGGATTAATTCGAAGTTGAGCAGTTTTCAAAGATTCTAGTGGGTTCAAATTTGAGTTTTTATTGGTCAAAAATTGGTAAAAACGGCTAAAACCGTGAACAAGTTATATAAAAATCACTGAAAGTGGTATGGAAGGGTGAGTGAAGACAGAAAAACACCATTTCAGTTTAAAAAAATACAGAATAGGGATCAGATTTGGATTTTTTAGGGCCAACAATTGATGTTAAAGGCTAATATCAGTATTAATTCACCTGACGTATATTTTTCTCGCAAAAGTGTGGGTCAAGTTTGACTTTATAAGGGTCAAAAATCACAAAATAATAATTTAATTTTACAAAAAGTGGTATGGTTTCTCTCTATATCATATTTTTGTAGAACAGCACGAATATTTCTTTGAAAATTTGCTCTTATAACCATGCTGTGTAAATGGAACTTTTTCTTTTTTTCCCAGTACGACATAGGTTATTTATTTTAGGCACGTAGTTTCAAATTTCCTTCCTCCTCCCACTATAAGTATTTAATTTCTAAATACGAACTTTCTGGTAAGGATGTAAATTAGGCACCTACCTAACAGGAATTTCTTATTTAGAAATTAAATTTCAATTCCTTTTTTTTAATCCCGTTTGGATTATCCAGACAATCGGGGTCCGGATTAGTGGGACTCTACTGTAATAGGAAACATATTTGGTCTCTAGTTGGGATCTTCCTACCTTACATATCATGAAACTGGAAACATACGTGTATTTTTTGTTTTCATCCATTATACATAAATGTGTTGTTTTATTACTCCTCCAAGTAATGGAGAGCTTTCCATAAAGGTGCAATTATAGAGTCTCTCACGAAATTATAGAGTGAAAATTAGTTACAAGAAGGCGTCACGCGAATTTCAATCTCGCTTTGGGGCTGTATTAATGGGAACAAAATCAGCGCTTTTTCGAAGGTGTCAAATTCGTTTTTGAGTAAAAAAATGACGAATTTTGGCTTATTTGAAATTCCAGTAATTATGTTCTTTGTATTCCACTTCTGTTCCTCGGCGTGACAACTTGTGTAAAATAACTGGTAGTGTTTCACGAATGAAGTGGACTGGAAATGATGCAATTTTCACGCAGTCAGTATCCACCCTCCGGAATTTGGCACTCACGATTTCTAATTATTGTTCACCGTTACAGCGAACCCATCACTGTGACAGCGGATTGACCCTCTGTTCTTAATTGACATCCATATGGACAGCTCGATGTCACCTATCGGTTTGAAATACAGGAACTTTGGATTGTCCCAAATTAGGAATTTCCGCGAAAGGGCAGATCCCCGTTGACTGTCATCCAGAGCTTGACGAAGCAGTTGTCGCTAAGAGTTTCCCTAATTTAATCGATCTCATTCGAAATTGAATCAGTCCAGTACGCTGGCATCCAAAGGACATATCCACTGGTCATTCTATTAGTGTTGGCTCATGTTGGCTCGATTCGCAGTAAATTTTCACTGGTTATAATATTTTATTGAATACTCTCACCCACGTAACTAAATGCTTGGTGTAAAAAAGTGTACGATAACAAATAGTTTAGCAGAGATATATTGTTCATTATTCTTGTCAAACATGCTGGTTGAACTTGGTTTTATTATATTTGAATTTTGTCAAAATAGTTTTGCATATCATGAAAAAACTGAAAATCTTCTTCCGACCAAACGTTTCTGTAATTCAAATGCACATTTCTATTCCCAATTTGACGTATAATATTTTGCTGTGAAATGAAGCTCGTTTGTTAACATGATTGTAACTAATTTCTTGTTGTCATCTCTAACTCTACCTGATAATAATTGTGCTTGCTGATGCTGAAATACTGATGTATATTATGGTGAGTAGCCTATAGGCGAACTACATGAATTCCATAACGGTCCTAATGGCTTCATGGCCTTGTTTAAATCTCCTGGTATTCCGTGAATTTCACTGATTGTAATATTCGGGGCTGCTTCCACTAAATACAGTTTTGCCAGCTGTAAACTCTAATCCTTTCAGAATGGATAAAACAAAATGTTGTCGAGTTCAGAAGGCGTAATAACGCGAAAAAAGTGTACGGGGAATGTCAGATAATTATGATCAGTTTGGAACCATTTTTCATACCTCCAGTACTAGTCTCCCTCTGACATGGCAGTGATGAGAGATTGGATGGGTATCAATCACCAGTTCAATTACACTCAGTTTTGCTCTCACATCTCACCTTTGGGGGTAACGGCACAACGTTATTACTTGTTTTCCCCCATTTCCTCCGTTAGACTCGGATCCACAACCCATCGGGCGATTGATCTGAGTTAACGAGCCCTTGCAAATAGGCTCTAGTATTCGAACGTTGCACTTCATGGTATTAATTCATTACGTACTCCTGGCATGTTATTAAAAACGCAAGTACCTGCCAGAGACTCGGAATCACCACCAGAAATCCAGTAAGGCCTTAATTTGAGAATGTAAAAATCACATGTTATCTTCCTCATGGTTAGAAGTTTGGATAAGCCCAAACGAATTAAAAAAAAAAAGTTATACCACGCATAAGGATAGTATATATATTTATCTTCAACTTAATCATGCAGGCTTACCCCTGTTATTTTCACAGCCTAAATATAGTTATCAAATCAGTATTACTTAAGGATCGGTGACGTTCTTCGGCACCAGGGCCCTCAAGTAACAAACTCCTCCCCAGTTATACCGAAAAATATGGCCTTAATAGATTCATAAATAATGGAAATGGCGAAGTTTCGAAGTATGTACCTAACACCTACCTATTAATTATTTTTCAATTTTCCGCAGTTCTTGAAACGGGGGAACTCAAATTTTAACGGTTTTGTCCCTGAAACTTAGTATTAATGTCATTAAAATATTACGATTGATCAATCGTGTTACGAAACCTCTATATATAATATAGTCAATTTTAATATGGAAATCATCCAGATGTTTGCCAATAACTGATGGTCTATTAACTAACTGTACTTTGACTAGGATTTGCTACTGAACACATATTACACATTATTACATTACTACATTACACATTATTACATTACATTACACCGAGAGAAAAAACGCATTGTTTTACCACCTCGTGGTGCTCGCAGGCCGGTGAAAACTTTGAAAAAAACCCGATAGGGATTAGGGGTACCCGATAGGAATCTACTGATAAGACCCTATCGGGTAATCACAGCACGTACGTGCTGGGATACCCGATAGCAGCCGAACGTGCTGTAAAGAAACACCCGTTTGGTTTCCAATCGGGCAAAAAATTGAAAACAATCGGGTAATCCTTGCACGTCCATGCTGTTCCTAGCGGGTCTACCACCTAACACCCGTTTGATTGCAATCGGGTCTACCACCTAACACCCGTTTGATTGCAATCGGGTCTACCACCTAACACCCGCTTGGGTTCTATCGGGTCTACCACCTAACACCCGCTTGGGTTCTATCGGGTCTACCACCTAACACCCGCTTGGGTTCTATCGGGTCTACCACCTAACGCCCGCTTGGGATCTATCGGGTTCTACGAATGGACGCCCGATAGAATCCTAGCGGGTTCTACGAGTGGACGCTCGATAGAATCCTAGCGGGTTCTACGAGTGGACGCCCGATAGAATCCTAGCGGGTTCCACGAGTGGACGCCCGATAGAATCCTAGCGGGTTCCACGAGTGGACGCCCGATAGTATTCTACCGGGCGTCCACTCGTAGAACCCGCTAGGATTCTATCGAGCGTCCACTCGTAGAACCCGCTAGGATTCTATCGAGCGTCCACTCGTAGAACCCGCTAGGATTCTATCGAGCGTCCACTCGTAGAACCCGCTAGGATTCTATCGAGCGTCCACTCGTAGAACCCGATAGGATTCTATCGAGCCTACTTCTCACTACCCCATTGGATTCCTAATGAGCCCATTTCCACCCTAACCGTTTGCATTCTCCAATGGCTCTACCAATCAGGTAATTATTAGTAGAGCGTAGGGAGATGCAAAAGGGTAGCGATGGATTGGGATTAGGAGGAATCCTAAGGAGTAGGGAGAAGGAGGATTTCGAAGCCTGGTGAGGAACCTGCGTGAAACATACTCATGAAATTGAAATCGAAATACTCATTGAAATCAAAAGTGTTGAACAAACAGTTGAACAAAGAAATGAAAGTTATAAATGTATAGAAATGTAAATAGTTGCAATAAGTAATTCTTATTTGTAAAGGTGAACACAGCTTGGGCAAAGGAGAGTTAACACAAGTGTTTAGGTCATCAATTTATTCATAAGTCATAAAGTTCAAATTCACAATAAAAATCGGAAATAAATAATTTGTTTTCGTACGCAGATTGTTTATAGCAATTTGTTTCTTAACTAAGTACAACAACAAAATAAACAGTTTAACAGTATCACAGTTTATTGGACTCGTTATATGCAACAATATTTGATAACGTATGCATATTATTATATATCGGTATATAAAATTGTCTATGTTTATGTTTAATTACAGGTTGTTTCGCACTAATACGTATAGTCTAGAGCGTATAGATACGTATAGTCTAAATAATTTGTTTTCGTACGCAGATTGTTTATAGCAATTTGTTTCTTAACTAAGTACATTAACATTATCACAGTTTATTGGACTCGTTATATGCAACAATATTTGATAACGTATGCATATATATATATATATATATATATATATATATAATTGTCTATGTTTATGTTTAATCACAGGTTGTTTCGCACTAATACGTATAGTCTAGAGCTTTAACTACAACGTATTTGGGAAAGTATATCGGCGGTTCGACAGTTTTTAAAATGAATGAAATTCAACTTCTCTGAATGTTAAGGGACAGTAGTGAAATTTGTAATGTTCTGTACCACTCATGTTGGAACAGTGATGTATATATTATACCCAATGAAATATGGTCGACTTCAAAAAAATTTTATTTAGAATATATATTATTATAGAATGTTATTTACATATTATTCAGAATGGTCATCAAGGAACAGTTGATGCACAAATGGTAACTAACTAGCACCACCTCAGTGTAGACACGTTGTAAAGCAATCAGTGGTGAGGACGTGATGGGTATGTTAGCTATTTTTTACTCTTACTGCCACGTACCGCCAGTTTCTGGCGTTCGACCAAATCCTGCAAGGACTTGGGAGTACTGCCCGGATCGCTGGATGATGCAGGGGAGCTGCTGAAGTGTGGAGGTGGGGACACGGGCAGAGTGCTGGTATCAGACTCAGGAGTGGCTGTTGCAGTGGTTAGTTTAGATGGGGTGGTTTTACATGGTGTTGTTTTAGACGGGGTTGTTTTAGACGGGGTTGTTTTAGACGGGGTTGTTTTAGACGGGGTTGTTTTAGACGGGGTTGTTTTAGACGGGGTTGTTTTAGACGGGGTTGTTTTAGACGGGGTTGTTTTAGACGGGGTTGTTTTAGACGGGGTCAATCTTTTCGGAGTCCTACTCTCTTTGTAGAATCCAGCTTCCTTAAGGGGAGTTCTTGGCCATGTAGGAGACAGAAGGGGAGGTGGTTCAGATACACCTGAAAGGGCAGGGCTTGCCTCAGGAGGAACTGCTGTTGCTGATGGTAGATGTACCTCCTCAGATGGGTCAAAAAGTGATTTGGAACTTGAAGTGAATGGCAAATGTGACTCAACACCCCCTGAAGTTGATGGCAAATGTGACTCAACACCCGGAGTTGACGGCAAAGGTAATGATACTGAAGCAGGACTATCTGTTATGTGAAGGGCACCAAGTATTTCGGTTGTGGTGGTATCTATACTGTAAGCAATCAATCCGTGTTGTTCTGCAAACGCTTTTGTACAAGTACCATAAAGTAACAGTTCCGAATCACCAAGAATGTTAGACTGTATTATGTTGTCCCCAGTTAAGTTTAAGAAAGTTACCAATTCACCTGTTCTGAGACTCTCAACAAAGCATACACATTGACCCTCTATAATGTCGTATTTTTGTATCAACACTCGTACAAGTGATTTTTCATCACTGGAGCTACCATCAGCAGGAGCAGCAGGGGTGGGTGTAACGTGGTAACGTAGGAAGTGAGCACAGGTGGAAGCGATAGTCACGACAGAGTGGAGGTAGTTTTTAGAAACCTTTAAATCATAGCACACCCATTCTAGAGTTTGCCAGATGTGTGTACACTGAGGTGGGTACTCGCAGTTCAGCACGATTATTAATTTAAAACAAAGATCGACCGCCTGGAGTATGGTGTCAGTTCTAAGGCTAAAATCTAAGTATTTGACTAGACAATGGCTGACGGAACCTAATTTTCCTATTGCTATGACATACGGTTGCAATGTTCCGTGTTCCGCTTCCTCCAGGCGTTTGGCGTGGAGGTTGTCCACCTCAGAATCTGAGTCCAGGAATTTGACGAAGTGATCTGCCGACTCCTTCTTCGAGATCTGAACCGGAGCTCTAAGTCCTGCCCTCTTCTTCAACCGGTGAGTCCCCATAGCGAACGGGAGGGCGACGAGAGCTGCAGTCGTTCTCTTGTCCTCCTCTGAAATATCACGGAGCACATTAGCAACACGTTCGTACAGTACGATTCAGTCATTACAACCACCTCATGGTCAAATAAAGCAATTTCAACAAATCATTTGTTTACAAAGCGTGAAGAAGAAGAATCCCTGGTATAACAACAAAATATTAAAGTTGAAAAAACGATTCCTAGTCAATTTGAACACAGAGTAGGCTAATCACAATTATTTCTCACCGGTATTTTTTTCGTAGTACGACAGTAACGACTCGACGATCGTGTCCCACCCTTCCACGCTTCTGGAAGACCTGCTAGCCTCTTGGACTATGGCCGGGTGGAGTTCTCTCAGCTTTTCATACAGCCTCCCCTCCGGGATGGTATAGAGCTCCTTGAAATCAGATTCTATCTGTAACAGAAAACAACAACTATCATTAGCGATTACTAAAAAATATTCCTCGCTTTAAACAACAGCAGGCACAAGTATATAAACAGAGCACATGAAATACGTTCAAATTATGAACTCACCACTTTCGCTGCGTGGGCGGACGACTTGAAGAACGGGAAGTAGTCGAAGTAGTCGGAGAGGCTGTTGTCTTCACAGCATAGGTAGTCGTGCCGCAGCTTCGCTGTCCTCCGTAACGCCTCTTGTATCTCTTCGGGGATCGACGCTCGGTCCAACCAATCACCTCCCCTGATGGTTTGGATGGAGTGATGTTTTTCGAGTTCCTCTTTCCACTCTAGGAAAATAACATCAACGGTTACGACTCCTCACAATAAATAACACAGAAACGGCAGACAAGGAGGGTGGTAGGAGGAAAAGAGATGAATAGAGAGTAGACTCACCTGTCAGAGTTTTCCGTACGGGCGGAGGGGAGGTGGTTGGCTGCTTCGGCTTCTTTGTGTAGGCCCTCTTCTGTTTGCCTCCCTTCCGTTTCCTTGCTTCACTTGCCTTCTTGGCCTCCTTTATTTTATCGTACTTTTCTTTATTGGCCTTCCTCCAGGAGTCCTTGAGGTTGTTTACTTTGCTCCACAAGTGCCCGTAGGGGTACTTCCTTGGTTTTTTCGTCGGCGTGCTGTCACTGCTGTGTGACGAGCCCCCCCGTGTCGATGCTGATAAAGTAAACCACAGCGAGGGGGGATCCCGGAAATATCTCGCCAACTGAGCAGCTATGAAACTGAAACGTACACAACAATTCAAAGACGTGATTATTATGTCTTTATGCAGAGGAATGTTAAGATAAGAGTACCCAACATGTATACTAACAAACAATGCGTAATCACAAATTTCAAGGTGTCACTCACTTCAATTCTTTGTAAGAGAAATGGGGGATGACGTTCGCACCCGCGGGGGTGGCTTGTCGGTGAAGGTGGTTTATGACAACATCCGCTACCGCCTTCCTGTCGGATGGGCTGACTGCCTTGGTATTCTCGGGCCTTGCTAGCTCCATGCACCTCCGCCCCTTCTCTGATTGTTGTAGTATTGCTGTGATCTGTTGGGGAGAGAGGAAGAGATGTAAATTTAATATAAAAACCCTAGGTTTGACTATGAGTACGTGATACTATTTCACCCACGGATGGTGTGATGCACATTACCTCATCTGAAGTGCTGATGAAAGCAGTCTTATCGACTCCCTTGTAACTGGCGAATTGGGGGTCGTCGTCGGTTGTGGCGGCGGATTCGTCGTCATCGTCAGACGATTCCTCGCTGAGCTGTAGTTCACTCGGCAACGAGTCTCTAAGGCGAGGCGTCGAGGAGTAAAACTGCAACAACAACACCGTTCACCTCGTAACAATACATATTATATGCAGGAAGTTATTGTCAAACATGAACACTGTTTCTGTCTGCCTGTCGTCTGTAATTGTAATTGGCAACACTCACCTGGGTAGGAAGTGTTCGCGTGGAGTCGTCACTTGATAGGGGTCTAGCAAGAGATGTCGAAGAACTGGGAGAGGAGAGTGGACCGAAATTCGTCTTCCACCCTGCTGTGTATCGCATCTTGTCCCTCGGAGTCCACAGTCCTCGTGCTACTGCTTCCCAGAGGATATTGCCTGGTTCTAGGTTGCGTAATTCGCCAGTTTCGAATCTGGCAGCTGTGCAGGGGAAAAAAAAGTCAGCCATGAGACCAAGTGAACACCCGATATGACTACAAGCGGCAAGGCAAAACAGTTTGTTGAAAATATTTTAAAGTACAACAATACCCGATTGGATTACTAACGGGTACTCACAACCACAAACACCCGTTACGAATGTTTACGAATATTTGGCAAAGTCCGGATGAACCCGTTTGGAACGAAGTGAACACCCGATACAACTACAAGCGGCAAGGCAAAACAGTTTGTTGAAAATATTTTAAAGTACAACAATACCCGATTGGATTACTAACGGGTACTCACAACCACAAACACCCGTTACGAATGTTTACGAATATTTGGCAAAGTCCGGATGAACCCGTTTGGAACAAAGTGAACACCCGATACAACTACAAGCGGCAAGGCAAAACAGTTTGTTGAAAATATTTTAAAGTACAACAATACCCGATTGGATTACTAACGGGTACTCACAACCACAAACACCCGTTACGAATGTTTACGAATATTTGGCAAAGTCCGGATGAACCCGTTTGGAACGAAGTGAACACCCGATACAACTACAAGCGGCAAGGCAAAACAGTTTGTTGAAAATATTTTAAAGTACAACAATACCCGATTGGATTACTAACGGGTACTCACAACCACAAACACCCGTTACGAATGTTTACGAATATTTGGCAAAGTCCGGATGAACCCGTTTGGAACGAAGTGAACACCCGATACAACTACAAGCGGCAAGGCAAAACAGTTTGTTGAAAATATTTTAAAGTACAACACTACCCGATTGGATTACTAACGGGTACTCACAACCACAAACACCCGTTACGAATGTTTACGAATATTTGGCAAAGTCCGGATGAACCCGTTTGGAACGAAGTGAACACCCGATACAACTACAAGCGGCAAGGCAAAACAGTTTGTTGAAAATATTTTAAAGTACAACAATACCCGATTGGATTACTAACGGGTACCCATACCCTCAAACACCCGTTATGTATAGAAGGGACAACGGAAACAAGTTGGTGCAAGTATTTCACGTCTAATAATACCCGATTGAATTACTAACGGGCACTAACACACTTAGCAATTTCCCGATACCGTAACAATGCAACTCAAACCAAGATCATCATGAAATCGGAATATTATACAACAAAAATTAGCATTGGTAAATACGTTGGCAAAAGGAAATGATAAGTAATGCTCAACAACACAAAATGAAATTCAAATTGAAATGTCAGTTTGGATTTGGAAGTGATGTGATTAATTATATTGAAAGCAGACTGTTATACTACAAAAACTTTCATTTGGTAAATACGTTGGCAAAAGGAAATATACTCAAGAAAAAAAATTCAAATTCAAATTGTCAGTTTGGCTGCGTAAGTCATAGCTACGTGTACATCTTGAAATCGGAATTTTATACAACAAAAATTAGCATTGGTAAATACGTTGGCAAAAGGAAATGATAAGTAATGCTCAACAACACAAAATGAAATTCAAATTGAAATGTCAGTTTGGATTTGGAAGTGATGTGATTAATTATATTGAAAGCAGACTGTTATACTACAAAAACTTTCATTTGGTGAATACGTTGGCAAAAGGAAATATGCTCAAGAAAAAAAAATTCAAATTCAATTTGTCACTTTGGCTGCGTAAGTCATAGCTACGTGTACATCTTGAAATCGGAATTTTATACAACAAAAATTAGCATTGGTAAATACGTTGGCAAAAGGAAATGATAAGTAATGCTCAACAACACAAAATGAAATTCAAATTGAAATGTCAGTTTGGATTTGGAAGTGATGTGATTAATTATACTGAAAGCAGACTGTTATACTACAAAAACTTTCATTTGGTAAATACGTTGGCAAAAGGAAATATACTCAAGAAAAAAAATTCAAATTCAAATTGTCAGTTTGGGTGCGTAAGTCATAGCTACGTGTACATCTTGAAATCGGAATATTATACAACAAAAATTAGCATTGGTAAATACGTTGGCAAAAGGAAATGATAAGTAATGCTCAACAACACAAAATGAAATTCAAATTGAAATGTCAGTTTGGATTTGGAAGTGATGTGATTAATTATACTGAAAGCAGACTGTTATACTACAAAAACTTTCATTTGGTAAATACGTTGGCAAAAGGAAATATACTCAAGGAAAAAAATTCAAATTCAAATTGTCAGTTTGGGTGCGTAAGTCATAGCTACGTGTACATCTTGAAATCGGAATATTATACAACAAAAATTAGCATTGGTAAATACGTTGGCAAAAGGAAATGATAAGTAATGCTCAACAACACAAAATGAAATTCAAATTGAAATGTCAGTTTGGATTTGGAAGTGATGTGATTAATTATATTGAAAGCAGACTGTTATACTACAAAAACTTTCATTTGGTAAATACGTTGGCAAAAGGAAATATACTCAAGAAAAAAAATTCAAATTCAAATTGTCAGTTTGGGTGCGTAAGTCATAGCTACGTGTACATCTTGAAATCGGAATATTATACAACAAAAATTAGCATTGGTAAATACGTTGGCAAAAGGAAATGATAAGTAATGCTCAACAACACAAAATGAAATTCAAATTGAAATGTCAGTTTGGATTTGGAAGTGATGTGATTAATTATATTGAAAGCAGACTGTTATACTACAAAAACTTTCATTTGGTAAATACGTTGGCAAAAGGAAATATACTCAAGAAAAAAAAATTCAAATTCAATTTGTCAGTTTGGGTGCGTAAGTCATAGCTACGTGTACATCTTGAAATCGGAATATTATACAACAAAAATTAGCATTGGTAAATACGTTGGCAAAAGGAAATGATAAGTAATGCTCAACAACACAAAATGAAATTCAAATTGAAATGTCAGTTTGGATTTGGAAGTGATGTGATTAATTATATTGAAAGCAGACTGTTATACTACAAAAACTTTCATTTGGTAAATACGTTGGCAAAAGGAAATATACTCAAGAAAAAAAAATTCAAATTCAATTTGTCAGTTTGGGTGCGTAAGTCATAGCTACGTGTACATCTTGAAATCGGAATATTATACAACAAAAATTAGCATTGGTAAATACGTTGGCAAAAGGAAATGATAAGTAATGCTCAACAACACAAAATGAAATTCAAATTGAAATGTCAGTTTGGATTTGGAAGTGATGTGATTAATTATATTGAAAGCAGACTGTTATACTACAAAAACTTTCATTTGGTAAATACGTTGGCAAAAGGAAATATACTCAAGAAAAAAAAATTCAAATTCAATTTGTCAGTTTGGGTGCGTAAGTCATAGCTACGTGTACATCTTGAAATCGGAATATTATACAACAAAAATTAGCATTGGTAAATACGTTGGCAAAAGGAAATGATAAGTAATGCTCAACAACACAAAATGAAATTCAAATTGAAATGTCAGTTTGGATTTGGAAGTGATGTGATTAATTATATTGAAAGCAGACTGTTATACTACAAAAACTTTCATTTGGTAAATACGTTGGCAAAAGGAAATATACTCAAGAAAAAAAAATTCAAATTCAATTTGTCAGTTTGGGTGCGTAAGTCATAGCTACGTGTACATCTTGAAATCGGAATATTATACAACAAAAATTAGCATTGGTAAATACGTTGGCAAAAGGAAATGATAAGTAATGCTCAACAACACAAAATGAAATTCAAACTGAAATGTCAGTTTGGATTTGGAAGTTATAGGGTATATGTGATTATCATGAAATCGGAATATTATAGAAAAATAGTAAAACAAATTTTTGCTAACCTTCAAATGCAGTAACGATTCTTGCATCCAATTTCCAAGACTGTAGAACATCAGTCAAGCGTTGGTCCGCCATTGCAATTAAAACGAATTGCGTAGTACAACGTACCAGGGACCGAATGTTGTTTGGTGACGGGTGAACGTTAATAATTGAAGCACAACAAACTAGAAACACAACTAATTTGAAACACAGCTGATTTGAAACACAACTGATTTGAAACACGACCGCAACACACAGACTGAATAAAGAATAAGCACAGGGAAGTAAGTAGAACACGTGAACGTGAGGACGCGACTGATCGGGGAGAAGTGGTTGTCGCCATAAGGGGACGTTGGGGTTATATAGAGGTCTCCCCACCATGACCCACCTGGTAACGGGTTTCCCTGCTCCAAGCGGGCAGGCGTTGACTCCTATCGGGTGTTTTTTACCTTCTATCGGGTGTCTGAATGTTTCTAGCGACTTTTTCAAATCCCCTATCGGGTGTTGAGATTTCCATCGGGTATCCAAATTCAGATTCCTATCGGGTGTTTTCTGTCTCCCATCGGGTTCCCGAATGCCGTAACGTCTTTTTCAACTCCTATCGGGTTTACGAATGTCGTAACGTCTTTTTACCTCCCAATCGGGTTTTTCTTTCAATCGTGTCGGGTTTCCCGATTTCAAACGGTTTTCCAATTCCCATCGAGTTTCTGTTACGCCTATCGGGTTTTTCACAACTTCCTAACGGGTAGTTTGAAACTCGTAACGGGTTTTAGGGAATTTTCGAAGAAAAGGAAGCTATTGTTCTCGGTCCAAAATGTTTAAAACTCGAATTTCCGAAAGATTTTTATACCAAAATCCGTTTCAGACCATCCTGAATTCACTGCCGAAAGACATGTTCTTGGTTAAAGACTCACTGGGTTAATATATATATGTATGTGTCATTCCAGACGATAACTCTCGAAAGAATTGAGATAAAAAGTTCAAATTTGCACGAAAAATCTGTCTTGGCAATCGACAGGCTAAGTTCGTAGATGGGCAGAATCGGGTCACTCTAAGGGGGAATTTTGGGGAGTTTTAGGGGAGAAAAATTACCCATAAATTCCCAAAATGAAGCAGTCTGACAAGTGACACCTCATTTTAAAGGTTTTTGTAAGCTGAACACGATGGTGAAATCATAATTGCGATATCTCATTCCTTTCTCAAACTGGAGCACTTTGAAGATGAAGGAACGTGGTTATTTCTTGAGATGTTCTTCCTGGTTCGTTTGCTCTAATCTGATAACGGAATGGGATATCGCAATTCTGACTTTACCATCGTGTTCAGGGTTGGAAAATCTATAAAACGAGGTGTTACTCGGCAAAAAATGGAACAAAAAATTTGTAACGTATGCCCATATTTCATGCATACCGAATTAACCGAATAGCGTCATACTGGAATACCTATAATTACCCAATAAGTTTAAGATTGCCCATATTTGAATGGGATATCCCAAACATCACATTTTACATAAAATCACTTATTTCTTCGAAAATTCGCTCTTATAGCCACGCTGCATGACTGTGGTTTTTTTTTTTTTTCAATTCGTATCGGGTTTTCACTCACTTGCTAACAAGTGTACGGTTTTTCTAACATTTCTGCCAGAAACTCCTACGTGCCTACCATTAGTATATAGGTACCTGTGCCTACTGGGAAAAAACATTAAAAAATCCCCATCGCAAATACCCCGAGTCATTAACGACTCTTTCCATTGATAATTCAATTTAATTGATAATTTAAGCATGTACATGCTCAACATAACAACTTACAACATGTAATGGACTTAGAAATAAATGACGTATAGGTACTTACTGCCCTCAGATTCCTTCCGGCATTGAATGACACATGAAAAGTTGCAAAAGCGACGCACATCACTTTGTAAATGCTGTCGTTTTTATCAAAACTGTATGCAATACAATATAATATTATATTACACTTCATTCACAGAGATGGTCACACAATGAGTATAGCTCGGGTGAAAATGACCCGCCAAACTACTCAATTTGGCTCATGCCAAATTACTTCTCGCCCACGAATATATTATTATTATTATAGGTCATCATGCGCTCAACAACCGTTTTCCAAAATACTGTTTAATTGTTGTTCCCAATTTTCAGTTATTTCTGCTGAATCCGAACCATGACGATTCTGCCAAGTTCAGTATTTCTCCATATCCTTTGCATGGTAACAATCGGATGTCCTACAAACGTGTTTTATACATGCGTGTACAATACGTTTTTATGTGGTATACTTATATACACCTAATTTACTTGCATTGAAAAGTATGCGCTTCAAATTCAAATTCCTTGCTGTTACTCAAATTCCTGATCACTTATACGTTACGACATATTACCTATTAAACATATCATTAAAAATCCTCACATGAAACCCTTCAACGGTCACTCGGAAACTGGGAAAATATTTGTGAATCCGTCTTCAGAGCCAATGCCCCTTCGACCAAGTTCAAATTGTGGCGGGAACTAATTAATACCCGATAGAAATGTTGCCTACTCGATAGGGAATCATTGGACAACCCGATTGTTTACTAAGCGGGAGCTGTTAACAATTATATCACCCGATAGGCAGCCAACGGGGATTTTTTCGAATTTTTTCCTGCTCGATTGGTTTTCCAAAACCCGATAGGGACTCGTCTGTTCAACCCGATAGATGTTCAATCGGGTGTTGTTATCAATTACATCCACCCGATAGAGCTACTAACGGGTATTTTGTTCGGCATTTCCCTGCTCGATTGCATTGTTCAACCCGATAGACGTTGGTCGATGCAACCCGGTTGATTATGTATCGGGAGCTATGAGATGAACCGTTACGATGCTAACGGATATCTTTTGAATATCTCCCTGCTCGATTGGCTTTCATGGGCCCGATAGCGATTTCTCATTACAACCCGATAGACATCATTTAATCCTGGAAAATTTTTCGGAAAATATATCCTAAAATTCGCCTAATGAGAGGCAACATCCATTACATATTCATTTTGTTGTTTCCGTTTTTAATTTTCACGTCCAGTATCTGTCCTTCACAATTCCCTCAACTTTACCATATTTCTTCGCGTGAACCCTCCCATGGTAACAAGTACATGTCCTCCAAACGTCCTTATTTACGGGAGGTGAAGGGAAACAGTTGTTATTCTCGTATTCTCACCACTCCCCAAAAACAGTTATCCTTTAGAAATGGTGACTGCAGGCTTCGCTTCCTATACCTCCTCACAGGGATTCGGGCTACCTGAGCTATCATTAAACCACAAATATTTTCCCAACTCTTCATTCACCGTTGCAGGCTTTTGTGTGAGAATTGTACGCATCTAAATCCTCACATAAAACCTTTCAATGGTCACTCGGAACCTGGGAAAATATTTGTGAAACCGTCTCCAGAGCCAATGCCCCTTTGACCAAGTTCAAAATGTAAAACCCTTCAACGCTCACTCGGAACCTCGGAAAATATTTGTGAATCCGTCTTCAGAGCCAATGCCCCTTCGACCAAGTTCAAATTGTGGCTGGAACTAATTAATACCCGATAGACTTGTTGCCTACTCGATAGGGAATCATTGGACAACCCGATTGATTACTAAGCGGGAGCTGTTAACAATTATATCACCCGATAGGCAGCCAACGGGTATTTTTTGAATATTTTCCTGCTCGATTGGTTTTCCAAAACCCGATAGGGACTCGTATGTGCAACCGGATAGATGTTCAATCGGGTGTTGTTATCTATTACATCCACCCGATAGAGCTACTAACGGGTATTTCAACGAGGTCGAGCACCCCCCCGCACCAGAGAGAAATACTCGTTGGGAGGGGAGGTAAAAATTCAATGAAAACCAAGTCTAACTGACTCTCGACTATACTGAGGACTCATCAGTACAAAAAAAAAATACGGAGTCATAATTCTCTCAGGTGGGGGTGCTCAGCATAAATCTGTTGATAATATATATAAAACTCGAAAACTGGTGAAGGACGACAACATGTCAATTGGATTATGCTTGTGGACAGCCACCCTGCGGGTAAATGGGCGGGTGGGTTGGGCAATGATCAAAGATAATTTGAAATAAAAAAGAAAAAAAAGCGTAGGTATACCTAATTCAAGTTTTGGGGGCCAAAATTTGTGGGAACCACCGGAAATAACTATTTCAATAATTATTTTACATGAAAGCAACAATAAATGAACAGCCACCATTTCTGCATATAGAATAATAATAAACCCATGCGTGACAAGGACTTTGCAGCGTTTTTAATTTTCAGGTCCAGTATCATGTCCTTCACAATTCCCTCAACTTTACCATATTTCTTCGCGTGAACCCTCCCATGGTAACAAGTACATGTCCTCCAAACGTCCATATTTACGGGAGGTGAAGGGAAAGAGTTGTTATTCTCAAATTCTCACCACTCCCCAAAAACAGTTATCCTTTAGAAATGGTGACTGCAGGCTTCGCTTCCTATACCTCCTCACAGGGATTCGGGCTACCTGAGCTATCATTAAACCACAAATATTTTCCCAACTCTTCATTCACCGTTGCAGGCTTTTGTGTGAGAATTGTACGCATCTAAATCCTCACATAAAACCTTTCAACGGTCACTCGGAACCTGGGAAAATATTTGTGAATCCGTCTCCAGAGCCAATGCCCCTTTGACCAAGTTCAAATTGTAAAACCCTTCAACGCTCACTCGGAACCTGGGAAAAAATTTGTGAATCCATCTCCGGAGCCAATGCCCCTTCGACCAAGTTCAAATTGTGGCGGGACCTAATTGACACCCGATAGAAATGTTGCCTACTCGATAGGGAATCATTGGACAACCCGATTGATTACTAAGCGGGAGCTGTTAACAATTATATCACCCGATAGGCAGCCAACGGGTATTTTTTCAATATTTTCCTGCTCCATTGATTTTCCAAAACCCGATAGAGACTCGTCTGTGCAACCCGATAGATGTTCACTCGGGTGTTGTTATCAATTACATCCACCCGATAGAGCTACTAACGGGTATTTTGTTCGGCATTTCCCTGCTCGATTGCATTGTTCAACCCGATAGATGTTGGTCGATGCAACCCGGTTGATTATTAAGCGGGAGCTGTTAACAATTATATCACCCGATTGGTGGCTAACGGGTATTTTATGAATATTTCTCAGCTCGATCGATTTTTCTCTACCCGATAGGGATCACTCAATGGAAATGGTAGATCTTCAATCGGGTGTTGTTAGCAACAAACATCACCCGATAGGAAGACTAACGGGTATTTTTGTTCACTATTTCCCTGCTCGATTGGCTTTCATAGGCCCGATAGCGATGTGTGATGTAACCCGATAGATTATTAAGGGGGAGCTCTTGACAATTATTTCACCCGATAGGCGCTAACGGGTATTTTATGCATATTTCCCAGCTCGATTAATTTTATTTCTACCCGATAGGAATTTTGTATAAACCCGATAGATTATCAATCGGGAGATCTTAATGCTCAGATGACCCGACAGTCAGCTAACAGGTATTTTTTTGAACATTTCCATGCTCGATTGTTTTTCGTACACCCGATAGGAGGTTTGCATAAAACCCGATAGGTTATCAAACGGGAGACGTAAATGCTCAGATGACCCGATAGTGTGCTAACGGGTATTTTTTTCAACATTTGCTAGCTAGATCGTTTTTCATACACCCGATAGGAATTTTGCATAAACCCGATAGGTTATCAATCGGGAGATCTTAATGCTCAGATGACCCGACAGTCAGCTAACGGGTATTTTTTTTCAACATTTGCTAGCTAGATCGTTTTTCATACACCCGATAGGAATTTTGCATAAACCCGATAGGTTATCAAACGGGAGACGTAAATGCTCAGATGACCCGATAGTGTGCTAACGGGTATTTTTTTCAACATTTGCTAGCTAGATCGTTTTTCATACACCCGCTAGGAATTTTGAAAAAAACCCGATAGATCATCAAACGGGAGACGTAAATGTTCAGATGACCCGATAGTGCGCTAACGGGTATTTTTTGGAATATTTGCATGCTCGCTTGGGTTTCATGGACCCGATAGGAATTTGTTATGAAACCCGATAGACAACCAACAGACCCGATTGATTTCTTAACGGGTGTAGTTCCCATTTATAAAAGCCCGTTAGGGTTAAGTCGCCACCCGATACGATTTTGACGAATACCCGTTAGGAATTACCAAAACCCGCTTGTTTTTACGAATGCCCGATACAAAAATATCCGAACCATACCCGATAGGAGGGGCTAATCTAACAGCCCGATAGATTTTTATGGCAGCCCGATAGAAATTTATGTCGTACCCGATTGGAGTTACGTCTTCCCGATAGATTTTTACCATCACCCGATACGATTTTCACCCTACCCGCTTGGGATTAGGCACACCCGCTAGGTTTCCTATCGGGAAATCAATTCCGAGTGTTCCTAGCGGGCATGGTGCGCCACATTTTTCTCTCGGTGTACTTATACATACTTATATGGCGTCTGAATTAGATTTGTCAACCCACCTCAAATGTTCGAACTATTAGAAGTATCCAACTCAAATAAAAATACACTGCCAAGGACATGGCACAGAAGCTTCTTCGTGGCCTTCACAGTATTCATGCATAAAGATTCAGATTAATTAACAGAATTATTTAACTGTTATTTATTAATAAGGGTACGGTATTCATGCTTTACGATAAAGTAATCAGTACACGTATAGAACTGAGAACGCAAAGAGTCCCAATTAAATTTCAACCCCTAGGGTGAACAGGAGAGAATTTAGCACATCAGCTGAGCGGGGTGCGGAGCCCGTCATTTCGTTCGTCAACGCAGAGGCCCTTCCAGGTTTAAAGTTCTGTGGTCTGGAATGCTCGACGTTAGGAATGTACGCGGTGGCAGTGCCACGTGCCACTGCCACCGCTGATCCAATCATGATGAATGTCGTATGGGACCTCAAGGGACCTCAAGGGACCTTACCCGCATCATCCCTGAAAATCTGACCAAAATCCGTTCAAAATTGATGGAGTTATGCCCGTAACAAGAAAATCTCGTTAGCGCCTGCGCAGAGGCCACCGTTGATACGATCATGATGAAACTGATAGGGGACCATCTAGCGCTATACCCACACAATTCCTGAAAATTTTATTGAAATCGGATCAAAATTGTGGAAGTTATGGCTGTGGCAAGGAAATGTGGACGGACAGACACGAAACCAGATTTGTTCAGGAGGCCCTGAAACGCAAAATGCAAGTGGAAAATTTGATTGTGGAGCACAAAAAATTTTTCATTTTGAAAGTGAAAACAAAGCTTCCGCTGCCTTGCAGACTCGGAAGCAATATCCAACTGACTATGACTATTTGCCAACTAAGCTCATATTTCTCAACTGCCGCAAGATGGCCGATGTTCAGGGTTGAGGGAAGGGGTTGCAATAGGTCTAAATACGCAAAAAGCTGATTATTGATTTGGTATTCCGATCCCGAATATCGAACTTAGCATTTGAAAAGAACCCAATTCCCTCGGGACTTCCAGCTCCTGCCCATCCGAAACTCGGAACCCTCACTTCTGCGACCCGAGATACCCAGGAAACCCCTTTTTAACTCCTGGTCTGAATTATTATTGATGTTAACTCATTTAACAAAGTGCATCTCCCTTTTCTGATTAGACCTGAAGATAAATCACAATGCTCAGGTGGGTGCCAGGAATCTGAAACTTCATTTTAAAGGGGAGGAAACGAGGGCTTACCCCCCACTTGCCCCACACCAGCATCCCAATCTACGGTGGAGCACGATATTAATAGGCGACCAAAGCGTTGAATCGCGCGATTATTCGAGTCTCTCTGGGTTTTTCGTGATAGGCGGAAGGCAGTTGAAATGCCTCGTTTATAATTTTTGAGCACTTCCTTCCCCTTCTCGGTGTCTCCATCAGTTACAAATGATTGGCATTTTATCACGAATTCCTTTTCACCCCTGTTCCAAGCATTACAAGCGTCCATTACCTTATCATTTCTTGAAGTCGTCCCCGTGGGATTAATTCAAGTACCCGGCATCTGGATGATTCAATTTTTGGAGAGGTGTAAGGGAATCTTCCGTGAACATAATAATATAGCATGAACTGGGAACCCACAACTCATAATCGAGTAATAGCAAAACGTATCTATTTCAAGTTGTCATTTGAAAAGGACTAAATGGGATTGTATTTAGGACGTGAAACTGAATTTCAGGTCCTGAAATGTCGAAATAGTACCTACGAGTATTTCTGTTTGATAGGAATGGTGGGGTCTCAGTTAATTTATTTTAGAGGTACCAGAAGTTACAGCAGTCAATTTTGTAATTCAGTGAGTCCCTAAATTTATTGGAGCCTTGTTATATTTACATAAAAACTCTGCGAATACAAATGAAATGCCTTTAGGCATGTTTCTGAGACTCACCTCGCAGTCTTGAGCGATACTCCACAGAGCGCTCCGGACGATGTGCTTCGTAAGTTTCCTGTATTGTGATTGAGTGACTGAACAACATTTCTACGAACCACAGGTCATGCGCTTGTCAGGTCGCATTACCCAGAGAGCGAAAGCTCTCAGCTGCATTTGTTCACACCCTTTCTGGAATAGCAACCCTTGGTTGGGGGAGACCGGGAAAAAACTGGACGCAATCAGACGAAACTGCTCCCGATTTATAATCCCAATTTATGGGGGAAGATAGAGTTGCCGACAAGACGGGCCTATCTCTGCGTCCCGTGGGAGGAGGTTCAAGTCTCTAATACAGCCATTTGTGTCATATCTCTCCTTCCACGCATCAATCACTCTGAGCGATATAGCTGACGTCAAACTGTTGATCTCCACTTATTTGCAAGAGGCGGCAAAAGCGTTGGGAAAAGGCTGTTACTTTGGGACCGAAGTTTCTAAGGGTGAAAAATGATCGAGAACGGTGAGCAACGGTTTTTCATCTGTAACCTGCTGATTGAAGGTGTGATTACATTTGCGTCCTGTGGAAATATAGTGTTTGAGAAATCAAGTGTTAGGAATTACCAGAGCAAGGGTGAAAGAAATACGAAAAATAATTACCAGAGCGAGTGTGCGAGAAATATGAAGACTATTTATTGAGTCGTGAGGCAGTAATTTCATGATTATAACGTGGTGTTAATAATTCACACTGCCTAAGTGCGTGTAGCCCGTAAATTTGAACGAGTGAACGAGTGGCACAGGAGCTGTAGGTGGCACGGAGTGATAATGGGCCACATCAGCTGTTAAGGAGTAAAGTGGTATCTAGCAACAGGTAATAAATGGGAAGGAAAGTAGAAGGTTTCATCGAATAATATATTTATTATTGTATTATTGATAATATTGTATTTATTATTCAGGTTATCAATTCGGTGTACGATGAACATACATACGTCGATGTTGTTGTTATGGAACTCCATGAGTCGACTACACGGTTGCCCATGTTCTAACTACTGGCTTCACATTAAAGTCATCTTCATCGTATGCCACTTTGTTCAAATCACTTTACACTGATGAATTATCAAGGACGGGAATTAAGGGACCGAGAAGGGTGGCCGAATTAGGGATGGTAAAGTGATAGCTGCTGCTAGGGTGGGTCCCATCTAGCAGAATTCTTGGAAACTGTTTCCTTGGCGGCATGGCCAATTCCTTGAGATTCCTTCAATTTCTTGCCATACAAAACGCTTGAGAATTAGAACCTGATCCCAAAATAATCGTATTTAGCAAATATTTCTACCGAATTCCCAGACTATTTTTCGGACATTGAGTCACATAAGTAGGACCTTGTAGATGTATAGATTGATCTAGAGAACAGATCAAAAAAGGAAATACAGGAATGGGTCAATATAATTGGGTTTATAGTTCGTCGGATTGCATTGGTTAGCACATGGGCCAGCTCCAGGGAATCGCTTGGTATTCAGAATTAGAAGCTGTCATATTGATTGTTTTTCGGAGGAGAAACGCTATTGGAATGGGCCAATACTGGGTCCTCGAATTCTTGAGTTTTCCATTCTTTTCCGTTTCAGAGCAAAACCATCAACTTTCGTTCAACTGTGCTCCCGCAACCTGGAACTCCCGTACGTGGAAATGTATCACCTTAAACTCCGTAGAATCATCCCTTCGCCCCCTCCCTACCACAGGGTATTACCTTGTAATCTAACTTATTTCTAATTAGGCCCGTCATTATGTTTTTAGCCGAGGAGAATGTACGGGGGAGCAAAGTCTGGGCAACAAGAAGGCGCGATTTAATGAAGAGAAGCCGCTGTGGAAGCCAGGGTGCTGCCGGAGCCATTCTTTTCCGACTTCAACGAAAACTTCGGTTGTTGAAAGTTCAGGATTAGGTTTTCCCAAAGAGGGCTTTCGGGGGTCCGAGAACTGAGGGGAAAAAACGGATGCTCCGTGAAAATGCTGTCGAATACCTCATTTCTCCAGATTTCTATGCGGAATGAATATCTTCTAAAAAGGAATTTTCTTAAACCCATGATTTTGTTTAAATTATAAACTCAACCCCTCTGGAATTCTTCGGGTATTTGAAATAGCTGGCGGTCTCAACGGCTAACATGCGTTTCCCATTAACGCGTTGAAAGGAAGTTTTAAAAATAAAGTTTTTATTAGATCGTAATGCACAGATGGTTGACTCGAATATGTATCATAATGGTTTTTTAAAGTGAAAAATATTGTAAATAATAATTAAGCCTCAATAACTGTCTAAGTATAAAGAAGCTGACTTTTACATGAGCTAGTTAAAATCACAAATTTGCAGTTACTTCCTCAAAATTTGCCAAATGTCACGGCTGTGTGGTGTACGGTTAGAACAGGCTATGTTGAATTAAGGTTAGAAGTTCCACAATTTAGCTTCACCACGTGATTCTGCCTTTTTCATATTGAGAATATTATACTCACCGGACCGTCAGAAACCGCTTTACAGTTTTCGTGACACTAAGGGCCGGTTTCACCAAAGCGGATTATCCAGAGTTCAATCTCGGCTGAGGTTTAAGCCATCGATTCTGAGAAAATACAGTTTCACGAACGCCTAATCTAGGAATAACTCGCGCCAACGGCGCATTAAGTTAATAGGTACCTCGTTTCAGGTGGTTTAAACCTCTGATCTACGGTTGATCTCCGATTCTCCGCCAGGCCATCGCCATTTTGAAATCTATTTTATCAGTGCTTTTCTTACTTATCAACTTGCATCAACATTTAGTGCGATGAATCGTTTCATTGAAGTGTTTGAGTCATCCTTGGATCATCCTTGGTCATCCTTGGAGTCATCCTTGGAGTGGAAGATTTCAATGAACTTCTGGAAGTGGCCGTGCCCTGACGCCGGTAATTCGCGAAAGGGCCGAGATTTCCACAAGTGGGATGACTGCGATTTTTTCGCGCCCATCATTATTTATTTCTTCGAGTAGGTAAACAAACCTTCATAGTACCTGGTAGGTACTTGCACACTGCGCTAACAAGTACATGTATAATTTTCTGCATACAGCGAATTATTGTAAAAAAGTCGATACCTTTTATAAAAGAGCCTAGGTACGCTATCTATAATTTATTACGAGAGCAGTAGGTAGAATGGCAATCAGCTGTCTCGAAAGATGTAAGATGATCTTTTGTAGTAATGACAGAGTGGAGTCGAGTGGACGTTCTCAGAATAACAGAGGCATAAGTGAGAAAAAATCGCGATCCGCACCTGGTTACTATTATACAGTTTAATGTCTCCACAACAATGGATGGCGGACAAAACGTAATTATCCGTAGAAGAAATAGCACAGATCCACCACTCATGGATGAGCATCTCTCCTCCATGTCATCTGCAATACGGAATTGGTGTTTCTGGGGATAGCAATGCTGATGCAAACTAAACAATCTCGGCTTCAACCCAAGTTCGGCTAAATCGCGGATCAAAAACGTTGGTGAAACTGTCGAAGCTCTGAACCGCAGATCAAATTTGAATCCAGGATTTATTGATACCAGGTTTAAGCTGCGTTGGTGAAACCGGCCCTAAGGTGCCCTTGAGCGGCGCCACAGCGATTTTCCAGGTTTGCTCTCCAGTTTCTGGGGGAAAATTCAGGTTTTCCGATGATTTGTGTAAAAAACGTGACGCGCTTACCTCGCTATAATCTTTCTATCAGTCATTTTAAAAAACCTCACACAGTTCCAAATTGTCTAGTCAATTTTCGACTGTATCATGCTCGGAACTCTGCGATAAATAGTGAAAAAAAAAAACAACCCTGGATAAAACCTTGTCAAGCATTAGTTCGGTATCTTTTCCTCCCGAAACAGTAAAGCAATTAGGTGCTATACTAATCGGTTTCCGAGAGAGGATGATACGGAGCAATACATAATTCAAAAGGGACTTAAGAGGACGTCGGAGTAGTCCCCATGAAACTGTGATTAGGGGCTGTATTAGTTTTAAATCCAGAGATAATAAGTTGCGAGGGTGGTTTTGCGGAACGTGGCTCAGATATGCAAATGGTCGGAGGTTTGACGGGCGTTGGGGGCGGGACTCTGTTTGCCAACAGGGAAAAGACAGCCGGCTTACGGTTCACGGTACAATGCGATTTTAATGAAATCGGATTCGAGGTTCATGAATATAAAATTTGGTTTTTGTCGGGGAGTTGTTCAGCAGAAAACGCGTTCTATCCGAGGTATTCTGAGATTATGTGGCCTTGTGGCGACTGATTCTTCCATAGGTACCTTACCTGTTCACAGCTCAAATATAACTCAGTTATTCGCATTGGGCTCGCTCGTTTTCCAGTTTCTGTTGACATTCCATGTACGTTAAAATCCGCGTTGATGTTGGGTGGTTTCTACTAACTTAGTACTCGGCATACAAACAAATGGATGAAATATTGCCCCTTGCTTTGTCATTTGACATTTTATAGCCCTGTTCATCTTGAAATCTGAGGTCATCAGAATCGTATACATTATTGGGCAATTGGTGGGGGCTGCCTAATATTGTAGTGAAAAATACCTAAATAGAAGTCAATATGGGGAAGCTGAATTTCAGTAACCGATAACTAGGTAGTAGTACCTGCATAAATCCATAGCCTGCCTATATAGTGTATGGTCCATCTTACAGTGGCTCAAGACTTCTAGACTCATTATGACTATAGGTACAGTCCCACCAAGTCTTGCAGTAGATCAATCAACACAAATCGTGAGAATCATTTGATTGTCAAGTCCAGTAACCAAACACAACCTGCCTGGAAACCAGGCAGAAATATTGAACCTTTCGGTAATCATTGGCTTAATACTTGCTTAATCCATCCATAATACCTGCTTGATGTCATCGTGTAAAAATCACGCGAATTTCAATTTTCATATTCTGATTGAGCTAAGGCTGGTATTTCAACTAGAGGGTGGGTAATTATACGAATTATTATCGAATTCCAACATTATAAAATTGGGAAATAGAGGTCTCATTGTGTAAAAATCTCTCTTCTTTCAATTTTTAGGACCAATCTTTTATGGTATTTGCTTCTTTAATAGATTTTCACAAATCGGGACATTCCGAAAATTCCCAACACGGAATTGTGGATGACGCATATTTAAAACATGTGTACCTAATCAACATTTTATACGCATTGCCATCTTATTTTTTCCGAAATTGTTCACGTGATCAAATTTTCACATTTTGGTTTTCACGTTGGCTGAAATTAGAACTAGGTTGTTGCGCAGTTTGAATGGACCAAAGAAAGTGCACTTCATCCCCATCCATGATTACCCCGACCATACATCCGGGTCCATCGGTATAAATTGTCCGGTGTAAACGGTAGCTATTCGCCAAGAGACTGCCCAAAGAGGCCCCTGCGTACCTGGATTCATTAGTTCTCTCCAAAGATAACATCAACGCCCGTTCCACGCTGCCCACGGTCCCAAAGGCTCAACCGTCGGCGATGCCACAAAGCTCGACGCCACATCAAAGCGAACGGTCTCTGCAACCTCCGCATCCGCAGGGGCCTAATTAAAACGGGTTTGTTGGGGGTAATATTGTTGAATAATCCCGCGGGATTAAGACACACACGAGGACACAACGCCAATAATGATTACTAATATTATTATTGCGCCCTTTGAGGCAGGTAGTCTGATTACCGCTGTAGGCAGGTTAGGAATTTTAAGGCCGTTTAATCAGACTTGTTGATTGCTGCCTCATGAAATCGGCTGTAGATGTTTCACATTTCAAATAAACGTCACATTTTGTTTAACCACTAAGTAACTCACTTCTGTCTCTCCTACCATATATTATTTCTCTAAACCATTTTTGGGGTTTCATGAACTCGAAGAAAATACGCCGTTGCAATGGGTCCAAAATTTGTTGTTAAATGATTTTTTGAAAATTGTATATCTACATATCTGTATAGCTAATTCCGAGTCTGCAAGGCAGCGGAAGCTTTATTTTCACTTGGATTTTGCGTTTCAGGGCCTCCTGAACAAATTTGTTTCGTGTCTGTCTGTCCGTCCGTCTGTCTGCCTGTCCATGCCTGTCCACATTTCCTTGCCACAGCCATAACTTCCACAATTTTGATCCGATTTCAATCAAAATTTCAGGAATTGTGTGGGTTTAGTGCTAGATGGTCTCCTATAAGTTTCATCATGATCGAATCGACGCTAGCTTCTGCGCAGGCGCTAACGAGGTTTTCTTGTTACGGTTATAACTCCATCAATTTTGAACGAATTTTGGTCAGATTTTCAGGGATGATGCGGGTAAGGTCCCTTGAGGTCCCATACGACATTCATCATGATTGAATCAGCGGTGGCAGTGGCACATGAGCGTTCCAAACGTCGAGCATTCCTGTCCACCATCTCTATGGCTACGGAATTCCATAATAACGTTCAAATCTTTTTTGCCCCCGTGCTTTGTATTGCCCAGAAATAACGATTTTTTAATTTTTGGTTGCCCAGCATTCTATCTTCATGAGCATAGCGAACCGGTCATTTCTAGTTTTCTGAAAATTTAATGGTGACATACTGTGAAGCCATGAGGAAGCTTCTGTGCCATGTCCTTGGCAGTGTATTTTTCTTGCAGACCTGGTGCTTGGTTATAAGATACAACTCACATATTTTCCCAAAATTGTTATGATGGCAATAGCAGTCGAATGAATGAGTCCAAATATGAACTGTTTCTGAAATTCAAAAACACTTTTCAGTTTTTGTAGGTCGAAACTCGATAGAAATGGCTAAAGATCTTCTATTGAATATGAAAACACCAAACGTTTCATTGAGTGGTGACTCGAGACAGAGAAATACTATTATAATAGCAAGCAATTGGATGTTATTTGTCTCCAAAAATTGATCAACTGGTAGAGTCCACCAAACGAGAAATCGAAGCAAAAGTTGAAAGTCATCAAGAGTAATACAAATTCCTAAGATCATTACAGGACGATGTTTTGGTCAAGACAGGAAACGTTTCTTTGAATTGTCTGAACTACATCTATTGCCCTCCCCCGTCCCACAGAATGGGCCATATTTTAGTTTTTAAGCAGTCAAAAAATGCAAACCCTCTCTTTCACGTGGTCAGATAGCATGGCAGGAACTTCCTGTTTTGAGAGTCACAATAAATACCAGTTTCTGGGATTTGATCTCTATTTATTTTTCTTTATAAAATCTTCATAGACTTACGGCGATTTTGACTGAGAAAAAAAAATTCAAATGTGAAAAATTCTTTGCTGTTAATTCCTTCCTTGCCGTTATTACTTTCATTTGCCGTTATTACTTTCATTTGCCGTTAAAAACATTTTGGTGAATGTTCGAAGTTTTAAATATATATTAGTCATGCTCACATGTACAATATCAGCCTGGATTGACTTCTATAGAGAGTGCATACTTATTATACTCAGAATAGGTTATTGTTAAATGCTCTGAAACGGGGGGGATTCATAAATTCAAGATACTGCTTTTTTCACCGATAATTTGCGATAAATTTTTGGGGCAAAAGGCTTGGTTTGAGGACATAACCATGGAAAATGTTGGATAGTTCAAGTTACTAGGTAGTTACGTTACTTCGGAAATTAGATCGCAATACCTTATTATGGTCATGCTGTATGACAGGAACTGGGCTCTTGGGTCAAGTTCCACTTGAACGACTTATGGGCTCGTATTTCATCAAGGTTGTATTTGCATTGAATGTATCTTCCGTTATTGTATCTTCTATCATCCGAGAACTCGTGTTGAACTTCGCCGTATGATCGAGGCTGGTGAAGCACGTTGTAGACGGTGGAGGGGAGAGCCGGGATGAATTGTGACTGTCGGGGCCCCATTACCCGCAATGTGCCTCGAAACCCGATCAATATTAATGACAGCTATTAGACGCTCATTGCAGCTTATTGCTCGGCTCCTACCTATTCATCGAGGCGAAACCGAGCTGAGCTTGCCCGTCCTCACCTGCAGACTATTCATCAGTTGACTGTAGGAGAACAACGCCAAAACGCGATCATCAGAAACCTATTCCGACGTGGAACGAGCTATGAATCGCTTCTCCAAGTAGCCAACAACCGATAACCAATAGGTAAGCATCTCTCATCCTAATCAACCGACACAACAAGATTCGCAATAATGTTTCAAAGAGTTGCAAGAAGTAATAAGGTAAATTCACTAACTTATGCCGTATGACCAGATCCCATTTGCTCACCGTTAATGCTTCCTTATTAAAAAATATCATTTACTGCTGCAAAAAGTGTAGTGATTGGATGTTCTCTTGAGTTACAGCCACTGGGCTAAAAACTCTACAAACAGTTGAATAATATTGTAGCAAACTAACTTGATGGGCTAAGCTCAGTTGTTATGTTACTGATATAACAAATATATCTATTATGTAAAAAAAAAAAAAATACTGCTGCAAAAAACGCCGCAAATCTAATTAAACACAACGGTTTATTATGTACCTGTATAGATACCCCTTCTGCGTAGATCAGTGTTGTCTGTTTGAGCATAATGTGGCCATTTATTCGTAAAAAACGCTGCAAAGTCCTTGTCACATGGGTTTATTATTCTATTGGACACAGCTACAGAAATGTTGGCTGTTCATTTATTGCTTCTTTCATGCGTAATAATCGAAATAGCTATTTCTGATGGTTTCCATTAATTTTGGGCCCTAAAACACAAATTAGGTACGTTTTTTTTTTTTTTTAAATTATCTCTGATCATTGGTAGTGCCATTTAATCGTCTTGATCCACGTGTTGACACTTTTTCCAGGGTTATTATACAAACAGATGGTGATTTCAGACGATTTCCCAGGTTTTTCACCCATAAAAAATCAATTTTGGGAGCTAAACATTTGGTAGAACTCAATTTTCCCCTCTTTGGTCAAAATCGACTTCATATTCGGTCTTCTCGTCCAAAAAAACATGGAAACCGATACCTCAAAAGCTCATGTTACCAACATGTTGCTAAAACGCAAAAAGTACCTATTTTTACACACATTTTCACTCATAACACCCCTGGGTATATTCCGATCGGGCTGAAAAGTTTCGGGACACAACTAGGGCCCAAATGGAGCATGTGTGCGAAAGAACGACTTTTTTAGAGCGAAAATGAAGCCGGTACACGTGATACGGCGGACGGCGTACGGCGTACGGCGGACGGACATTGCATTTTTTGAATCTAGGCACCTTGAAACGGAAAACAAAAAATTTTGAGGGGGTGTTATAAAAATTTTTTGCTGACCGAATACATAGGTGTATTATTCACAGAATAATAAACCAATTGAGTATGTACCTAGGATTCGCGTTTGCACATGCGCAGTTTTCATACCAATGACCCGAGCGCTTTGAAATTCATAGGGACCACCTAGAAACTACACACTAACTACCCACCGAATTTGAGCATTCATTCATGAGAAGTAGATTACATTCGCGTTTGCGCATGCACAGAGGCCGTAGTCTTGACCAAATCGTTCTTAGATTAATTGGGGACCGCGCTTCGCGGACCAAATAGATCCCAAATGGGACCTACAAACCAAATTTCTTTAATTTTGGTTCATGGTAGCTAAGGAAAGTGCGAAGCATGGTTTATGGACAGCATTTTTTAAATTCCGTTTTCGTATTGTACATACCGTGAAACGGAAACCGTCAAATTTTGAGAAGGGGGAAATTTTATTATATGTATAAATATATATGTTTTTCCCCATTCTCGATTCCATAGGTTCATTATTAAAAATAATAAACCAAAATGAAAAAAAGTTCAGTGACCTGTCTAGGGGATTATATTAAATTGATCCATTCCGGTTTGGAGTCCCACGAGCCAGTACGTACAGTGCAGCTACTGTAGCAGTGTATCAAGAGAACAGTCGCAACTTCCGACTGCTACAGTTCACTTTATACTCATAAGTCCCTGCATGTTGCAGTCATTAGTCCCGCTTTAGTTTATTATATGAATTCCTTTGCAGTAGTTTCGTTTATTGCAATCTACTTCATCAATACTTCAAGCACCTATCGTCCCACAGGGAATTTCAGTAACTTGCCAGGAGATTCGGGAAAAGTGCTGTAAGGAAAAAGGTGAGTTACTACGACAGAAAAAAAAAATAAACTCCTGGAATTACTATGTCAGGAGGAAGTTGTTACTGGAGTGTCCTCCATCCCACAGCCGAAACCTCTCAAGGTCCTTCTGCTCTCCAACTGGAAAAAATGCCTATATCCGCAGCTAACTCGATGCGAGGAAATAGCATCTGAACGTCCCCCTCATGCTGGGGACTGGGGAAGGGTTTTTTCGTGGGTTGGCGGAGAGGCTATGGTTGAAGGGGAGGTCTGTGTGCTTTCCAATTTGCTCCCATCCTGTCGAATTCGCTTGAGCAAATAAGTCCCAGAGCCCCACGCCTGTCGGCCATTCAAGGCCTCGAATCTATTCAGTTTCCTCGACTGCTCCTGGTATTCGCTCTATATATCTTCTTCCGTTTTTTTCCCCTCTCTCGTGTTTTTCGCTATATTTTTCATTTCACTACGTTGGTAAACCGATGTTGCCCCGTTTGCTTGATATTCAACAGCTATAATGGCTTGATGGGTGATGCAATCAGAACCGCATTCGGGATAACTCTGTAAACTCAGATGAACATGTAATAAAGTATGTTAACCTGAACTTAGATTTTGTTTGGCAAAATTCGACATTGGAATAATCTATAATTACGATTGTCTGTAACGGTAACTAGGATCTTTGTGTGGTCATAATTCTCACGAACTGGAGTTGGTAATATCACACTTACCCCCACCTCACTGTGTTATATATAGTCCTCTAAGTAGCTGGGTAGTCTCCGTATTCGTTCGCTCCGTCTAATCAGTGGCGTTGTCCCATAAATTTCATTACCAACGGGTTTATCATCCTCTTGAGAAGGTATATACGATTTTTTGGACTATGCTTCGTAATGGTTTCCTCCACCATATTTTGTTCCCCGATTGGAGCCAAGTGCTGAGTTGACACTTTTGTTTATTTTCCATCTGTGAGCCTGATGTGGGCGTATTGAGGGTTCGCTTCATGCAAATCAGCCTCATCAACTGGAGGTTCGTACTTACCAGCGCACACATGTCTTTTTAGTAATACTCTTCCAGGTCCAAGGAGCCAAGAAGGTACTGCTTCTCCATTCGGTGACTTTCATTGGATGCATGAACGTCCGTTCATGGGGGGCCTCTGGTTCATAGCGGTGCATGGCAGAGAGCGTATAGAATGAATAGATTGCTGCAGTACTTCCTCCCAATCCGCAGTCATCAAATTTTTTGAACGCAACGCGAGCTGAATGGTTTTCTATAGTATTCTGTTCTATCTTTCAACTTCTCCGTTACCTTGCGGATGGTGCGGAGTTGTTCTACTTGTATCAGTACCGCTGGAGTGGAGGAAGATTTTAAATTCCTTCGACGTGAAGAATGCACCCCGGTCCGAGTGTATAAATGATGGCATCCCAAAAACGAAAAACAGTTGCTTTGAACTTTGATGAGCGTTGGAGTGCTTACGTCTTTGCAAGGGATTGCAAATGGGAAACGAGAAAACTCATTCACCACGGTCAACTGGAGTTGATAATATCACAGAACAAACACAAACATCAAATTCAGTTACAAAACCTAGTGATGCAGGAAGGAATTCAGTTTTTAAGGCAGCCATTGTCTGAACTGCTGGTGTTAGAAGTTTACTGTAGGAGCTACGGCCAGGGGAGTCTGCTGTTAGGTTCTTTTGGGAGTTAGCCGCAAGATTAATCTGTGATGGTCATTCTGGATCTCTACGCAGCTACGGAGGCGTATGGGGGCCATTTCTGAGCTGGCGTCAAACAAGTTTGCTGTAGAAGCTATTTTGGGCTTCAGGTCATATTGTGTGGGCCATTTAGGGAGGAGTTTCAGGATGGAGCAATCACAAAGCTGTGGGGGATCATTTGGAGTTAGCATGTTCGTTCGTTGTTTATAATCAAGTTGGCACGGTCTTGCCTCGGCGGAAAAATGGAAAGTGATGGACGTATTCAAATTGGTGTAACGTACTACCGACTTCGCAAAAACTTCTTGCAATTACCGTTTCGAACTGTTCATAAGCGCCTTATTCAAGAGGAAGTTTTACTGTAAAATGTCGAGGAAACGATCGCGTCAGTTCAATTAGCCAAACTCCAGCTCGTCGGTGAGTCCGAGGTAAGTTCCGACGGGAAGTTTGCTGGTGGGGGCTTTAAAACCCGTAACACACCCGCGTCGGGGATATGACATAGGGTAAAATTGAACAGCTGGAAAACTCAGGAATATCAGGTGGAGCCGGCGGAAAAGCCTCCGTAATTATCTGTCTACAACACTGGACGGGTGGGGGAAGCATCAACGGCGCCCAACCACCTAATCAACCCCTAAACCTCCCGTAAATTTCAAACTCTGACGAACTCGTTTCGACGAAGGGGGGTTTCGGTCCCCAATGATGAGGAAACCGCTGGTTGAAGGGAGAACAACCCATATGGTCGTACGGGAATTAGCGCCGTGTCCACAATCCACAGACACTCTTGGGATTTTACTTCGGTGTCCTCCACCAGCATTTTCCTATTCATATTCCATATTCCACCCTCGGAGTGTCACGTGCAGTGTTGGGTGCAACTGTATCGTGATGCTGTGCCAGTCTCATCACCCTCATGTGATTTTAACGCTGTCGTTCGTCATCATAATACTACAATCTTTCCCCAGTCGGAGGAGGCATTTTGAAGCTCATCCGTGACAAAGTTGACGGTCTATCGGGGGTCAGGGGTTCGATTCCCTTGCTGGAAGCCAACTGTTTAGTTAACGGGTGTGAGTTGATTCGTGCGATCAGAAGTACCCATTGTTCGCATAGCAAATGCAACAATATTATCTTATTTAAACCATCAAATCAGATTCAGCACACTGCGAAGTTACACTGTACGTCATCTGCCATCAAAAGTACGCTTTACTTCGTTTTGGTTTATTATTTTCAATAATGAACCATTGGAATCGAGCAAGAAAAAAAATTCTTACCCCCCCCCCCCCCTCAAAATTTGATGGTTTACGTTTCAAGGTATGTAGAATCCAAAACTGCAATAAATACGGCGGACAGACAGAAATATTTTTATTGCAGTTTTGGATTCTACATACCTTGAAACGTAAATCATCAAATTTTGAGAGGGGGTAAGAATTTTTTTTTTCATGCTCGATTCCAATGGTTCATTATTGAAAATAATAAACCAAAATATTTCTGTCTGTCCGCCGTACGCCGTACGGGCCACTTTTCTTAGTTACCATGAAAGAAAATTGATGAAATTCGGGTTATAGGTTCCGTTCGGGGTCTAGTTGGTCCTCGAAGCTCGACGTTACTGTCAGTCATCTCTAAGGGGTCCATAATAGGGGTTGTAATTTTCAGAACACCGTATCTCGAAAACTTTCGATTGAAGGGTATTTTTTTTTTTTTTTACGTTATTAAATTTGTCTTGAGTTAAACAATTTTTTGAGACCACCCGGAGCATTGTACGTCCAGCCGTTCGTGTGCATCAAAAAGCTTCGTCAACACGGTCGTGAATCAAACGGTATAACTCCGGCCCGGATATCATAACTACGAAGCATCTGATTATAATCAAGGATGGCTGTATGAAGTCGAGTTGTTTGTTCTGCGATATTATTTCATTTGACAAGTGATGGACAACAAACTGGATTTTGTTGGTAGGTACTTCTGAAACTTGAACAAACGTTGAAGTATTATTGATGGGTAAATTATTAAACAATGGCAAATTATTACACAACGGTGAATTATTACACAACGGTGAATTATTACACAACGGTAAATTATGACACCACGGTAAATTATTACACAACGGCTCGTCTACCCAGAAGGGGCTGGATTTTGTTGATAGGTACTTTTGCAACTTGAACAACCGTTGAAGTAGTATTGATGGGTAAATTATTACACAATGGCAAATTATTACTCAACGGCAAATTATTACACAACGGCTCATCTACCAAGAAGGGGCTGGATTTTGTTGGTAGGTAGTACTTTTGCAACTTGAACAACCGTTGAAGTATTATTGATGGGCAAATTATTACACAGCGGTTCATTATTCTATCTCCGTAGAAGTGGAACCTATACAGGTAAATTATTACACAACGGTCAAGGTAACGAGTAACCTACGAGTACCTAGTAACGAGTGCGGGGTTAGGTGCTAACCTACGGAGGGTGTAGAATAGTACATATTGTACAAGAATGCGAAAACAATAAGCTCGTAACAATTTCTATTCCAACAACCAAAACTCAACAACACAATTTTTCAAAGATGTCAACAAAGATCACATGTGTGTTGCCACACAATATGTTATATAGAAGGGTTATCTATACGGAGAGCTGTGATCTGTAACAGAAGGGTATTCTATACAAAATAATAAACCGTTGTGCAGGGATTTGCAGCGTTTTTTCCTTAGTTGCCAGGAACCAAAGTTAATGACATTTGGTTTGTAGGTCCCATTTGGTTCCTACTTGGTCCGCGAAGCTCGGCGTTACTTATTTTCCTTAAAAACAGATCGATTTTTCGGGTTGGACTTCTACTCATTTAAGATACTCTATTAATTTATTGAAGATAGTTTTTAAATAGAAGGCTTGCTTTGCCATTGCAATACCACTGTAAACACTGTAATAGTCATAGAAGGATGAGTGGATTTAGCGCATTACTTTTTTTGCGGTGCAATAAATAGAGTATTTTGATTGATGGAATCAGTCCATTCTACAGCAGCAAACCCAAATTACCGTACAAACGGGTAGGTCGTACATGACATGGTCGTACGTGGTGCGGAGGCCTAAATTACCGTACAAAACGGTAATTACCGTAAGAGTTGGCAACACTGCGCTGCAGGATAGTAGGAACAAGTAAGGGAAAAAGGAAACCAAAAGAGACGACCGTCGTGGGGAGGACTTAGTCGGTTTCCGTTCCTTGGAATGCAATTTAGCTCTGGGGAACACTATCAGGGGAGACAGGCCAACCTGACATACAAAGTACTGAACACAAATGCGCCTCAGACGCCCTCTAAGCTTTTATTTCCCTCTTTCAAGACATTTCACCGTTGCCTCCCTCCCTGCATTTTACCACACTCGAGAGATCAAGAAACAGAATAACTCCACGACATCTTGCATGAGACATTAATTTAGCCCATAAGAACCCAAAATTAGATATATTCATTGATATAATAGTACGAAATACAAAAACATTTCATTGATATAATACAGTCAGCTTGCTGTTTTAGACCCTACATAGCGGAAAAAATAGTTTTTGATCTTCAAAATAAAGAGCTGCACTCAGTTTCCGCATTTCGAATTTTCTTGATTAAATTTTGTGTCCATCTGCCTTTGTGCGCCATAATGCACTCGTACATAAGCGCATGGTGTCACAGTAATGATATTGCTATTATTATAATGCAACGCTGGTAACGATTAGTGAAAGAAATGTGGTAAGCTTGAATTTAACCTCAATCATCGGCAATTTCTGACTCCAAAAATTATACTTATTTTCGAAGTCACTTCGAGATCAGGCTCAACGTTGTATAATTTTTGTAATTCACGCTACCATTTCTTGCTCTATGGCGCCGCTCCTTGGCGCTGTCGTGACACCAAAAACTATACAGCAAATTTCAATGGTCTATGCAGTCATTCCTGAATGTTTACTCGTACGACAAATACACGGTGTGACAAATTCCAAGCCTTTGTGCTTTCGGCAAATGTTAGCTTTTAGTTAGGAGGTATCTAGAAATGTTGCTAATGCACACATTACCACATTGCTACAGGATAATCAGGTGGATTGTTCGCGGGTTTTTTCCGGTTTGACGCGTAGATTATCTAGACCGGAGAAAGGGTCAGAAAGCTACTGGTTTTAGTTTAAAATTCTGCATCAAATGAGACAGACTTCAACTCCCCAGCTATGTAACCTAGTTTTTTGGCGATGTTTTTAAGTTTTCTCACTGTTACCGCGCTTCACCTAACGCTGAAGACAAAAACACAGAAAACGTAGGTACTACGTATCATAAAAATGGAGTTCACCCTGAACGAATACGATTTGAGACGCTCCCCAGCAGTTTTTCACCACGGGCTTTCCTCATAAAGATTTCGAGCTTCAAACAAGATGTTACCGTGTAGACTAATCAGTAATCCCTGTCATTTCCTCTCCGCCACACGCGGAATCTGGGCCGCACATGTCACAATAATATTGACTGGAAAAAACGTTATTCCTTCGATCCTTCAACTTCCCGTGTTTTTTCCCCCTTCGATGTTTTCTCTCCCTCCCTTTTATTTCTACGACTGCCACAATTACAGTCACAATACTCTCATCGTTGGCTCTTGTAAGTGCGGTAACGAGTGTGTTGGGTTTCTTTACGTATAAAGTGTGTTGGGTTTCTTTACGTTTTTTATACGACGAGACCTTTGATAAAAACGCATCCAGGTGTGCCATTACTCTTTATTGAAAGTTATCGAGGGGTTTCAAGGGTAAGTGGCGAGGGTGAACCGGATATACTTAGGACGCCTAGGGTCAATATTGATAAACAATTAGGATAATGGTGGGAGGGCCTGAGCTCGATAACGGCGTTTCATTACATTCGAAACGTTTCCCACTAGGCTTGGTTTTTACAGCTAGGAAAAGCTCATGGCAACCTACTAAATGAATGAGCAGACAACTTTTTTTCTACAATTTTCATTTGAAAGTGGAAATTTAGATGAGGTTATTACCTAAATTTCACTATAATTAAGTAGGCAAGGGCGTTTCGTGTTGTGCTACCTTTGAAAAAACGTTGGCACCCCTTGTTCTTAGTGTGACGTCACGTTTGAACGTTAGTAATTTTGGAAACCAGGTGAATAATCTATATTGGTAGGTACTCACTCAATTTTCAGCCTCTATTGGACAGCTTTATGCCAAATCCAAGTAAGTGCCGTTTTTTCAAAATTGAGTTCTTGCTATGGTTGGGTTCAGCTTGTCAAAATCTGTCGACCTAAAAAATCTATATTTTATAGTTTATGTCTTGATATTTCACTTAATATGATTGAAACAGTTAAGCGACATTCGCCTAATCGGGCATTCTTCAATTTGAAAAAATCAGTTAAGCGCAAAATCCTCCCCCCCCCCCCTCCCATTTAGTTTCGCAGTTCCCAGTTAGCCACCACATTGTCTCGTTTGCCTGTTATATGCGTAAACTCAACTGGCTCTTTCAGCAGGTCGCATTTCTACACCTATTTATTAAGGGTCTTAGGAGGAACATCGCAATTTTTGAGTTGTCAGCCTAATGGACTCCTTTGTTGAGATATCGAACGTGAACAGCACTAAATTTAATTCAGTTATCTGGCTTTATAGTGTTTTGTAACTTTTCCTCTGTAGTTAAGTACGCCTTTCATAAAATCGGTCGTCCCACGTCCAAACTTGATTATGAATGCACCCAAAGCCACTCAAACGGATTCTCCGTTCAAAATCAAAGCCCTTGTACCTCCCCCCCCCCCCCCCCCCCTCATGTTTTCTCACTTATCGACGGAAAGCGACGAAGGGGTGAGGGCCCCTTGATTAAAGAGCGTAGTGGAAAAAAGTGGTAGGACGGGCGAACAGAAGTAAAGAGTTTTTCGACCCTCCGTAGCCTGATACCTCCGTTCAGAAATTGAATCAGACTCAAAACTTAGTTACATAGATTTATAATAGGTTGGGGGGGGGGGGGGGGGGGGTTGAGTCCTAAATGTTGGAGGGGTCTCCACCAACATCTATCACAAGGACACTTTGGTGCCTCCTCCTACCAAACCAAGTTTTTTCCCCCTTTTTACAAGCTTTGACTCTGACACGGCTTTAAGCTTTTTGCGAGTGAAGCGTTTATTAGGTTACAGTTTTTTTTTTTTTTTAATCCTACTGAAAGAAGAGTTGAATAGCAGAACGAACGTATGCACTAATGAATCGGCGTTGCTTCGAAGAGGCGAAAAGAAAAATTCGAATTAGCTTATCTCAAATTGGATCTACCAGAGGACTTTTGTATAATGAATACTGAGAGAATTCAGTCCGTGGCGCTAAAAGGGCTTTTAAACTCAATTCCCCTTTGGGGAAAGGGATATCGAATTCACCTATTTGCACTGTGTGGATCTTCAATGAAATCGAGCGGATTTTTTTTCCTCCTCCGGAGCCGATGACTGGATATTCAGTAGAAGAAATGTTGGTTTCAGACACGTTTTGGTTCTTTGGTTGTCCGTACATAAAGACTTCTATTAGAATGGTTAAATCGTACGCTGAGAAGTGTAGCTTTTCTTTCAACTCTATTCAGATCTATTATGCCCCTGTTGAGCGTTGAATGTTAAGCCCAGGAATGCTGTACAGTGTGATAAGTAGAGACTGGAATTTGCATATTTTGCATATGTCTTCAAAATGCGTATATCTTCCATATTTTACGTTTTGAGGGTACCTGAAGCGTTTGACGTGGTTTAAATTGAAATTTAAATTGCATATTTTGCATATTTTGGTCGATTTTGCAGATTTTTGCATATAATTGCCATTCTTGCATATTTATTCAAAATTGGGGAATTCCTCTATGGATGGAGTTTGATCCAACCCAAGCCCAGGCTATCCAGAAGACCATTGAAGCGTTGGAGGACAAGACTGTCAAGCACAAGCTTTCATTCATCAAGGCAAATTTCGGCTCGATTCCGGCGGTGGTCACCCGCCTGGAGACCCAAGGATTGGACTTGATCACGGCAGTGGCTGCGGTTGAAAAGGTTAAAGAGGACAGTTCAAATTGGCCAGGGGAAACAGGCGAGGCATTGAAGAGGAAGCTGGATTCCGTCCTACAGCGAAATCCTGGGTGGCCACTCATTCTGGAGGTAGAAAGAATTTTGAGAGGGCTACCATCAGATCTTTCGTCCGGCCATACACCTGACGAACTGTCGTCGTTCAAGTTTTTGCCAATAGTGTCCTGCGACGTCGAAAGATCTTTCTCTGCGCTCAAGATGCTCCTCAGCGACCGTCGCAGGAACCTCACCGTCGAAAACTTAGAAAAGTCCATTATCGTTCAGTGTTCAAATGACCTTTTGTAAATACGATTATTTTGTTGTAAATACATGAACTTGTAAATATCCAATTATGTCTATTAAAATATTGTCAAGAAAGTGTGTACATTTTCGTTCCTTGAACTTTTTCTGTTTACATTAAGGAAGCAACAATAATTGGAGCGTGGTGTATAAGCCTAAAATTAACTAAATTTAGTTTTGAAACGCGCCTACCTATACGTTTCAAAACTAAATTTAGTTCGTTTTAGAACCATTAAAAAAAAAAAAACGTATTTTGGCTGGGGTGCATATTTTGCATATATTTCCCATTTCGGCTGCATATAATTCCGAAATTTTCTGCATATAATTCCAGTCTTTAGATAAGGCAGAACAGTTTTGGTTTATTATTTTCAATAGAACCTTTGGAATCGAGCATGAAAATTTTTAACCCCCCCCCCCCCCCCCCCTCAATATTTGATGGTTTTTGTTTCAAGGTATGCAGAATCCGAAAATACAGTTAAAAAATTGCTGTCCGTACGCCGTATTTCGTTTGGAGTAATAAGCGTTGTGTTTCAACTAGTAACAATAATTATTCACCATAGTTCTTCGGTTTCGGTTATTGAATCGCTTAGTTGTCAAGCACTTTCCTTGATTTCCACCCAATCAGCGATATTTCTGGTGATCAGTTGTATTATTATGCCTCCATTTCCAACTGATAAATTCTCACATACGACTTTGGCTGACGTGCCTTACCAAATTTGTATTTTGGTTTATTATTTTTAGTAACTAGCGGATTACCCGTATAACCCGGTCGGGGTGCGTAAATAACTGACGTGAAGTTCCCTCTCCCCCGCACATTACCGACTATGTACTCATGGTGGGTTGTGTTGATGCAAGGTTAAAAAGCAGCTGTAATATTATATAAATGTAGCATATCTGCTGATCGGTAATCAGCTGACGGCTCACTCAATCGAGACCCAACTAATTCTTACCCAGTGGTTCCAGAGAGGCTCCATTTCAAATTTCAGCATCATAGGTAAAAAATAGGAACGAAATTACCCTCAGGGCTCACTCAGCTGATCGTCTCACTCAGTCGAGACCCAACTAATTGTTACCCAGCGGTTCCAGAGAGGCTCCTTTTAAAGTGTCAGCATCATAGGTTAAATAGGAATGAAATTAGCCTCAGGGCTCACTAAGATGATCGGGGAAGCTGATTCTACCATAGCCTAAATCGGTTCAGCGATTTGGCCGCCTATAAGGTACACACATGAGTAGTATACCAATACCAATCCTGGCTCACCGACATAGATCCCTGATGTTTTTATTTTCACTTGAATCTCTGATGTTTTTATTTTCACTTGAATCCCTGATGTTTTTATTTTCACTTAGATCTCTGATGTTTTTGTTTTCACTTATAAATCTCTGATGTTTTTATTTTCACTTAAAATCTCTGATGTTTTTATTTTCACTTGAATCTCTGATGTTTTCATTTAGTAACTTTTTTTAAAAAATATTTTTTATCAGAAACTCTAGTGAAAACTCTAAAAAAGTCACTGGTTCTGATGTTTTGTGATAAAAAGTTATAACAGGGATTTAAGTAGGGAGATAAAAATGCAAAATTAGGACTATTTAGGGTTCAATATTTTCGAAATTTAGCTCTCTCTGATGTTTTCACTAGAAAAAATAAAAAAATTAAAATGACGTCACGCTAAAAATATTTTTGAATCGTCTTAAATTAAAATGATATCGTCTTAAATTAAAAAAACGAGACGCTAGATCTCTTCTGAATTTGGGAATCCCAAACCATTAGAGGTTGGGTCCCACCAATAAGAATTCAATGGGTGGATAAAAAAAAAAAGGTGAGGGGTTAGTTAAAAGGATGATATGGGAGACAGGATAAATAGTATCCATACAAGAATAGACAAAAAGAAAAAGTGGGTGGATAAAAAAAATGAGGGGTTAGTTAAAAGAATCTCTTTTCTAATAAAAATGAATAAGGAACAGTTATTAAAAAAGGTTAATTTTGAAAGCTCCACGAATAAACTCTCTGAGTTGGAACGTGGAAAACCGTACAAGGTTATAAGTTTTGAGTTCGTGAAAACGAAATACTCCCAGGAAAATTCAGAGTCTATAATAGCTAATCTGGGAGAATTCAGAGTATTTTTACCTGAAAGATATGCACTCACTTTTGAAAAATCCGAACTCAAAGCTCTAGTTAAGCACGGTGTTCGTTTAGTGTACAATGGATTCACCAAATCAAAAAATGGAAAAGACATGCATGACATCAAGTTTGTTTATTAGAGGTACACCTATAATTTTAAGAAAAAATCGTTTTAAGGGAAATTTTCCACTAAAACAATAATATTATACTAAGTTGTTTTCCAAGACAAAAGAAAAAAAAGGTGGGCTTATGGTAGACACTCGAATAACGAGACGCTACAAAAAAATATTTCTGAAAAAACCTGTCAGTCTAAAGAATTAGAACTGCAAGCGCGATCTACCGGCTGTTCGACGAATCTGCATTATCATGAACCAGTTGCATCACCGATATGGGCCAAGGACAACAGGAAGAAGTGACCCGCTCTGCACGTTAGTTAAAAGGATCTCTACTATAATAAAAATTATAGTAGAGGAAACACACACATGTGAGCCGAGGAAAAGTGTACGATGAAGAAGGCACACACTTTTTACCACAAAACATCAGAACACCTTTTTTTACCACAAAACATCAGAACCAGTGACTTTTTCTTTGGGGGGGGGGGGGGGGGGTGGGGGTAAGTTAAAAGAATCTCTTTTCTAATAAAAATGAACGATACGAAAAAAAATTATACATCCTATAATAAAATGTACTATACGAAAAAACATTGTGAAAAGTGCGATGTTAACATCACCTATAAAAATTGGGCTAGACACCTAAAGTCTAAGCGTCACGGAAAAAACGACCCGGACCGGACAATGACTATCAGAATTAGAAAACCTAGAAAAGCGAAACCTGTATTTGTAAATCCGAGGAAATTGCACAAAGTATTTAATTTTAGTGAAAAAGTATTTGAAAAAAATATAGAACCGAGAACGGAAGTTGAAAAAAAGGAAACTGCATTTAAATCTAAATTAGTGACTTACGATATTAAAAATACGAAAGGATTTAAAGATGCTTCCAAATTTCTTAACAGTATTGAAAATATCGTAACAGGTTTACTCAACAGGGAACTTAGGAAAATGGAACTAAAAGCTAATGTAGTTTTAATCGCAGAATTTAAAAAAGGAACTAACGAAAATAACATGGAGTATCAGGAACTCAATTTCAAAACTAAAAACGTAATAATATTGCAGTCAGCAGAAGTTGCAAACTGTTACGAGAAAATGAAACAGAAAATTCTAAATGAAATGGAATCGTTCGAAATTAAAGGATCTCAATGGCAACTTCATAAGATCAAGCATTTGAAACTGTACGTTAACAAGTACACTCCTTTGAAAGGATCATCTTTCATCACACTCCCACCTTTTCTACAAAGTAAGAAAGCAATTATAAATGTGAAAAATGACGATAATAAATGTTTCCTTTGGTCTGTTCTTTCAGCTTTACATCCAGCTGATAAAAATTCTGATAGAATAGGAAAGTACATAACATGGGAACATGAGTTTGACGAAGCGTTGAAAGATATCAGTTTTCCTATGAAACTTACAGACGTAAAAAAGTTTGAGAAAAGAACTGGGATTTCCATTAATGTTTACTGTCTGAATGAAAGAAAATACTATAGTACCCTTGGAAATAACGAAAGATGAAAAGGAAAGGCACATTGACTTGTTGTACTTGAAAAACGAGGAAACTGATCATTACTGTTGGATCAAGGATCTTTGGAAACTGGTTGGCCATAGTCAGCTAACAAAGGATGGCCACAAACGATTTTTATGTAAAATGTGTTTGAATAGCTTTGGAACTCAGGTCAAATTAAACGAGCATAAAGAATATTAGCGGAGCTCATAAAGCTGTTAAAGTAGAACTACCAGAACCTTATGATAATATTTTACAATTCAAAAATTATAGACACTCTATAAAAGTTCCATTCGTTATCTACTCGGACTTTGAATGTATGCTGAGGAAAATCTCTACTTGTCAACCTGATGAAACTGAGACGTTCACTAATAAGATACAGAAACACGAAGCTAGCAGTTTTTCATATTATATAAAAGTATTCCAACGGATATTATAAACCTCCAGTCGAATATTCCGGTCAAGATTCTCCAAAGGTTTTCTATCAGAAACTGAAAGAGGATGTTTTTACACATTGCTAAGGAATACTATGATAAGGTAGTACCAATGAAACCCTTGACGAGTGAACAACATACAGACTTTGCTAATGCTAAATATTGCCACATTTGTGAAAGAAAATTTAATGAACTTCCACCTATAATTGAAAATAAACTTGATGTACTGAGAAAAACAATTCAACACTTTATTGATAAAAAATATGACAATCAAGCAGATATATATATTGAAGAATTAGAAGTTTTGAAGTCAAATATACCTGATAATTGTATAAAAGTAAAAGATCATGACCATTTGTCAGGGGAATTTAGAGGTGTTGCTCATTCTCTGTGTAATTTGGAATATCAGTGTCCCAGGTTTGTACCAGTATTTTTCCACAATCTCGCTGGTTATGACGCTCATCTGTTCATAAAGGAGTTTGGAGAGGACGATGGAGAAATACGATTAATTCCAAACACCGAGGAAAAGTACATTTCATTTTCAAAGATTTTCAGGTACGACTCTGGAAAATTGGATAAGAAAGGAAACCCGGTAATGAATAAAATTGAAATAAGGTTCATCGACTCTTTCAAATTTCAAGCAAGCTCTTTGGAAAAACTAGTAGGAAATTTAACGAAAGATCAGTTTAAAGAATTAGAAAAACATTTCAGCCCGGAACAATCAGAACTTTTGAAAAGAAATTAGCTTACCCCTATGAGTACATGGATTGTTTAGAAAAGTACGATGAAACATCTCTACCACCTATAGAGAAATTTTACAGCACACTAAATAAACAAAATGTAGAAGTATCTGAGTATAGAAATGCGCAGGAGATTTGGGAAAAATTCAACGTAAAAAACATGTGGGAATTCACGGCGCATTACAACAAAATGTGATGTCTTACTCCTGACAGATGTAATGGAAAATTTCAGAGATATAGCCCTGGAGTATTACAAATTAGATCCAGTTTGGTATTACACAACTCCTGGTCTGGCATGGGATGGTATGTTGAAAATGAAAATGACAAAAGTAAAATTGGAACTGCCGACTGATTACGATAAAATTCTAATGATGGAAAAAGGAATTCGCGGTGGAATATCACAATGTAGTAACAGACACGCGAAAGCAAACAACAAGTATATGGTCGATAAATATGACCCAACTAAACCTTCCAACTATATAATGTACCTTGACGCAAACAACTTGTACGGATGGGCTATGTCTCAGTACATGCCATACGGAGGTTTTAAATGGGTAGAGAACTTGGAAAATTTAGATGTTGAAAATATAAGTGATGAGTCTCCCAAAGGTTATTTTCTGGAAGTTGACTTGGAATATCCTAAAGAACTACACGATTTACACTCAGATCTACCACTTGCACCGGAAAACAGAATCGGAAATTTGAAATTGCCTAAACTCATGACGACTTTGTACGACAAAGATAAATACGTTTTACACTACAGGGATTTGAAACAGTGTCTGAGCATGGGAATGAAACTAAAGAAAGTACATAGAGCACTGGAATTTGATCAATCGGATTGGTTGAAAGTGTACATTGACTTCAACACGGAACTGAGAACGAAAGCGAAAAATGATTTTGAAAAGGAATTTTTCAAATTGATGAACAACAGTGTATTCGGAAAAACGATGGAAAATATCAGGGAAAGAGTCGATATTAAATTATGTTCAAATGGAAAGAAACTGGAATCATTGATAGCAAAACCCACTTTTGATCGTAGAACGATATTCACTGAAAATTTAGCAGCAGTTCACATGAAAAAGACTAAAATTCTGTTCAACAAACCCATCTATGTTGGTATGAGTATTCTAGACATTTCTAAAACTCTAATGTACGACTTTTATTATAACACAATTAAAAAACAATACGGAGAAAATGTCAAATTGATGTACTGTGACACGGACAGTCTGATCATGGACATAAAGACTGAGAACTTTTATTCTGACATTAAAAACAACATGATTGATCAGTTTGATACATCTGATTATCCAAAAGAAAATGCGTATGGAATTCCACAGGTGAATAAAAAAGTGCTTGGAAAATTCAAAGATGAAATGAACGGAAAAGTAATGGAGGAATTCGTTGGACTGAGATCGAAACAGTACGCGCATAAAATTTTCGAGAATCAAAAAGAAACAAAGAAAGCGAAAGGAATCAAGAAAAACGTTGTTGAAAAGGACATTAGGTTCGAGGACTTCAAGGATTGCCTGTTGAACAAGAAACCGATCTACAGGAAACAAATGATGTTCAGAACAGAAAAGCATGATATCTACACCATTGAACAGAACAAGAAAGCGCTCAGTGCCTATGATGATAAAAGGCATATTCTGGAAAATGGTATAGATACTCTTGCTTGGGGACATCATAAAATTGGAATAGAAAAAGAAAATTTCGTAGATCATTTGAAGGAACTAACCAAAAAGAACATGGAAAATGAAAAAGACGAGTAGGTAGGAAATGGAATTATAGGTAAGGTAGTTAAAAGAATAATTTTTATAATAAAATATAAGATGGAAACTTGGAATGACAAATTTAGTGAGTTGATGAAAGAGCGAATCATATTATTTAAACTGTTTATTATATTTTTAAAAAAGCTTGATGCTGGACAGCTAAGATGTAAGGTGACAAGAAATATGGGGAACCACATAGATAACTTACGGAGATTGTGGAGGGAAAGTACTATACGATCATCTTATCATCATGAATATTATTCAAATATGGAATGCCACCATGCGTACTTGAAATATTTACGGGATAAGGAATGGCAAAATTATGTTAATTATTTCCAAGATTGGAGAAAAAGGATGATGAGTCTTGGTGACGAATGTACTTCAATAATGATGAATGATTTATTTTTAAAACCCAATTACTAAAAGGGGGTACCATTGAATCGACGGTACCCATTAAACCAATTTTATAAATTCTTAAAGAGGGGAGGCGAATCGCCTCCCCTATTAAGGCAAACACAAGCAAGTAGACACAACCTTTAATAGAGGGGTGGGGTGGTGTTATCGAGTTGATACCACTTTTATTGAAGGCAAATTAAAATAGGTCTCTTATTTCGATTACCCGTCAGTTTGATACATTTTAATAAAAAACGTTTTAATGGAAAATTTCCATTAAAACAACAATATTATACTAAGTTTAAGAATTCAATTTCCCTCTGCATGTTTTTAAAACAGTTTCATAATCTTTTCCGTTTGAAAGTTCTTTTAACACTATCAAAGACAGATGACCGCAAATCGGAGGATCGTTATACTTTTGAATTTGTTCGGAATTGTAAAAAATATTTTTATTTTCCAAGTATTTTACCAACTCTTTAGGAGGTGGTGCGTTTCCATAGGAATCGAAATAATACTTTTCTTTTTCGGATTTTTTAAAATAACAAGTCCAATGACTACCATTTTGATTAGAATTTTCCAAATTAATAATTCCGCATTCAACGGGTTTAGACCGATTAGGAAGTTCATCTTTCATGAAAACACCTCGGAAATGTTTTATTTTAAAATTTTTCGCATAACGATTTAAATCTAAATTACTCAGAGGTTGGTAGTTTTCAGTTTTTTTTCGTTTTTTTAAACCAGCCCCAATACTTAAACTTTTGCATTTTGAGCTAGTTTTTCCATCTCGAGATTATGACGTTTTATTTCCGCTTCTTCAGCAGCTTTATGTTTCGAGTCTATTACTGAATTTGCTACTGCTGCACCTCCACCTAATAACGCTCCAAGTGCTCCTAATCCTGCAAATAACAGTGGTAGGAATCCACCCGTGTGATTCAAATGTAGTTGTTCATAATCCAAAGTTAACGTAATTCCTTTCTTTTTTTCTTTAGCTTTTTCAAATGCTTTTGATTGAGTTTCCCACAGACTGATTTTATGTTTTCCGTTTCCTGAAATTTGTTTCGCTGTCAAAAGAATTGTAACAGATCTACGCTTTTTGTAAGCGGTTCGCAATTTGGTTAATTGATTTTCGGTTAAATCTATATTTTTCGTAATCATAGTTATTTATTATAGTAAATTTTTTGAAACACCTAGGCGTTAAAACAATCGTTCAAGCGTTCAACCGTCAATCGCTTAGGCGTTAAAACAATCGTTCAAGCGTTCAACCGTCAATCGCTTAGGCGTTAAAACAACCGTTCAAGCGTTTATGAAAAAAAAATTATGTTTTACTATAATAAATGTCTACTGAAAAACATTTAGAAAAACTTTTGTTGAAAAAATATAACGAAAATAAGATTGAAACTGATGATTCAGAAACTGATGATCAACCTGATGATTCAGAATCAGAACCAGAAAATCGAATTTTCCTGAGAAAACCCAAAAAAGAAATGACTGTCAAGGAAGCGAACAAAATTCGAAAACTAGAACAAGAGTTGAGACATGCTTTCCGAGAAGCTAGAGTAGATAAGTTTAACGAAAGAGAAACTCAAGAAAAGATGTTTGCACCCATCACAGAAAAATTAGTTGAAGTAAAAAATGCTGTGAAACAAGCTGACGAAGACATCAAGAAATTGGAGCTTGTTCCTTACATGCAAGCTCCTATGGCGAGTAGTTCTCCTGTCAAGAAAAGAAAAATGGTGACTTTCGGACCTACTAATACTTTTGAAATTAATCCTACGGAAGGAGCTTCTGATACGACGTCAGATGAGACTGTAGTAAACACAAGAAATAGTTTATCAGACATCATGGATATGGTAGATCAGAATCAACCCCCATCGAATAGCGTTGGTCCGAAAGGAATTGGTCCGATTGCTAGACTTTACATCAGACAGGATGATAAACAATTTGGTATATGGGGAGAAGAGGACAAAATTTTCATCGGAGACCAACAAATTCAAGTAAACGGAGATGCAATCGTTATTCAAAAAGAAACGTACAAAGGAACGCACGGATTATGGCGTTTGTTAACTGATCCTCTGGGACCTGATCCTAATAAATACACTCAAGAGGATTTGAAAGTTTACAAGAAAATTCTCATTCAAACGAATTCTTTATACCAAAAGAATGATCCAACTACGGGATTACCAAAGTCAAGTAAGGGGAAAAAGTACAGAGAGTTGATTGCTCCTATTTGGAAGGAATTGAAGGCAGGTAAATCAGGATCTGGAGTGATCGAGTATACGGAAAATCCTGTAGAATTTAAATACATTGACAACCTCCAACAGTTACAACAACGATTGTACTATTTGTACGCACAAGAACAATTGGGGAACAACAATTTTCACAACGAAAAACTAGAAATTGTAAAGTTCGTGATTGATCAGTTGGAAAAGAAAATTGATAGCGAAAAAGGAATAGAATATTTGATAAGAATCGTAAATTGTTTGCCTAAAGGTATTGTTAGGGATGCACCTGAAGATTTCAACAAGACAGAGGATGAAATGTCTGAACACACAAAAGATGAACAGGATCAGGAAGTAGTTGACGAAAATTCTGAGGTTGAAATACCTGTGAGAAAAATAAATAGTAGAACGAATTATGGGTTCAAAGTTCGTTATTAATTTCTATCTAGGAGCTTCAGAGCAGAGTTTAAAAGTATTCTAGATAAATATGTGTAAAAAATAGGTTTTAAGTCAGTTTTTATAGGGATTCCCTATAAAAAACACAATGTATAATTATTGTAAGTCTAAGTTTTGGAAAAGGTGAGGGTGTCTACCATAAGCCCACCTTTTTTTCTTTTTGTCTATTCTTGTATGGATACTATTTATCCTGTCTCCCATATCATCCTTTTAACTAACCCCTCACCCTTTTTTTTTTTTTTTATCCACCCATTGAATTCTTATTGGTGGGACCCAACCTCTAATGGTTTGGGATTCCCAAATTCAGAAGAGATCTAGCGTCTCGTTTTTTTTAAATTTAAGACGATATCATTTTAATTTAAGACGATTCAAAAATATTTTTAGTGTGACGTCATTTTAATTTTTTTTATTTTTTCTAGTGAAAACATCAGGGAGAGCTAAATTTCGAAAATATCGACCCCTAAATAGTCCTAAATTTGCATTTTTATCTCCCGACTTAAATTCCTGTTATAACTTTTTATCACAAAACATCAGAACCAGTGACTTTTTAGAGTTTTCACTAGAGTTTCTGATAAAAAATATTTTTTAAAAAAAGTTACTAAATGAAAACATCAGAGATTCAAGTGAAAATAAAAACATCTGAGATTTTAAGTGAAAATAAAAACATCAGAGATTTAAGTGAAAAAAAAAACATCAGAGATCTAAGTGAAAATAAAAACATCAGGGATTCAAGTGAAAATAAAAACATCAGAGATTCAAGTGAAAATGAAAACATCAGGGATCTAAGTCGGTGAGCCAGGATTGGTATTGGTATACTACTCACATGCATACACACATTCATTTTTATTTATATAGATGAACCTGTGGAATCGGGCATGAACAAATAAAATACAATTTTCAACCCCCCCCCCCCCCCCCCTCAAAGTTATATGGTTTCCGTTTCAAGATACGTAGAATCCGAAAATGGAATGCAAAAATTTGTATCCGTCCGCCGTACACCGTACTTCGCACTTTCTTAGTTACCATGAACCAAAATTAATGAAATTTGGTGTGTAGGTCCCATTTGGGGTCTATTGGTCCGCGAAGCTCGGCGTTACTCTCAGTCATCTCTAAGGGGTGAAGATTGGTACAGTGTGATAAGTAGAGACTGGAATTTGCATATTTTGCATATGTCTTCAAAATGCGTATATCTTCCATATTTTACGTTTTGAGGGTACCTGAAGCGTTTGACGTGGTTTAAATTGAAATTTAAATTGCATATTTTGCATATTTTGGTCGATTTTGCAGATTTTTGCATATAATTGCCATTCTTGCATATTTATTCAAAATTGGGGAATTCCTCTATGGATGGAGTTTGATCCAACCCAAGCCCAGGCTATCCAGAAGACCATTGAAGCGTTGGAGGACAAGACTGTCAAGCACAAGCTTTCATTCATCAAGGCAAATTTCGGCTCGATTCCGGCGGTGGTCACCCGCCTGGAGACCCAAGGATTGGACTTGATCACGGCAGTGGCTGCGGTTGAAAAGGTTAAAGAGGACAGTTCAAATTGGCCAGGGGAAACAGGCGAGGCATTGAAGAGGAAGCTGGATTCCGTCCTACAGCGAAATCCTGGGTGGCCACTCATTCTGGAGGTAGAAAGAATTTTGAGAGGGCTACCATCAGATCTTTCGTCCGGCCATACACCTGACGAACTGTCGTCGTTCAAGTTTTTGCCAATAGTGTCCTGCGACGTCGAAAGATCTTTCTCTGCGCTCAAGATGCTCCTCAGCGACCGTCGCAGGAACCTCACCGTCGAAAACTTAGAAAAGTCCATTATCGTTCAGTGTTCAAATGACCTTTTGTAAATACGATTATTTTGTTGTAAATACATGAACTTGTAAATATCCAATTATGTCTATTAAAATATTGTCAAGAAAGTGTGTACATTTTCGTTCCTTGAACTTTTTCTGTTTACATTAAGGAAGCAACAATAATTGGAGCGTGGTGTATAAGCCTAAAATTAACTAAATTTAGTTTTGAAACGCGCCTACCTATACGTTTCAAAACTAAATTTAGTTCGTTTTAGAACCATTAAAAAAAAAAAAACGTATTTTGGCTGGGGTGCATATTTTGCATATATTTCCCATTTCGGCTGCATATAATTCCGAAATTTTCTGCATATAATTCCAGTCTTTAGATAAGGCAGAACAGTTTTGGTTTATTATTTTCAATAGAACCTTTGGAATCGAGCATGAAAATTTTTAACCCCCCCCCCCCCCCCCTCAATATTTGATGGTTTTTGTTTCAAGGTATGCAGAATCCGAAAATACAGTTAAAAAATTGCTGTCCGTACGCCGTATTTCGTTTGGAGTAATAAGCGTTGTGTTTCAACTAGTAACAATAATTATTCACCATAGTTCTTCGGTTTCGGTTATTGAATCGCTTAGTTGTCAAGCACTTTCCTTGATTTCCACCCAATCAGCGATATTTCTGGTGATCAGTTGTATTATTATGCCTCCATTTCCAACTGATAAATTCTCACATACGACTTTGGCTGACGTGCCTTACCAAATTTGTATTTTGGTTTATTATTTTTAGTAACTAGCGGATTACCCGTATAACCCGGTCGGGGTGCGTAAATAACTGACGTGAAGTTCCCTCTCCCCCGCACATTACCGACTATGTACTCATGGTGGGTTGTGTTGATGCAAGGTTAAAAAGCAGCTGTAATATTATATAAATGTAGCATATCTGCTGATCGGTAATCAGCTGACGGCTCACTCAATCGAGACCCAACTAATTCTTACCCAGTGGTTCCAGAGAGGCTCCATTTCAAATTTCAGCATCATAGGTAAAAAATAGGAACGAAATTACCCTCAGGGCTCACTCAGCTGATCGTCTCACTCAGTCGAGACCCAACTAATTGTTACCCAGCGGTTCCAGAGAGGCTCCTTTTAAAGTGTCAGCATCATAGGTTAAATAGGAATGAAATTAGCCTCAGGGCTCACTAAGATGATCGGGGAAGCTGATTCTACCATAGCCTAAATCGGTTCAGCGATTTGGCCGCCTATAAGGTACACACATGCATACACACATTCATTTTTATTTATATAGATGAACCTGTGGAATCGGGCATGAACAAATAAAATACAATTTTCAACCCCCCCCCCCCCCCCTCAAAGTTATATGGTTTCCGTTTCAAGATACGTAGAATCCGAAAATGGAATGCAAAAATTTGTATCCGTCCGCCGTACACCGTACTTCGCACTTTCTTAGTTACCATGAACCAAAATTAATGAAATTTGGTGTGTAGGTCCCATTTGGGGTCTATTGGTCCGCGAAGCTCGGCGTTACTCTCAGTCATCTCTAAGGGGTGAAAAATAGGGGTTGAAATTTTCAGAAGGCCATAGCTCGAAAACTTTCAATAGAGGAGTATGGTTTTTTTAACGTTTTTAAATTGATCTCAAACTGGAGAATTTTTTGAGACTACCCGGAGCATTGTACGACGAGTCGTTCGTTTGCGCCGAATAGCAACACTTGAAAACATGATTATAATCACGGATGGTTGTATGAAGTCGAGTTGGTTCTTCTGTGATATTATTTCATTTGAAGAATGATGGCGCTTTGGATTTTGTTTATAGGTACTTTTGTAACTCGAAGAAACGTTGTACTTCATGAATAACAACAAATAATTAATGATTGAATGATCGCTTTCCTGGGGGTAGCTCGAGAGGAGGTATTGTCCACAGAAAACAGTGGTCTGCGTAGAAAGGGCATCTATGCAGGTAAATAAGAAACCGTTGTGTAATAATGTGCAGCGATTTTCTACTTTGACATCATTCCTGTATTTTGCCGATAACCGTTAATTTTAGGTAAACTGCAGATCATTTCAATACTGAATTTGAACTACATTCACGTGAATGTCTATGAGGCATCAGACTGATGCGGATAGAGGTTCACTGGACAGTTCCAAATGCGAGACTGTGTTATATAAATTTGCCTACAACCACGATTCAAGATAAACGATGCTCATATCGTACCAAGTAGCCGATTATACCGTCAACCGTCGACTTTAGGTACCCCCACCACGTCACATGCCTTGCTTTAGGTAGGCGTATGATCCAAACGATCCAAGGCTGATGATGAATGAAACCGAAGAACTTCCTGCTTCAAACGATTTTTCCACTCATTATTCTGATTTTTTCAAAACAGTGATAATAATGAGTGGTCTCCACCCTTCCAGAAGCCAAGCTTTGAGGGGCGGCCTAATAACGGAAAATTGTTACAATATTACAGGTCAGTGAGCCGTTAGTTCAGTTGTCAGTATAATAAGAAATGACGTTTATAATTCAGCGCGATATCAAACTTATTGACTGAAACGTATTGAATTGGATGAGTAGCACTGAATATGACACGGAATGTCCATGGGATGGTTAACTACATGATGCCGATCTTATTGATCATTAATAAAAGTCACGATACGGAAACGAATGAAATGAGTGGTCGTTTGAAACAATCTCGAGTCCCTCTATCCAAAACGAACCCTCACATTAATTTAGAGACGAAACAAGAAGTGGAAGCAGTATCTGGAGGGTGAAGGGCATTTCCTTGCATTTAATAAAGTACGATTTACATAATTGTTTGTAGATCCTTAACCCTCAGTGTGCACCCTATTTTCTGTGATACAGGGGGACGTTTCCGGCTGACCGCTTCCTACACTCCTCTCGCTCCGACTTCCCTACTCTCCGCTGGTTCGAGCAAAGGAATCAAGGGTGCGCTAGCGGTAGGGTTGGTTTCCCTAATATCCATAAATCCAAGGTTTCCTGACCCCCTCCAACCGCTAATTAAATTTATAGCCCCCAGGATCGCGAAAGGCGGTAGAGGGTTGCACATGAGTAATACTGTAGCTCTATACCAAAAAGGGATTTTGGACAATGGAATATGTAGCCTGGTCAATTAATCTCCGTCCGGTTAGAACTTATTATAACAATTAAGTTTCTTTTTTTCTCGGCAGTTTCCCTCTGTCTTTTTCATAATAATTATTTAAGGTGTTTAGTCATTTTTTCCCCTCGAGGAAGGCGAAATATCGCGCTGAAAGATTTATTATGCCAAGGGAGACTTGAAATCCAGTCGCAACCGACGTAAGATAATAAGGAGGTAGATGAATAGTTGAGTTACAAGTGCTAGAATGTGATCAAAAAAGTTCCAGTCAGCAACCACTCAACCCACAACATCGCTAATTCCCCTGTTTAAGAAAATGCATACAAAACCAAATTCGAAAACTTTTTATAATACATAGATACCAATTTCGTGCTTTTTTTTCACAACCTTCTTTTTATCAGATGCATACGGCCTAATAAGTCATTATAGGATAAAAATAAATTTGGTTGAGAAGAGTATTGATTTAAAAAAATTAAAAGGAAAGGTTTATGAAAGTATTGAATTGGTTGGGAAAAGGGTGAAATCCCAATAAATTTATAATCGAAGAATATATCAGTACTTAACAAAGCTCACCGACAGTAGCGGTGCGTGGGCTCTGAAAACGGTCGGGCACCAAACCAGAACACAAAACCAAGAGATTTGTCTACAAATACCTCGAGGCAACAATAAACACCCTTCCCTTATTTACTGATTGATATTCAGCAAATTCCCTTTCAATCAACAATCTATCGTCGCAAACGTCGGCAATTTCTACTGCAAATTAGACACCGAATTCACGGGTTACAAAAATATAGTAAACTAAAACACCTATAACAAAACAATGACCTCTCGGCCGGTACCTACTTGAATGGAGAAGCTATTGACCTGAAGCTAGGTAGTTATCAGTGTGTTAGGACGACGATCAATCCACAAGACCTCAAACAGGACAAAATGCAAGTAGGTACCAAGAACACAAATCTGCCATCAGAACTGGACTGAACGCAAAATGCGCTCAATTTGACGCAAAAAATTGAAGACTGACAACTGACAACAGAGAAAGCGAACATAATAATTCACAAAAAAAAAAAATCAGAAGACGAAGGAGCATCTCGTATTGAGATGACTAATTGAATCGAATGCACAAGAAGAAAAAACGCAACCTCTGACCACCACTGTCGGCATGAAAAGTGTTTCTTCGTGGCACCCTCAAGAAAAACAACAACAACAAATTGAATCGAAGGGATCGAATCGATTGTGAAAACGAACGATTTTGGAGTAGAAATCAGATTTTGGGGACTGGGCCGAAAGTGGGCGTGGCAAACAACATTTTTACTCTACTGAGCATGCGCGGACGGGCCACTTTTCTCAGTTGTCATGGCGACACCAGGTCCCAGGGCCTGCCTGCCAGTTTCAAGAGCCTAGGTTTCGATGTCGATTGCAGGACATCGATTACAGTCGCTTTATTCGGATAAGATGCTTTGGCTGTGGAGCACACCATGGATGCTCTACTATAATATTGAATATCCATAGAATTTCCATTCCATAGCCAGAGAAGTCTGGTGAGTCGCTGTTGAACTTTGTGAAAAATGCTAGGTACAGTGTACAGAGGGAAATTCAAATTCCAACTGAACTATGGAGGTTTTTTAACTTGCCTATTATACCTATACAGTGTTTTTTGGTGGCAGGGCAGTGGCCCAAGTGGCCTTATGGACGCAACGCCCCTGCTCACCGATGTTTCCGAGATTTGCGTCACACGGTTTTGGCTCGAAAATTTTGGTCACTATGGTTACACGTAACTGTTCTGAAATGTCGACATTCTTTGTTGGTGTACCTACCGATATTGGGGCTGTACCGGAAAAAGTATAATTTTGGTACAGAGAGAGATTAATTTCATCGGAAAAAAGCCTTCTCGTATGCATAGAACCTGACTAGTTGTATATTATAATTACGGTTATTGCGTACGTGGTATATCGGGTGGATCATTGCATTAATGACATTTTACGACTCTCCAGGGTGAATACCTTCAGTGAAATGAAGGCGGTAAATCGCCGAGGCGAAGTTTCAATTATGAATTAATGGCTCAATGGTGCTTTAGAGCCCTTTCAACTCATAATCGTAAAAAAAGGGGAAGTTGGGAATCCTACCACGCATCAAGAGAGAAAAACTTTTCGCGAAAGGAGTTTTATTGTTGAAACGCGGCGGGCGTTGGTAGTAATGTTGGAGCTCCTCCTCCATCCTCCATCCACCGATCTCCGAACTTCGTATTTGCTGGAAGACAAGAGAAAGGAAATTAATTCCGTTTAGCCCTGGAGGCTGGATGAATTGGTTCGGGAAAAGTTGTGGTTGAGGTCGTGATTAGTCGTTACCTGTTAGTCGAATCCGATGGTGACAGAAATAGAATAAGCTTTAATTAGCCATAGGTATTGTTTATCTGAGATCGTCAAAAATTGAGTTTTTTAATTCAAACATTACTAAAATTCGGAACAAAAATTGACTAATAATGTGATCATCGGAATATCGCTATCTCAAATAACAGGTGGAAGCTGTTTTCTTTTTTGGAGAGCGCAGTTTCAAACGAAACTTGGAAAATCAACTGTTTGAATCATTCACCCCTTGAAAATAACTCCTTCTCTTCGGTGCCCCTCTTCGGACTTCCCATCAACAAGTGCTTTTTCCACGAAGCATGTTTTATATTGTGTATTCAAATGAATTCATACTCTCGAGCCAACTTTTAACGAAGTCTTACCGTTCAAGGTGGGTGGGGATTACACTAGTTGAACTGGAAGTTCAAATAACGGGCTTTTTCAAAGCCCTTGGGCGAGAACGGTCGATAAAATTAACTTCGTGCCTTCTTAAACCGAGACACCTCCGAAAGTGATCAACTTGGTAAATTGACTGATTGGAGTGAGGGAACTGGAGGTAAACAATAATATTTATCAATGAAGCTGTTGTGCGTGAGTAACTCGAGTTGTTTCAACGAATTTCCAAGCGTTTCAGTCTCAGGTTCCGATCATGAACAAAGTGGTATAGCAGTTGAAATCGGCGAGGCGGTTTCCTGAAGAACTTGCTTGGCAGCTAAATATACTATGAAAGTTCCAATCATGGCCACTTGAGCGAATTTTCCATTTGGTAACTTGATAGGGATTTTCGATAAGTTTGAGTCATTTTTGACTTTAGTCCACTTTTTTGCGACTAACTAATTTACAGTTTTTTGCTTCATCACTACCGGCATGTAGGGAAGCATTGGAATCGTGGTAGAGTTAGAAAAAAAAATTATGTCCTCCAAAATGAAAATTTCCACTACATTTTGCGTTTCAGACGTCAAGGAACATTTTTGGTTCCGTGTCTGTCTGTGGTTCCGTCAGTTCCTTGTAACGCCCATAACTACCCGAAATAATTGTCGAAATGGGCTGAAATTTGGATGGTGGGTGTGGGTTGGGTCCCTATCAAAATTCTTGAGAAATTAATGTAATTTCGTCTGCGCATCAGGAAGCGTGAAATACTTGAAACGCCCATAACTACCTTAAATATTGTTGAAATGTGTTGAAACTTGGAGGGAAGATCAGGGAATAATACTTTGGTAGTTCTGTATGAATTTCTTCGGAATCGTACTGTAACTTTCGTCTGCGCATGCGCGGACACGAAATGTTGACATTCTCCTTGTAACACTAATAACTACTCGAAAAATAGTCGTAGAGACATCTCATAGAGACAAACATGGCTAACTCCACTTGTCCACTGAACGAACCTACCCAACTATTCTGTACGTTCATGTGCTTCAAGTGAGGAAGCTATACTGCCTACTCGAATTCGCAGACGTTGTTCTTGATTACCATGAACTAAAAAATGAAATGCGATTTGTAACGCCTATTTGGCGTCCAGTTGGTCCACAAAACTCGGCATTACTGTCATTCATATCTAAATTGTGAAAACTGGGGTTGGCATTCCCAGGACACTGTTATCTCTATTTTTCTATCGTTTTCAAATTGATCTGGAACTTGCGAATTTTTGGAGACCACCCGGGTACGTCCAGCAGGTCGTTCACAGTAAGGCCGTGAATTTTGCACCGAAAAGCTTCGTCAACATAATCGTGATTGCTAGGGAACACCTGATTATAATCATGCATGGCTGTGTGAAATCGAGTTGGTTGTTTCGTGATATTATTTCATTTAAAATTATTTTGGATTTTGATAATCTAGGTACTTCTGTAACTTGAGCAAACGTTACCATGCTTCATGAATAACAACAAATGGATAAATACTTATATTTATTATATAATAATTATATAATTCTGGAATCCATCGTATCTTTATGAAAATTTAATTGCCCGGCTGTCTCCAGACTCGATTTAGGACTTTACCTGGGGAGAAAAACAACAGGGTAGGTATTGACACAGAAAATGGTGATCTCTGGAGAAGGGCATCTATACAGGTAAATAATAACCCGTTGTGTAATAATACGTTTTTTCTCTCTTTTAGCGAATTTTCAAAGAAAATGAAGCTATTGCAATGGCTTCGAAATTTAAATAATATAAATTTTTGGAAATTTTCTTCATAGAAATCCGTTTCAGACCATTCTAAAACGATTCCTGAAATTTAACACTTTTTTATATGTATATATATATATATTTATATATATATTTATTTATTTATATATGTGTCACTCCAGACGATAACTCTCGATAGAATTGAGATAAACAGCTCAAATTTGCACAAAAAATCTATCTTGGCAATCGAAAGGCTAAGTTCGAAGATGGGCGAAATTGGCCTATTCTAAGGAGGGTTTTGGCGCATTTAAAGTGCGCAAAAATTACCCAAAAATCCCCAAAATGTTATTTTCCAACAAGTGACCCCTCATTTTAAAGGTTTTTGCACGCTGAACACGATGGTGGAATCGGATTTTAGATATCTTGATCCGTTCTCAAATTAGAGCATTTAAAGTGCGCAATAATTACCCAAAAATCCCCAAAATGTTATTTTCTAACAAGTGACCCCTCATTTTAAAGGTTTTTGCACGCTGAACACGATGGTGGAATCGGATTTTAGATATCTTGATCCGTTCTCAAATTAGAGCATTTAAAGTGCGCAAAAATTACCCAAAAATCCCCAAAATGTTATTTTCCAACAAGTGACCCCTCATTTTAAAGGTTTTTGCACGCTGAACACGATGGTGGAATCGGATTTTAGATATCTTGATCCGTTCTCAAATTAGAGCATTTAAAGTGCGCAAAAATTACCCAAAAATCCCCAAAATGTTATTTTCTAACAAGTGACCCCTCATTTTAAAGGTTTTTGCACGCTGAACACGATAGTGAAATCGGATTTTAGATATCTAAATCCGTTCTTAAATTAGAGCATTTAAAGTGCGCAAAAATTACCCAAAACTAGGATAATCTTTAAACTCTTACCCCCCCCCCCCCACCCCCTTAGAGTGGTCAGATTGAAATATGTGAGAAGTATTAATTGAAGACGAGAGTTCGAAGCAAAAAAGGGGGAGGCAAACGATTAGTACAACTCCTTGAATTTACCCACAGCGATCAAATAAATAAGCACTTAGTACAATTACGTAATAAACAAACGGTAGAATCAGGATGGACAAAACGTACAAATTAAAATAAATACGAAGAGAATATACATAGAAAACCAAATTTTAGACCGAAGTTTTCCTTTATTCAAAACCATAGCCATTAATTCGAATATTTCTTTGAAAATTCGCTCATTAAGTCATGCTGCATGACTGATTGTTTTTTTTTCACCACCTTCTGGATATTGTTCCAAATTGCGTCTTCTCCTTCCATCCAATCATCACCCACATCCTTTCATATCTCAAATTGAGATTCACCGCCGAACCCCAATATAAGCCTCAAACTCAAGCTCTTATAAAATTTCTTTACACCCACGCGTAATCTCGATTGTGACTCAACCAATAACGGAAAGGTTGGATAAAAGTTCAAAAGAAAAACCTCCGCCTCATCACCCCAGGATTAACTAGGGGACTAGTTGATGGTGGTGTTGGTGGGGGTACTAATATACTCCCCCCCCCACCCCCCATCACGTCGACACCCAGCTATAAAGGCCTTTTATAACGCTTGGGAAAATCCCACTATCTTCAACGGGGGAAAAGAACCGGTCGAGGGGACCCCGTCTAGAAACCTCGATATTGCTCGAGGCAATTTTCGCCCTCCCTTTATTCCCTTTTGAAAAACCCTTCCAACAGTTTAGCTCCAACTCCGAAAACTGACTTGAAAAATGTATTTGTCTAGATTATTTTCTAATTGTGATAAATGACGGTGTTGAATAGGCTTCCATGTTGAATATTGTAGTCGCTTTTTCGAATTGAGTCTGGTTTTTTTTCTGCATCCGAAGGGTTGGGGTAGGGAAATCATTAAGGATTCATGAAGTAAGAGGATTGGGGCTGGGTGAAACGCTGGGATGCTAACGCGCGACCATAAGCGGAAAACGAGGATCTCCTAAAAAGATATCGTCGACGCGGAATTGGACTTAAATAAAACATATTTCAATTTTGTGCAGCCTTCCTTCTTTTCAGCAAGGGAAATTTTTTTTTCCGGCTTTTCCATCGTTTTACCTGGTGGATGTTGAAAGGCCTACCTGAAATACTCATTTGGTTCCGAATGGAAAGCTATGTATACGAGAGGCACAAGGCTGGGGCCTTTTTGCGAAATGGCGGTAAACACAGAGGTAATGTTTATAATTCAAATGATGGTCTGTATCGGGCATCATTCATGAACTCCCCTGTGTCTTTATACGGAAGAACGTAGGTAGTTCATGTTATCTGATTCACGCTTCCCTCTTCAGATTACACAGCAATAACTAGTTATGGATTAATAACTACCTATTCATTAGTTAAGAACATAGGACCTATCTACTAATTTGGTACCTACAGTGAGTTATGAAGGAGGGTGTTCAAAAGGGCCAATTGTAAAGTTTTATAATGTTTTTAATTATCATTAATAATATTATTACATTATTATTATTATTGATTTAATATTCCGAACAACGGAGAAACTTGGAGGGAACAAATGAATTAGTTCAGACGGCGCACTGATGAGTAATCAGTGCGCCGCAGTGATTAGGTAGACGTATATCAATTATCAAATTTTGTTGGATTGTCGAGCATGGTGGTAAAACACATGGTTTTGTCAGGGAAATCTCTGGAAAAGTAACGGAATTTTGATGTGGCGGCCACCCAGGATTTTGAAAGTAACGTTTTGAGATAAATTGTAAGGCTTTCAATTTTACATCAAAACTGAAGAAGTTGAGAAATAGCGAAGAGTTGTACGTACGCGGTCTATCAGAAAAGGCGCCGTTAACGCAAAATTTGTCAAATAAGTAGCCATGTAGCCGTATATGTATTAGTCATTAGTCATATGTGGGAAATTCATTCACGAGGATGTCATACATTTCGTATGATATAGAATGTTGAATATATATTGTTATATAGTTGACTGATACCTGGGTATGCACCTATTACGACTAGCTTCTACGAACCAAACTTTCATTTGAATCCGACAAAAAATGTGGAACTAATTGGGAATAACCACGTGTTTTTTATTTTTTAATATAATTTTTTTCTATTTGAATGTAGAAATTGAGACGAGATTACAATTAGGCACCTATCTATTCCGCTTGTGCGAGACATACGGTTAGAAAACTAGTGCCACAAAATAACCGCAAGACACCAGTGGCGGTACACAGACCGACTGGGTTGGATAAATCGTCGGTGAGTATCCACCCACTTTTAGAAATTCCATCACTACGGATATCCTGGTAGTATGTCTGTAGTTTGACGTCACATTTTTGAGTAAGGTACCTACTTCGCGTGAAAAGGTATCTTAATTATGGCTATTTGGGCGAACTCATTCGATTTTGTCCATGTAAATAGACTTCTGATAGAATTGTGGTTTATGCAACGTCTCTAAGTCATCTCTAAATCTTTCGTACTGTCCTCTCATACCTTCAAAAACCAATCCCAATCGCCAATCAGCAATCCTCTGACGCCCCTGGGGGCAATCTGCCTGTAGAAAAACACAAACAGGTGTAGGTCTGCGGCTACTCTGCCTAGACAATGAACTGCATGGCCTGAAATATTTGCATTCATATGAAATGGTCGTGCGTCGATCTCTATGAAAACTGGCGTGTCGATTCCAGTATCGCAGGTTCACTGATGGGAACCATTCAACGGTGAGCAAACTTGCGGAAACGCCACCGCTCACTTCAGCATGCACAAACGCGGACGGGCAGAATAAAAAGTGACAAGGGCTGCTGGCGCGGAAGTCAAAGGCTAGAAACCCTCTCGTTATTGACAGCTCTGATAGCGCAGGGGGTCACTACCCTCCACTTCAACTCTATTCTGAAAACCTTATCCCCTCGCTTTGCCGGGATCTTCGCCACTTTTGTTGCCTCGCGAGGTTTCCGTGAGAGGAGACACCGGTGAATGGGCTCACGTTATCAGGAGCCGGTGCAGCAGAGCTGGAATCCCGATACACAGTGCTGGTTCAAGACGGGGAAGAATCATAGGCCGGAGTCCTAACACAGTTGCCAGACCTGATTTTTAGTTGATGATGTAATATTAAAAATGACAAAAAGGAACGTAATTATATATTACGCATCAGCTTTGGAAAACTGCACCTATCTTCAAATCCAGTAGATGGTATTAACTTTTTTCTTTTCTCAAACCAGTAGTAGCAAGGCAAAAATAAAATTAGTAAGTACATCTAATTGTATTTAACGCGAGCTTTTGAGTTACTAGATTGATCTTTTTTCCCCTCGTGGTTGTGCTTTGTTCGGTAGCTTAAAAACATTATTAACAGTACAGTGACTTCTTACAAATAATTTATTTGGAGAAAAAACCATCTCATTTTGTGGCTTTAGCGAATCTTCTAATGTTTGTAATCTCTAACTTTTACTGTTTTCATGATAGCTAGAAGGTCCTGGTAGTTCTGGATAAGTGGAATTGATTGATCAGGATTGATCAATAAGCTGAAGTTCTTGACATGGTTCCTATAATTTAATTTGTAAAACTTAAGCGTGTCCTTTTTTTTAAGGATGGTGGGAGGTATACCTATGTGTTGAATTTTCTGAAAAATTGAAAAAAATTAATAATTTGTATTCAAATTATCTTATTTCTTTTTGCGCTATACCTAGATATACGGGTTTTGAAGAAAATATAGGAGTATCACCTTGAATTTTGTCATCTTATCCACATTTACTATATTTAATTTTTACTGTTATTATTGCTTCCGAGTCTGCGAAGCAGCGGAAGCCTTGTGTTCACTTTCGTGAGCCAAAAAATTTTTGTCTTCAGAAATCAAAATTTCCACTTGCATTTTGCGTTTCAAAGCCTACTGAACAAATTTGGTTCCGTGTCTGTCGGTCTGTGGGTCTGTGAGTCTGTGAGTCTGTGAATCTGTGAGTCTGTCCGCATTTCCTTGTTACAGCCATAACTTCCACGATTTTGAATTGATTCAGCTCAAATTTTGAGGGATGGTGCGGATAAGGCCCCTTGAGGTCCCATACAAATTTCAACATGATTGATCCAGCGGTACGCCCTGCGCATGCGCTAACGTTAAATTCAACAAACACGCATAACTTTCACAATTTTGATTCAATTTCGCTCAAATTTTCAAGAGTTGTTTGGACAAGGCCTAGTGAGTTCCAGTATGAATTTCATCATGATCGGACCCTCGGTGCGCTCTGCGCATGCACTGGCGTGAAATAGATTCAATTTCCTTGTTACAGCCGTAGTAACCAAATATTTCACCCAATTTCAATGTAATTCTCAGGGATTAAGCGGGTAGGGCCCATTGAGGTCCCATATAAATTTCAACATGATAGAGCCAGCGGTTCGCCCTGCGCATGCGCTAACGTGAAATTCTTCAAACACGCATAACTGTCGCAATTATGTATAATGGACGTAATGTATTATGGACGTAATGTTATGTAATATGTATATTTCATGTAATGTTATGTAATGTAATGTTATGTAATATGTATATTTCACGTTATGTAATGTAATGTAATGTATAATGGGTCACTCTGATTGTGACGAGGAAGCTCCTGTGTCATCACCTTGGCAGTGTATTTATTTTATTTTATTTTTATTTTTTGACAGATTTCTTCTTTCTTCTGATTTTTTCAATGATTTTTCATTTGTTTCGATAGTGATAGTAACGTCAGAAACTTTCGCTACACCCCTCCCCCCAAATCATTGCTCTGCGACAAAGCACTGTTAACAAATCCAATTCCAGACACTCAACCTGAGTGTGACTGTGTGACTGAAGTTGGTAAGCGATGTATAAGAGTCGAACAGAAAAGAATTGGAAAAATAGAGGAAGTGGATTGGTTTATGGGTCTGGGGAGGGGTAAAAGAAAGGAAAGTAGAGGTGAAGTCGCCTAGATAAGGAAATGCGCGAAGGTCGGAAAAGTATTGCGGAAAAAGACAGGCGTTAGTGTGACAGAGAAGTATAGAGATGGGTGGGATCATTGGGTTTGGAGGAGGGGGCGATGCCTCTTCAGCCCCACCAACCCCCTGTACGCCCCTCATCCCGTATTCCTCTCTTCGTCGTAATATCGATTGTTAGAAAGGGGAACAAACATGGCCGCCTCGGCCTCCAAGCGACACCAGCGCCCTCCCGTCGGATCTTCGTGTCCATCCCTCGGGAACCCTCCTGTCTCCTAAGAACTATCTACTACCGCCCTCCTTCTTGTCCCTCGCTCCTTTCGCCGTCTTCGACCCGAACTGAATCCACCCGCCACCTAACGTCTGGATATTGGAAGGAACTGTTCTCCTTATATCTCCCCGTCGTCCTCTTGAAATATCGTTCAGTTTTCTTCCCCTCCCACGATCCAATCGCTGAAAGACAAAAGGAAAATAATCCACCAACATCATTGTTGTTATGTATCATCTCGTCAGGCCCTTCACTAGGACGTGATTCATGTGTAATGATAATATGATCAATTGACATAATTCCCTCTGCAGACGTAATAATGAGACTCTGTTCATCAATTCGACACTGGAAATCCATAATATTTGTTTCAGTACAACTATGAACATGACGGACGGACAGCATTTTTTTGCTTCCTCACAACCGAAGGTTCGTGCAAGAAGTGAAAAAATAAAAATAAAAATAAAACATTGTCCTCAAAAACAACATTTCTACTTGCTTTTTGCATTTTGGTTCCGTGTCTGTCTGTGGTCAATTACTTATCCCGGGCCTTATTCCTTATTCCTTTTCCCTGTACGAAATTATGGTCCGATTTTGAAGAGATTTTCAGGGATTGTGTGGGTTAGCCCCTAGACGGTCCCCTATGAATTTCATCGCCGTCGGACCAACGGTAGCGTGTGCGCATGCGGAAACGTGAATTTCATGAAACAGCGATTTATCAGTTACTATTGGACTGATTTCGGTCAAATTCGGAGAATAGTTGAAAGCTGGCTCCAAGACGATTGCCCATACATTTTGTCGCGATTGGGTCAGTAAAGATCACTGCATGCGCAAATGTGAATATCATGGAACAGCTATTTCTTAGATCCTAATGGACCGATTTCGCTCAAATTCGGTGGGTTGTTAAGGGTGGCTTCAAGAAGATTGCCATTAAATATTACGTATATTAGATAATTTATTACTACTCTTTTTATTGCTATTCAATCATTTTGACTCATCATTTTTTTACCAACTGATTTTATACATCCATGTTACAATAAGTGGCAAATAGTTAATGGCAACTTGACTGTAAAGTTACCTACCAGATCTGAATGAACATTTCTTTAATATTTCAGGTGTAGCCCTGTAGGAAAATTAAAAATAATCATCTACCTTGAAATTATGTTGAAAAAGTTCCTATTTAATTTAAAATATAGAAGACAATCAGTCTTGTTGAGAAAAATTACTGTTTTTATCAATACAGGGATTAATATAATCTAATAAAGATACCTCAGTGGGTAGTGAATTTGATTCATTATATGATTTATTTCTTCATCTCCTGAAGGAAATCTGATGTCTGGGAAAGTCATGGACTTTTATTTCTGTTACCCTTTAGACCCCTGTAAATCTTCCAGAAATCTTCAGAGAATACTCATTAGACCGACAGAATCAGTTAATATATTATGGTTTTTATTGTTGCCGCGATGGTGCCGTTATTGGCGGAAGACAATCTTTGGGCCTTACGCCTTGATTTGGAAGGCAAACCTCAAAATACACCTGGCAATGCTCTGCACTACTGTTGCCAGTAATTTAGCCACAAGAATAAATCCATATCGGCCGGATTAGGGTGAGATGAGTCTCTTAGTTGCGAGGGAAAGGGCTCATCTAGATGGCGCAGCTGTCGTATACATTCCGTTTTCCTTGTCACCAGGTGTCTGGTGTGGTCCGTCCATATAAGTCCGTCATTTACATGTACTCCAAGGTACCTCATATTGAGTATGATCGGTATCTTTCCCATCATTCATCCGTAGCTTGCTCTCCAGCTTTTGTCGAAGGCACGTGAAATATTTTACGGTTAGAGGTGGGGAATATGAAATACAATAACTCTCTGTCATCACCAGGAGGTACTGGGATATGTTTGATTATTGTAGATTCGACTGAAGCTTAAAGTGCTCTTGGTGGTTTTATGTTTGTGACAGAGTGTAACAGTGGGGGTGGATCCTCGAGAGTCCCCTTCCTAGACCAGTGAGATTATCACCGGTTAAGAAGGGGTATCGATTAGGCCACCTCAAACCGATCCCGTCTCCACCGGAAGAAAAAATGTATCGAGAACAGCCCACACTGTCATGTTGCAACAAAATCTTTAGATTCTGAATTTCCAGTAAAAAATAAAAAAAGGTTTTGAAGGGTAATATGGACCAGGCGGGTAATATGGAATAGGCCTGGATATACGGAATACTGTTTCCACAAAGGATAATGTAGAATAGGTTAGCATTTTAAAGAAAATCACGAATAATTGCCCACCAAACAAATCTACCTATTATTAAAGGAAGAAAACAAAGTTGTCTACGATTTATTCAATCACTTTCAGGCGATTTGCTTGACCTTTTCTTCTTGATATTCCATAATGCCCAAATCGCCAAGTTGGAGAATGAACATACCTCAACCACCTGTAAGTGAAAGTCAATCGGTGTGATTCACTCTAATCTACTGACACAGTATTTTTGCAAGGGTTTTGGTGATCTCATGAGTACATTGCTGATTCAGGAACACTTAGTAGACACCTCCACGAAAAAGCAGATTCTTGAAAAATATATGAGTACGGTTTTATAGTGCGAAAATTCTCTCTGCTGGCTCAGTACGGACTGCCGTTCGTCTGCGAGTCTTGGCGAAGGCGTTTGGCCTGATTCCGCTCGTTTGCACCACTGTACGGTGTATGGCAGAGACTCAGTGGTATTCCATATTCCCCTCCGCTTCCGCTACTGATGAGCCGTATTTGGTATCGTGATTTTTGAAAACTGGAGGCTCCTGGTCCCCACTAGTTTACTGTAATAAGTAAATCATGTAATACACCACGATTGTAGCGTATGGATCTACTCATACATCGGTCCTTCGCTCCGCTCAGCCACAACGAAAGGGTTGAATCTCCAGCTCGAAAGAGGGTGCTTACAATTATAAGTAAAGCTTCAGATTGCTATTAAAAAGAAAAGATCCCTCTTTCGTTTCTTCATTTCCGCTGTTTCCATTATGATCACCACGTTGCGAGCACTGATGAACATATGGGTAGCCTTGAGGCAGCAACGTGCACGCTAAGTCCCCTAAAGGCTTCTTCAAAGTCCCCTCTCCAAGGCCCATCCAATATGTCTCCTACGTTTGTCATCACTTAATCCTCTCTTTTTTTCTATGTTTCTCCGTCTGTGTTGGAGGGCATTTTCTCCCTCTGCGATATTAAATCAATATCAAACATACGGTCACACATCGTATCACAAGACCAGACAATGTCACTTTGTGTCCTTAATCCCTGGTGCCGATCCAAGTAGAGTGTATTGGAACAGTTGGAATACCTTCTGTACTTGGTATTACGCGTGGCTCTAATACTATCTTTAACAGAGGCAGTGATGGCAACTCATGTTCGCTACCCCTCCCCCGTCATTGTTTTGAGGGGAGCCTCTCTCTGTAAGTTTATGAACAAATTTGAAAATTTTGTTCGCCGCCTCGAGAAGGCTACTGAATTCTGTATAATATACATTTGTATTTCTTCTAAGAGCCTTCTTATACCCCAGAATTTTGTAGGTAAAGATGCCTTGTATCCATGAAAGAACTGAAAAAAGGCTGCCAAATAGGTAAACAGTATAGTTTCATTGCACCGTTTGGTGGATTCATAGTTGGTGTATTTCGACGATTGATTTATTGAAAGTTTGACGAAGGGGCCATAAGCACCAGTCAAGCCGCAGCCTGCAAATCTGTCTCCATATGCCCTCCAAATTTCAGTCCATTCATTGAGATAATAATTATGATAGTTACGAAGAAGGTCCACCACTTCTGTCTTCTTGAATGGATTATACCATCCATCTACCTTGAGTGTTTTATTTTACTCATGTTTGATAGTAGATACTTTACTTCATATTTAAACGCACAGCGAGACAGTTGGACACCTCTCAGTCATAACCTTCTTTCAGATCGATCTGGTACCATACGGTGGCCGCACATCTGAGTCCTTGCACCACAGCGTTTATTAGGTTTGATATTATGAATATTTATTGAGGGAAGAGATTGAACTCTATACCACACGATTTACCTACTCTCAAGATTAATTGCACTGGTAACCAGCTCATTCTGATTTTGAGGTACTTACCTACTTTAAATCAAGATTGCCTTTTAGGGCAAATCACTTGTTATGCTGTGTCGTATGGCAACCCAGACTATGGGCAGCTCGCCGTTTTTATTATAAATAAAGTGGTTGTTCTCTCTCACGGCAGTTTTTTTGTTTCACTTATTTATTTATTTATTCATTTTCGACAATTCTACGCGTGCTATTATCGCTAGAAGCGATCCTAATCTACAAAAGCGAAAACTAATCCGCAAACGCGAAAACTAATCCAACGAAGCATTACAATTACGTACCTATATATCCTTCTTATCGCAGCTAAAAGCACCAGTGGGATAAAGAAAAAGAGCTGGGAAAAAACGAAAAAAAAAAACGAGGGAAACTCCATTTCAAATATTCCCTTTCAGACGCCGCGAAGATTTAAGTATTCTTTCCCAGAACTGTTACCGTTAAAGTTCCTTCTTTGTTTGGTTAAAATATACTGCGCCCGCGGGGGACTTCTGAGCCTTTTCTCGGGTTTCTCCTTTGGGTTCATCTATGGAAAGCGATGTAGAAAAAATATTTTTTTCCCCTCTTTTCTCATCGTAGATGCCGCTATCTGTAAAGAATGATTTTACGTAATCACTTCCCTACGTCGCCTTTTGATATGAATAAAAATTATTGTTTTTATACCTGGTTGGAATGACACTCCGTCTTTGTTATTGAAATTTTACTCAGGTATTGAACTAAAAATTTCATTTAGAGTAGGTACTGATGTTATTTAGCTGTTAGTCACTTCGAGAGGAAAACATTTGGCCTCTAAAATCGAATTTCTCTCTCGAGATTTGCTTTCTAAACAAATTTAGGTTCGTGTAAGTACGAGTATATTGGTGTCCTCTTCTGTGTCGGCAAATCCTTGAAACTCCCAGGTAGAACCACGTGAAATTATGATCGTAATGAGCTGAAATTGAACTGTTAAGTATTTGGAGGCTAAATTGTTCCAACTTTTCTCCGCACATGCGCAAACATTTTAAATCGCCACTTATTTTTCCAACCAATGAGTTCTATCCATGGTACGTTGTCTGCTTCAGCGTTACCGAAACTTCGGGCCATGATTTCACCTGTTCCGTGCATTCCATGTCAGAAATTATATATATATATATCCTGAAGTACCTACTGAGTCCCTGTATACTATGCCTGAATTACTACAATTATATATTATAACCTGTTCCTGAATGTATAGTTCTAAAGCCTTTCAGAGCATCCAGAGAGCCTAAAAAAAAATGGCACATACAGCACACATGGCTATTACACAGTAAGATATAAAAATTGCTTATATATAGTTGAATTGAATAATTGGGGAACAAAGGAGGATTGAAAAATATTCAAAAGAACATGCAAAAAGGAACTGCCAGCTTGTAGCCGTAGTCGATAGTCCATAAAATAACACAGCGACCCAATCACTTACTAACGACCGATTCGGATCGGAATTATTGCCTCTTCACTGAAGTGCCCTCGAAACATGAGAATATGATCATTCAACAATTTTATGAAAACGTTCTTAATGGTAATTTATCCCCCCCCCCCCATCCCCCCCAGATGGAACATTATTAGAGGCGGATCCCTCTTCCATACGTTTGGATTCTCGATGAATAAAACAATCTATTTGCCCTGATAAGCTTCTCGAACCCTCTTTATTGTATTCAGAAAGTTGATCCAACCTCCTGCACTTGAAGATCAAATTAAAAAAAAAAAGACCCCAAAGCATCTTTCTTTCCACTTGTTCCCACCGCTTCCCTTTTCTACTCCTTTGATGTAATTTTATTAAAAAATGCAAACGAAAAAAAGAAATATTCGATTATGCACCTCGTCTTCCCGCTCCAATTCAAAAGAGGGGAAACTAGTTTTAATCCAAACAAAAGGGCTTGGACTGGGACGGGGGTGAAATTTTTCCCGGATCGGATTATTCAAATAGGTTTTATTCCATAATTGAACGAGAGGAGGCCTAATTTTTATGCTAATGGAAGTGAAAAAGAGGGAGAGTTGGAGCGGTAGATGATGTTCTGACAATGGAGAGGGAAATGTGGTGTGGTGTGAATTTGAAACAATGGGAACGACGTTGAGGTGCATACAGGTGAAGTCGGTGATAGGTACGTACCTATAATTTTCAACGCAGAGTCTATGACTAGATCAAAATCACCTAAGGGGCACCTTCTACGGTCAAAAGTACTGACATTATGCTAAAATGTTGACAGTATTACTGATCGTGTGAGGGTAGTAATGACGGAATGAGGGCGTTGAAGAATATCCGGGTGTTTTGATATCAGTCCATCAGTATTTAGCCACGCCTATAACTTTTTAAAGGAATGCCTCTAATAGGAGGGGATATTGACAGTATCAATTTTTAGTGTCTTACACATCATTATGCCAGTAACCAGTGAGCTTATGGTGCATCGTGTTCTAAGTAGTTCTAACCTGCTTTTGAGATTTTTTTTTCTTCAATTTTTAACTTTACCTACTTAATTGATAATAATATTGACCATGACAATAATTCATTGTATGAATCGTCACTGATTCGAATATAATTTGTATACTCCTCAGTGTCCGTGTTGATAATTCCCCTGCGCACAGTGTGAGAGCTTTTTAAGGCAATCTTTTATCAATCGCTTGAGTTTCACAGTACGTCTTGCAGCAGAATTGTCAAACAAAAGCACGAAACAAAACATTAACTACACAAAATTAATTCAAAACGCGCTTTCCGAATGTTCACTTCCATGGTAGATTGTAGATTGTAGATTGTATTTGGGATCGCTCAGGAGTGGGGGTTGGTTGCCCCAAAGCACGGAAGCCTATTGGCTTATTGTACTTTTCCTGAGTGTCCCAGTTTAATCAAATAACCCCAGGCCCCTGGTGAGGGTTGTTAGGTTTTTGATTATATTTTCGCTGGGAAATTCCCTCATTGGGGTTGGGGCCCCAAAGAGGTAGTACCTGCGCTGGGCGAGTGCTGGGCACTCAAATATTATGTGGGATACTTTTTCTTCTGCCTCCTCACATAATCTGCACTGGGTTGTTGATTGTGTAACCCCTATGCGACTTAGATGGAAGCGCAGGGGGAGGAAGCCGGTTAAGAGGCCGACTGTTTGCCTCAGCTCTCTGCGGTTCAATCTGAGAAGCTCCTTAGTAGCATTGGAGTTGGGTCTAGCCATCATCCGCTTACTATGAGCATGTCCATCTATACGTGACCATCTTTTGGTGGTCTGAGTGCGGACCCACCGGTTGATGGCCCCTCTGATGGTGGTTTTTGATAGGCCGACCGCCGGTTCTGGGCCAGTGAAGGGTGTTTGAGAGCCCTTTCTGGCGAGAGAATCGGCGTTTTCATTGCCTGTGATTCCTCTATGGCCTGGCACCCACTCCAGAGTAACTCTGTTGTGTTTCGCCAGGGCGTTGAGAGTTTGCATACAGTCCCAGACCACTCTGGATGAGACAGTGGGGGCTGTGAGTGCTTTTATCGATGCTTGGCTGTCCGAGAGTATGCGGGTGTGGGATCCGCGATGTCCCCTCCTCAAGCTCTCAGAGGCCGCAGCATCAATTGCCACTATTTCTGCCTGGAAAACGGAGGTGTAATTCCCTAGTGGGGTGGAAAATTCCCACCTGGGTCCTGCTCCGTACACTCCAGCACCAGTACCTGCATCCATTTTTGATCCATCTGTGTACCAGATTATATCGTTGGAGCAGCATTTTTTCCAGCCATGCCCCGCCCACATCAGCACGGATGCATATGGGCGTGGTTGAGGTAGGATTTTTGGCATAACATCTGCCACCATGTCGAGCAGTGGTTCTTGTATAGCCTTTAGTATATTGGTGTGACCTGGGTGGGGTGTATCCCGCCAGGTACCATTCCATTTCAGCCTCAGGGAGGCCATTGCGGCCTCCCCTTTAATGTAGATGTCTATTGGGGGTAGGCCCAGTAGAATCTCCATGGCTGCAGTGGGTGTACCATGCATAGCGCCTGTGATGGTTAGACAGGCCAGTCGCTGTACACTGGTGAGGGTTTGGCAGGCCCCTACCTGACTGACCTTTGGCCACCACACTGCGCAGCAGTACGTAAGAATGGGTCGTACTATCGCGGAGTAGATCCAGTGGACCATCCGCGGCTGTAGGCCCCATGTTTTTCCGCATGTGCGTTTTGCGCACATAAGGGCTCCCTTGCCCCTATTTGCTATGTATTCAAGGTGTTTGTTCCAGGTGAGTGTTGCATCCAGGTAGACGCCCAGGTACATCACCCCACGCTGAAACGGTACCCTTGAATTGTAAAACTGGGGTTCTGAGAGACCTCTCAGATTCCTCTTTCTTGTGAATTGAACCAGCGTGGTTTTATTTGGGTTTACTTTTAAGCCCTCTGTGCCACACCAGTCTTCCACTGCTTTCAGAGCTGATTGTGTCAGATCTGAGACTGTGCCGACAAAGGGACCCCTAACTAGGATCACCACATCGTCAGCATAGCCCTGTACGTAGAGGCCTTGACTGCTGAGTTTCTCCAGCAGAGAGTCCACAACAAGGTCCCACAGAAGGGGGGACAGTACCCCGCCCTGCGGGCAACCCCTTGCCACAGACATCCCCACGGACTCCCCAAGGAGCTCTGCCTCTACTATTCTGCTTGTCAGCATGGTTTTGATCCACCTACACAGGGTGTCGTTTGTTCCATGCTGGCGCGCTGAGTTTATAATTGAGTCTATAGAGGTGTTGTCAAAGGCGCCCTCTATATCCAGAAATACACCAATGGCAAGTTCCTTAGCTGCTAGCACCGATTCCACCCGTGATATCAGGTGGTGCAGTGCTGCCTCACAGGATCTGCCCGGTTGATAGGCAAACTGATTGGTGTGTAGAGGCCTCTCTGAGAGAGAGGTTTCCCTCAGATACCTGTCAACCAATTTTCTAATGTCTTCAGGATGAAGGACGTTAGACAGATGGGTCTGAAAGCCTTTGCCTGGTTGTACCAAGGTTTCCCTGGCTTAGGCAGAAAGATGACCATTGCTTTGCTCCATCTTTGGGGTATTGTACCTGTTGCCAGGCAAGCCCTAAAGAGAGCACTCAGTATCCTGGTTACCCCATGGCCCCCCTCCTGAAGCAGTTTGGGGATAATGCCATCTGGGCCAGGCGATTTGTATGGGCTAAAGGTGCTGATGGCCCACTTGATTCGTTCCATGGAGGCTACACCCTTTGCCACTTCCCAGTCTGCTCTGGTCGCTCTCCTACCCTGAGCCCCGGTTGGTGGGTGAGGTGAAGGTCCCTGAACGTCGGTCACCACTGAGCCAGGGAAGTGAGTCTCCAGTAAGAGTACTAGAGTGTCCCCAGCTGTTGTGGTGTAGCTTCCATCTGGTTTAACTAATGTGCCAATTGGATTGATAGGAGCCTTAGATAGGACTCTTTGGAGTCTTGCACATTCTGAGGTGTTTTCCACCTCTTCACAGAACTTCCTCCACGTGTCCCGTTTTGATTTCTTTATAAGGCTCCTGAGTTGGGCTAACTTGGTCTTGTAAGCATCCCAGTTGCCCGTCTTTTGCGCCCTATTATATAGTTTGCGTGTTTCACGCCTTACGACCTCTATCTCCCTGTTCCACCAAGGAACCCCGGTGGTTGAGAGTTTAGTTGTCATAGGGGTGTGATTGTTGAATGAGGTGAGTAGCGCCTCTTCCAGTTCTCCCGCTACTGCCTCGATATCGTCTATGTTGTGCAACTTGGTTCGAGTCCCTCTCAACCAGCCCTCCACTTCCTCCCTTTATGCCTCCCAGTTCGTCTTCCGTGGATTGCGGTAAGATTGCTGTGTTTTACCCACGCCTTGGATTTCCACAACAATGTACCTATGATCCGAGTAGGAGGGGATATCGGATACGAACCATTTCCTTATTCTCTGATCTAGTGGAGGGGTAATAATGGTGATGTCAAGGACCTCTTCCCTGTTGGTGGTGACAAATGTTGGTTTGTTTCCCCGGTTTGCTACGTATAAATTACTCGCTACCAGGTAGTCAAACAAGCATTTACCTCTGGTGTTGGTGTCAGTGCTTCCCCAGGCAACATGGTGGGCGTTGGCATCTGCGCCGACTAGGAGCTGCACGTTGTCTGCGCGGCATTTTTCAACGAGGTCCGGCATTTCTGCAGGTGGTGGCCCCTCAGATGAGTTCCCTGGAAAGTAGGCTGAGGCAGTTACTATGTGCTCCCTTTGGCCGTTTTCAGAGAGGGTTATCTTCACCGCTACTAAGTCCCTGAAACAGAACTCAGACATAGCTAGTGAATTGATGTCATTTTTGACAAATACGCAGGCACGTACATTATCAACGCAATTGCGTTTATAGATTAACCTACCTCCTGCGTTATTGAGGCCCCTGATTTCGCCCCGGTAGACCCAGGGTTCCTGTATCAAGGCGATGTCGTATTTGCCAGCTGCAAGCAGCTGGCACAGGGCGGCTGTTGCCACCTTGTTATGCTGCAGGTTTATTTGGATGACCCGCAGCATCACTTGGTGGTGTGGACAGCTGCCTGAAGGTGACTCTCCGGGTGTGGAAGTGGGGTTTGAAGTTATGCCCCTTCAACCATTCCAGAGAGTCCTTGTCTACTGTCAGCACAAGTTCCATCCCCTTCTCGTCTGCTCGGCTGTTCAGTAGTCGCCATTCCTTTGTTGAGAGTCCAGGGTTCTGGATCTCGAACAAAGGAATTAGCTTCCTAGCATCGGAGCGGTCAAGGAAGTCGGTGGGGATCCAGACCCCAACCTTCACCTGGCCCTCCAATAGTATTTTTGCAGGCCCCGTCCGGAGTGTGGCTCCATCCCAGGGCCGCAGCTCCCCAACCCTTTCCTCCAGCCAACCCTTCGATTGGCTATTGGAGCAGGTCAGGTGGACCACTCCATTGCTGGTGTAGCCGTTTGTGAACTGCGGTCCCTGGCCAGCCGGCTCCAGGAACGTTGCCCGCACTATTTCTCCCAGGACCAAGCTGGCCTCCACTTCGGACAGTCTTTCCACGGGGTGGTTGCCATGGATTATGACCATCTTGGTGGTGGAGAGTGCACCGCTGTACCCGCCAGAGCTATCACCCTGGAGTGAATCTCCGGATTGGGCCGGGGTCCCTCCCCGTGCCCTCTTGGTCCTGGGAATTGAGGCCGAGGGAGGGGTGGTGTTGGGGTTGCGTCGCCGTTTTCCCGGCGTACTTGCCCCTACCTCACCCCCAACCGGTCCCAACGCCAGAGGCGGGCGGGAACCCACTCCAGAGGCGCCACCAGGTACAAGGGGTTGGTCAACGCTGATTAGCGTATCTGCCCCTCGTGAGGTGGCTGCTCCGTCACGAGCCCCCGCCGCCCCAGCACCAGGAGCCAGCTTCCCCGGCCTCTTTTTCTTCCGAGGCCTAATTGGCTCCCCTCTCTCAAGAGCCTTCTGTCTGGCCGCCTTCCTCAGCTGAGCGCCAGAGGGTTTGCGGCCAGACCTTTGGGTGCCAGCGGTTTGTTCCTGCGAACTGCCACTTGCACCTTCACAATCCATAGATGCCGGGGTTTGTACAGCCCCAGCATCCGAGATTGCCATTTCTGTCAGTGAGGAGGAGAGTTCAGTACAGCTCTCCTCTTCACTGGCATCGTTGGTTTTTAAAGGTATAGTTACTGTTTCGGGTTTCATTTTGGTCCCACGAGTAGCTAGGGAAAGGGGTCGTCCACCCATACAGAGCCCCGCATGTATAGGCAAGCCTAAGTACACCCAGGGGGTCGGCCGGTACCCTGGGGGCAGCCGTTGGATGTGCACATTGCCCTCTGCACCATGCAGACCATCAGCACGGCGTGTACACCTTGGTCTTGAGGGTTGTCTACTCTTAGTTGCCGTGTGCAATGGCCCACACCATCCGGTGATCAGCACACTCCAAGGAGGTGCGATCGTGCAATAGATGGTGTGCGCCGCGGACTAAGCCCCCTCACCAACGGCAAGGTGGTAGACGTGAGGGGGTCACTTCCATGGTACTCTAGCTGCTGGGACATTACTGAAGAAAATATTGACGATCTGGAATGACTGGGTCAGGTTGATAATTACTGATGAAGAATTACCAAAATATTGACAGTATTAATGACCGTGTAACGTGCCATCTATGGTTTTCAACTCGGCATTATCCATGGTTTTCAAGATTGCGAACGCTGTTGTACCCAATGACTAGGTGACTAACTGTAAGGAACAACAAAGAATGATTCAAAACAGATGAATTCTACTATTTTTTTTTTTTTTAAAGTGATAACCAGTGATCATAATGTTCTTTGTTAGCGAATTTTCGAAGAAAAGGAAGCTATTGTTCTCGGTCCAAAATTTTTAAAACTCGAATTTCCGAAAGATTTTTATACCAAAATCCGTTTCAGACCATCCTGAATTCCCTGCCGAAAGACACCAAAAATTATATGTATATATATATATATATATATATTATATATTTATATATTTATATATATATTTATATATTTATATATGTATGTGTCATTCCAGACGATAACTCTCGAAAGAATTGAGATAAAAAGTTCAAATTTGCACGAAAAATCTGTCTTGGCAATCGACAGGCTAAGTTCGAAGATGGGCAGAATCGGGTCACCCTAAGGGGGAGTTTTGGGGAGTTTTAGGGGGGGAAAATTACCCATAAATTCCCAAAATGAAAAAGTCTGACAAGTGACACCTCATTTTAAAGGTTTTTGTACGCTGAACACGATGGTGAAATCAGAATTGCGATATCTCATTCCATTCTCAAACTGGAGCACTTTGAAGATGAAGGAACGTGGTTATTTCTTGAGATGTTCTTCCTGGTTCGTCTGCTCTAATCTGATAACGGAATGGGATATCGCAATTCTACTTCACGATCGTGTTCAGCGTTGGAAAATCTACAAACCGAGGTGTTACTCGGCAAAAAATGGAACAAAAAATTTGTTACGTACCCAATACCTACTCTTCTGGTATTCAAAACATTTTTGATTTCCCCCTCCCCCTCCTTCCACCCCAAATTTTACTTTGCGTAAAACTACTCCTGTTTTAATTTTGTATGGTATCAAGTTGGGAAAACATTGGCCGAAAATTAATTTTCAGAAAATTTTAGGCGGAGGAGGAAGATGAAAAAAACGAAAATTCGAAAACTTCGAAAATTCGCTCTTATAGCCATGCTGCATGACTGTGGTTTTTTTAAATTGAGAGCACTGCCTAAGAATGTGATGCGGTATGTCAACAGTTAGATTGGTTTCACACAAAGATAATATAATTAAAAGTAATGCTCTCACAGAAATGCTTTGTAGATAATCAGGTTCTTGATCCAGTACTGAAGGTAGATAAAAAAAGTTCACAGCAGTAGGTAGAAAGAATTGAAAATAGCCAGGTGGGTTGAAGAAAAGATCAAAAGAAGTCCATGTGTAGAAAAAGTGAACAGGTAAAAAGGTAGATCCCGTCACGCACTCTCAGGATACTGGGCTGTGCATCTCAACTGGCAGTTTGTGCATAGATCTGCAAGTGCATGGACGGATTCACAGTCTGGTTGATTCTCTAGGAATTTTGATTCACTTGCTGTAATAAGATTATCTGATTATCAGAAATTCAAATTGTGCAATTAAATTAGATGAACTAGGATAACGGTTTTCGAATGACTAGAAATGTCCTCTTGGTAAATTGTGCTATTTTTTCCTCAACCATAGGTTGTCAATGTTGCTTTGTTTGTAGGTTGGTACAAAAGAACGTAAATAAGAACTTAAATAAAGGTTTATTATAACTTTTATTAACATTATATTTATAAAATACAGTATTATAACTTCCTTTACATAGCACACGAACATAAGAACATAAATTATTATAACTTTGTCACTCACGTACAGGTTAACATTTTTTACTATTGCTATTTTTGGTATCAGTAATTAAACAATCGTAGTCGGTTGATTAAAAAAAACACAGAATATATGAGTTTGTAAACAGAACCCACGGACTTTTGGTTGTGTGGAATTAATAACAGCGCTTTATGGCTCGATTGTCCGGTAAAAGTACTGCTGACCGACCCTGTGAGATGGAGCGCTCGATCCCATAATCAACTCTTCATCGTCAGAAACGGAGCTTTCGGAAACTAAGTGCGTAACCGTATCAACGTGAATAAACTAGAGGCCGAGCAAGACCGCGCTCGAAGTTCGATATAACTGACATAACCAACTTCTCCCTCTGTTGGGTCACTTTTCATCCTAATAACGCTCCATACCCCCCTCCCCACACCAACCGACCCTTTTAATCTCTACCTCACAACTTTAAATGTCAGAACCGTTGAATTTCAAAGCACGTAAATGACAAAACTGACACTCATCTTCCAAATCAAACTTTCCGCGGAGGACATCCGTGTGTTAGGTGTTCATCCGCTAATGTTCAACTTCCCCTCAAAACTCTCGACAGTTCGTCAATCTCGCTCCTGGGGTACGCCCGGTCGAAATGGATTAGCCGTGTTTCACATCCAGAACCCTCACAGGACAGGTGAAGGGCCTCTGGCGGTACTCTTAAATTGAACTGGTCATTATATAATTCACTGGGTATCGGGACGCGGATGAATTATTTCTCAGTGTCGGTTTGACCTTTTGGTTTGCTCAGTAACCCCCACCATTCGGCTCGTGACTAAATGAAATCACATTAGAAACATTTAGCCGGGTTAAAATGTCAAGAGTCGTATATTATTCTCGATGTAATGCGGGTCCTCTGGCGTTCGTGAATTATTTTCTGCCTTCGTTTCACATTTACCTATTGAAACATTGGGAGAAACCGGTTCAACCATTAGTGCTGACCTATGATAATTAAGTTACTATCATGCATAATAATCTGGTGCGATATGTTTAGTTCATCGCACCTGCTGAAACCCAAATTAGAATTTCGGGGCTGATCAAACTGTATAGCTGGTTCACTACATAATGTCCATGTCTCAACTCATAATGGGATACTATCGGGACTCAAGACTAATGGCTCTTCTAGGTGCGCCATGTATAAGGAAGTTCCGACTTTCTCTTTATTCAAAGTTTTAAAACGATTTTTGATTGATATCGACTTCATTACAACGTTCCGAAAATGGTGTTCTGAAATGGTAAACTCCAAGAGGTATCGTTGATACATTGGTACTCCTGCCTCAGTGGGCTATTTGATGGGTCACAAAAGCGGTTTATATTATTTTTTAAATGAAAGTAGAGCCATCCTGAGAATTTTGAGACCAACAGCACGCTCCTAGGTGAGTAATTCTTTTTCTGTGATTTTTCAAAGTTTCCGTCATTGCACCCCTCCCTCTGGGCGAGACCCCTGCCCACTGTGACGTAGGAACCTCTGAAACTTTGAAAAATCATAGAAAAATAACAACTTATCGTAGGAGCGGTTGGTCTCTAAATCCTCAGGATGGATTCTATTTTAATTTAAAAAATAAGAATAAAATAAAAATAAGTAAATACTTGCAAATAGCCCATTCAATAATGGATTCTCTACCACGTACCCGCGATGACATCATTAAACCTTAACGAGTTTCTAATAAAATAACAATGAATATCTGGGGTAAGTCAAAAATCGGTACCAATTCGTCTCAATCTGTTCTTTAGGATAAAAAATGAAAACAAATAGGTGCACAATCCTCATTGTCATTTTTCCTCATTGGGGAAACGTCAATATTCACTTTCGGACTATAATGTTTGCAATTCTGATCTGGGAGTATGATTTTGACAGTCCATCAAAGGCACACATCGAGGGTCTGAGACGTGTAATTTGCCTCAGGGGGCGCCGCTACGTCTCACCGACAGCCGAATGTTTAGGCCCTGGGGAGCCTGTCGCACCCAGCAACACGTCCATCGTCGCGAGTTCACAGCTACGCATTGTCGCTTCTGTACGTCGTATCGCCTCACATCACGCGGTCAAGTGATGAGGGAAATCTGTGGTAATGGCTACAGTACTGTGTTGACTCCACTGTAGGTAGTACCTACCGACAACAGTACAACCACCAACGTTGCACTATTGCATACAGCTCGTTTTGTACACTGTTCCATACAACATAATATACTTATATAATGTACTGGTTGACCAATTTTGGAACATTTTCGGAGAAAATGCGATATTATGCAATGGATCCACGATTTTTAGTGGGTACGTGAATTTTTGGACTCTGTTTTCCGTTTCACAGCATTTTCAGGAATTGTGTGGGTTTAGCGCTAAATGGTCCCCTATCAGTTTCATCATGATCGAATCAACGGTAGCCTCTGCGCAGGCGCTAACGAGATTTTCTTGTTACGGGCATAACTCCATCAATTTTGAACGGATTTTGGTCAGATTTTCAGGGATGATACGGGTGACGTCCCTTGAGGTCCCATACGACATTCATCATGACTGGATCAGCGGTGGCAGTGGCACGTGGCACTGTCACCGCGTACATTCCAAACGTCGAGCATTCCAGACCGTAGAACTATAAACCTGGAAGGGCCTCTGCGTTGACGAATGAAATGACGGCCTCCGCACCCTGCTCAGCTGATGTGCTAAATTCTCTCCTGTTCACCCTAGGGAGTTGAAATATGATAGGGACTCTTTGCGTTCTCAGTTCTATACGTGTACTAATTACTTCATCTTAAGGTATGAATAATAACTTCTAATTAGGTACCCTTATTATTAAATAACAGTTGAGTAATTCCGTTAATTAATCTGAATCTTTGTTAATTAATCTGAATCTTTGTTAATTAATCCGTTTATTAATCTGAATCTTTATGTATGAAAATGTAATGGTGACATACTATGAAGGCCACGAGGAAGCTTCTGTGCCATGTCCTTGGCAGTGTATTTTTAGCTGCAGTCTTCCAATTTTGGCATCCAGACCTAACTGTGTTCCAGTGGGCTTCGATGTGACAAGCCTTTTAGCCTGGTCATCCTCCTGTAGCCTTATAACGTTATACCATGACCGGCCCACCTCAGGCGCCCCAGCTTTGCAAATTTGACTTGGTCAGTATCTTCTTAGAGCTGGTAGCCTGGCAGATCTCCTCATTTTTCAAGCGTCTACACTTCTACAGTATCCGCCATCACAGGCATGACTCAGAATTATTTAGATTATTTCCAGTCTGCTTCATAATTACCCAAGTTTCTGACCCATACACAAGAACTGTTCGGATTAGAATCTTTTACACTGCAAGCTTGGATTTCCTTGAGAATTTTCTTGATTTGAGGAGCGGGGACATCGATTGGCAGATATTTGCAGTTTTAATCCAGCCTCGGGTTTTAACAGATTTATAGATATAATACCTAATACGTACCTACCTGTCACTCCAGACGATGTTGGAACTATGCTACGAGGTAAAATATTCCAAATTAGATTGTTTGTAATGGCAAGGATGATGTCAAAGATGGGCAATTATTGTCGAGTACAAACTAGTTTAAATTTGAGTTATATAGTCTGAGATATGTTAGTACACGAACGTTGAAAGCTTCTCAATGTGAATAATGAAATCCATGGCACCGAAAATAACGAATTTTTTGTCGACATGGCCAATGTGCTTTCATGTACCTTTCCGGAAGCGGGGGTAGGAAAATTCAACGTCCCTTTCAAGAAAAATCCACCCAGGAAATGTACCCAACTGCCTGGGAAGATGAGGGAAGAATCATTTATGAAGGGGAAACTCGCTGGGGCCAGGTACCCCCTTATCCCCGTTCCGTACTTTAACCTTTACTGTTAGTATACTACCCCTTTCCGCGCTTGAATCTGATATTACGGAAACGGTTAAAAGCCACATCGCAAACCCCTGCACCTACATTTCCAACCTACCTGAGCCTCTTCTCCATCCTCGAGTTCCTATATAAATGATGGAGTTGTGAGAAATGCTCTCGCTGACTCCACTTTCCCGTGGCCCAGCCTCCTCACATCGCCTTGGGGATGAATTGCATAAATTTACCTTTCCCTCTAACCGCGCCAAAACATTACATTTTGATTAGAATGCGGGGTCTGCCTCGTATCTTCAGTCCGGGAGCTTCACCATCTCATATAGTATGTCGTCTTATTGCTTTACCTTCATAAGCGTCGTGCCCTCCGCCGCCAGGATCCTTTGCGGCCTGGGTGGCTTCACATCATTCAAGGGGGAGATGGGTGCTCCATCAAGGCTTGAGCGAAATTCGGGGTTTCCGCTACTAGATGACTAATATTCATGTTAGTAAAACGCGGCAGTCAGGTCTCCTATAGATCATTACGGTGGAACCGCTTACAGGGGTATCTAAGCTTTAAAACAAGAGGTTTACGGAAATTTATAGATAGGGTATGATGATAGTATGACGATTTCAGTCATTTAGCAAGACAATATCAACGACGAAGCTTCAGGGGATTTACCGAATGTTCAAACATAATATAATAAATATAATATTTTCATTCCATATTTCCATTCAAGGTGTATCAGTTGAAGAGAAGTGCCATGCATAGATGGGGATTTCAGTCGTGCTCAGATCCGCTCTGCAAGGCTAATGGAAAAGATCTGTAACGCAATGGTAAAAAACGCTGAAAATTATTACACGACGGTTTATTATTTATCAGTATAGCTACCCCTTCTGGATAGATACACTTTTCTGTGGTCAAAGCTACCCTCGTGCTTCCCGCAGGAAAGCCCTAAATCGAGTGTATCATCGGTCCGTGCGATTTCAAAATCCGTAGGGGACTATCTAAAAGTTGCATCCCACCAAATTTGATTGAAATTGGGCCGTTAATTCTGGAGGAAATGATTCCTCGGATTTCGCGTTTGCCCATGCGTAGTGGTCATACCAATGATCCTAACGTTTTGAAATTCATAGGGGACCATGAAGAAGGGAACTTCTTTCAGAAGCTGACGAAAATCGGGCCAACGGTTCGCGAGAAATTTAGTACCTCGGATTCGTGTTTGCACATGCGCAGTGGCCGTACCAGTGATCCGATCGTTTTGTAATTCGATAGGAGGCCATCTGGGGCCCAGCTCGCATGATCCCTGAAAATTTCAACAAAATCAGATTCGAATTGAGGAAGTCAAGGATTTGCGAACACAACTAGCATTGATATCTGGGCTGGATGTATTTTTGTATGCTGTGTGTTTCATACTTATGTTGAGGAACTTCCTTGTAACCAAGAAAAATGCGGAGTGCGGCGGACGGACAGAAATTTTTTGTATTCCATTTTCGGATTCTGCGTAGCCTTGAAACAAAAAACCAGTCATGCAGCATGACTTAATGAGCGAATTTTCAAAGAAATATTCGAATTAATGGCTATGGTTTTGAATAAAGGAAAACTTCGGTCTAAAATTTGGTTTTCTATGTATATTCTCTTCGTATTTATTTTAATTTGTACGTTTTGTCCATCCTGATTCTACCGTTTGTTATGAGTAGATTCCTTGTTCCTTCTGAATGGCCTTTCCTCTTGACTACGATTTCAGGCCTGGTATCTAAAACCAGTTCAAGATTTGCTCTACTAGGTAGGTAGATCCTTCCTTCTTCATTGATATTATTTTTATCATGTTAAGTACCTACCTACCTTTGAATATCAAATATTCGTATGATACTGATAATAAATTGATAAGATACCTACCTAACCTTCTTCCTCCTACTGTTAGTACCTAAATTGAATAATTTGAAATAGATTTTTTCTTTCGTCTTCCTTCTAGTAATACGTGGGCCGGTACTTGTCTATCTATGAAGGTATCATAACAATTATATGTCAAATGGGAAATTCAAGGAGTTGTACTAATCGTTTGCCTCCCCCTTTTTTGCTTCGAACTCTCGTCTTCAATTAATACTTCTCACATTTTTCAATCTGACCACTCTAAGGGGGTGGGGGTAAGAGTTTAAAGATTATCCTAGTTTTGGGTAATTTTTGAGCACTTTAAATGCTCTAATTTAAGAACGGATTTAGATATCTAAAATCCGATTTCACCATCGTGTTCAGCGTGCAAAAACCTTTAAAATGAGGGGTCACTTGTTAGAAAACCCCCACTCCTGAGCGATCCCAAATACAATCTACAATCTACCACTTGTTAGAAAATAACATTTTGGGGATTTTTGGGTAATTTTTGCGCACTTTAAATGCTCTAATTTGAGAACGGATCAAGATATCTAAAATCCGATTCCACCATCGTGTTCAGCGTGCAAAAACCTTTAAAATGAGTGAGGGGTCACTTGTTGGAAAATAACATTTTGGGGATTTTTGGGTAATTTTTGCGCACTTTAAATGCGCCAAAACCCTCCTTAGAGTAGGCCAATTTCGCCCATCTTCGAACTTAGCCTTTCGATTGCCAAGATAGATTTTTTGTGCAAATTTGAGCTGTTTATCTCAATTCTATCGAGAGTTATCGTCTGGAGTGACACATATATATATAAATATATATATATACATATAAAAAAGTGTTAAATTTCAGGAATCGTTTTAGAATGGTCTGAAACGGATTTCTATGAAGAAAATTTCCAAAAATTTATATTATTTAAATTTCGAAGCCATTGCAATAGCTTCATTTTCTTTGAAAATTCGCTAAAACCATCTTGAGGGGTCACAGTGAGCGTTAAAAAATTTTTTCATCCTCGATTCCAAAGGTTCATTGTTGAAAATAATTAAACAAAATGGAAATTGTCGAGTGGTTGAGTGAAGACGCTCTTAAAAGTAATGTTCCTTGTGCATTAACATTGTTTGAGCATACATTTTGTGAAGGCACCCCTCCGTTCATTAAGGATATTTGCTGTTGAAGGCTTGGGGAGGTGGAAAAGCTCCACGTTACCATCCCTTCGCCGCCTTTCCAACGTCTAATGTAGACCATTTGTTGCTGCGGCCAACGATACGGTTTATGCAAACAGATAAGGTATGGTTGGGGGTGCTGTGGGGCGGTACCCCGCCCCCCATGACCCCTCCCTTTATATATCGCTGGGGAAGCCTTCCATCCTCAGACCCCCTCAGGGCCAGCGACCGCAAGTTATGGCACCTGCCTGAAGATATAGCACCCGGTCTTTTCCATCGTGTACATTTAGCGGAAGATTCAAACGTGTTGCAGGTCGACCAAGTAGCAACAGAACATACTCTTTTGAAGAGGTGAGAGTCGTAGTGATGCAAGTAACTGCGTTATGGTGAGAAATAAGGACTTAACTATAGTTTCTGTGGTAAATGGTGGTATCATAATAGAAAATTATGCTAACGAGACGTGAAATGATTGAGGCGATAGGCCCTCTAGGCAGAACACTGCGAACACGTACGCCATTATGTTGGTCACTGCTTAGATTCTGGATGAATTACGTATGCTTGGAAGTAGCTCCACTTCTTGATATGTGTGATAATTAACGAAGTTCCTCCTCGTATGGGCGTACATTTACCTACATCACGTCTCGTGCAGTGAATTTCTGCACATGCGAAAACCCCTAATAAGCTTTCCTTGTATCTCCATATACCTGGAGCTGGTATTCTGGTCAAATCTGATCGGTAGTAGGGAGAATGTATCTCTGGATAACTACGTCTACTAAAACTAATTCAACTCAATTCCGAATCATGCGATACAATCCTAGATTAGACCAGCCAATTTATTTTCTGACGTTCTCTTTTTTGGTTGCAGCTAATGAAACTGCAAACCCAAACATCAGTTTATCGAATCCAAACTCAGTTGGGTTCCGAACTTGGTATGCTCGGTACCCACATGTAGCCTGTGTTGCTAGGTACCCGCGTGTAGCTTTGAAGCTTGGGTGATGCTTGGTCATGCTCTAGATATTGGAGTAGGAAACGCCTCTCTGTACTTGTGCAAACAGAGTCAAAATAATGTATTTCGCGGCACGGCAATAATACGAATAATTGTTTTCTTTGCTGAAAGTGTTTATTCTGAGGGTTACCAACTTCCCGGGTTTCCACTGATACCGCGCAGAGTAAACACCTGGAACTTAGTTAGAAATTGGAAGATCGAGGGGAGTAAATCATCGAAGATTTCCATAAGGCACGGAATCCGATGAAGCCCATATTACAAAGGGAACTTGGATGATGGTTTTTGTTTCCCCCCACTGGAAGATCGTGATGACTGCGTTCCACAAAGTTGTAATACGAAGGGTGTCCGATTAGCGAAAATGCCCAAAAATGGGTCTTGAAACGGCTCAACACGTCACGCCTTCGTTGCATTTTATGACGTCACAGTTTTTTTTCTTTGCCTTATCACGCCTTTTACAGTGGGAATTTTGAGTTGAAAATTGGCACAGGTGTTTGCGTGCAAATTGCAAGACGCCTATTCGGGAGTTCTTGGGTTGGTATACCTACTTCTTTCCTTGTTTCTCATCTGTGAGCCGTACTAGTCTATATTTTTCTGTTGGGGATATTTTTAACACTGATATAAGACAGAGGAGTAGGAGTTCCAGTCATGCTTGGCCATATTTATGATCGAATTTTCAAAGTTGGTGATCGCTGTTTTTGACGAAGCGTTTTTTCGACTCCTCAAAACCCTGAATTTGGTTGTTTCTTCTATCTCGGTTCACCGTCACCATTGGTGATTTTATATCGCAGTTTTTGGCCATTTAACTTATTTTTAGCTTTCTGATCCACAAAACTTGTGTAAGTTGTACCAAGCCGGGCAAGAAACCACGAGCTCCATAAAATGTGTAATTTCAATATCATGGCTTATTCACGCTCTCAATACGTAGTCCTCGGGCTGTTCTACAACTGTAGGTTTCCCCTTGCGTGTTGAATCAATCCCTACCCGTAGCCCGGAATCGCTGCCTAGCCATTTCCCTCCATTAAACTATAAAGGAAGTAATTTGGCCTGATAACCCACATTGATCCCACCCAACCATATCTTATTCCCTGGGCGCCGACACGAGAGGTGTTGGTGTCGATACCGAGGCAGCTTCCTATCTCACGAACAATACGGAATAGATTTACGCTACGAATATTGACGCACGATGTGAAGCTGACAAAATACACAAGTGATCTGTTGTAAAAACAATCAGGCAGAAAAATGATAAATAAACAAGAACAATCTTACTTGATCAAGTAATAATGGTATTAAAAGGAGGTGCATACTCATACTTCCAGATTAAGCCTGAAAAATTGCGGATTGAAGAATTAAAAAAAAAAAAAACTAGAAACGGTTGCAAATTTACCCACATTTATATTATTAAATTAATAATAAATTATATATTATAGTATAATTAAAAATTATATAGGTATTATATTTTAATTAAAATTATATTGTTATTAAATAAAAAATTTAGAGCTGTGGCGTGAGAGCTTAGGGGGACCTACACAGGAGTCCTACAGCACAGAACCTGCTCGACCAGCTTCTACGGGAGAAAAGAGCCGACATGGCAATTATTAGTGAGCAACACCATAACCAGGCACAGGACACCCGGTGGTATGTGGATGAACTGGGAACAGCAGCAATAGGTATGGTCTGTCACGCAGGGGCACTTAGAGGGTCATGGGTCTGGATCAGGGTATGTCTGGCTTAAGCAAGGAGGGGCTGCTATTTCATACCCAATGAACCTATCAGTGTGTTTGAGAGGAAGCTAGAAGAACTAGAGGACACAGTTCAGGCTACAGAAGGGAACACCGTGGTGGCTGTTGACTTCACTGGAAAGGCACTGGAATGGGGAATGCCTAACACAGACCGAAGAGGAAGGTTAGTAATGGAAATGGCGGCCAGGACAGGGTTGGTGGTTTTGAATGAGGGTAACTCTGAGGGTAACCCCACATTCCACCGGCCAGGGCATTTGGGGGCCTTACCAGATATATCTTTGGCTTCAGAGACCCTGGCCAGCAGAATTCAAGAATGGCGTGTTATGGAGGACTTCACCGGAAGTGGTCATCAGTCACACATCAGTCATCACATTTGAATGCATTGAACGACCCAAAATGACTGGCGAATGGTCAGAGTTTAGCCTAACCTACTGCGCGATCATTGACGATTTCGTCATCACAAACTAAATTTTAAACTTAACAAACACCAGACTAAATTTTAATGCATAGCAACTTGACTGGTCCACGAAAACGACGACTGACTAAAATCCACTGGAGTTCTTCTGTCAACTTACAAAAGAGAAGTGAAGCAGAGGGTGCAAATTGTGAGATGTTTGATGTTCCTATATAAATAAAGAGATAGCTGTTAGTAACGCTTGACCTCTTGTTTTAGACGAGTTCATTTGAAATTTAAATACGGCAAGCGCATCTATTACTCTCGTCGTCCCAGGACTGAAGTCTCTTTGCAAGCTTTTCGTTTGACAAACCGACTCCTTCCTCTCTCTATCATCCGGCCCTTCATTCCGTCTTTTTTGCTACATCGCTTTTTTGCTCTTCGCGACTCTTTTGTCCTCTAATGCAATTCCTCCGTCAACTAGCTATTCGATTTGTGACTGGGAGGAAATAGTTTTTCCAGTGATCATCGAGTCGATAGAACTATAGGTAAATAACGTAGTTCCTTTGGCCCATTGACCACTGGATGTAGACGCTCTGTTTAACTGTAGACACTGGGCATAATTTGGTCCGACTGTCATATAACAAGTGATAAAGAACAGTCAGTTATATCCTACTCCTTAGAGTGGGAGCAGCGAATTATAAAATGGACATTACCAAGCGATTCACCGCGACAAAATACGTAAAAATTATGTGCCTTGTGTGTAGTAATTGATCACACTTATAAAACCTCAATTTTTGCGAAATTATGAGTTCGACGATGAGCATTTTTGTGATACAAAAGTGCGTTTTTATGAATCCGTAAATCGGTAAAAATGGTTAATATTTACCAACAACTTACATAATTCCACCAAAAGTGGTATATATATTGGTGACGTAATACATAAAAATTCCTTTTCCTTCCATATATAGTAGTGTTTATTTGAATAATAAATACTTGTGCTAGGAGAATACGTAGTAGATAGGAAGGGATTGTGACTCCACATTATTGACGTAACAGATGTAAAATCGTTGAAAACCGTCTAAATGGCCCGTTTAAAAAATTCTTCAAAATTGCGTGTCTGCTGTGGTGCTTTTCAAGGCAAGGTAGGATACCCCTAGCGAAAGATCGTAAACACCACTTTACCCGCTACGCAGACAATTAGATTAACACGAGTATGAGTTAGAATTACGGCAACAGCGCTTGTTCTTCGGTAGCCTCATATTTACTCATCTCTGCCGGGCGGGCAAGGGATGTAACTACGCCGGAGCTTCCCAAATGTAAACATAATGGAAACGGGGTACACTCAGTAAAGTACGGTTTTGAAAGAGTTACGTGAAGCCCAAAGTTTGTCTAATCGCATTTAAACTCAAAAATGCGCTGTCTCCTCGCCCTTCAGATGAGAAGTTGGCAAACGAAGTTACCAAAGTTGAATGCAGGCCTTCCATCCTTTCCCTCACTACCAATAATTGCGCTCACTCCGGTTCTAGACGAGAAAATTAATTTACCTGCTCCCAGTGCCGAAGGTGAGTAGAAGTTAACCCCTCGGCTGAATAACGGAATTATGGCCGAGGGAACGGGTATAAAATTGGCGCGAGAGGTTCCATAAACAGCGGTTTCGCTTAAAACCGGAACGTCTAAGAGTAAAGTTGCAGAATTTAAACTGTCCCCACTCCACAGCTAGTTATGTGTCCAATATGAGTTATCCCAACTGATTCCTGGGAAAACCGCGGGTTTAATGGACACTTATACTAAAAGCCGATTCGCTAATCTTTCATTCATAATCAAGAGAGCAATTTATTATTATAGTATGGCTAGAATTTCTACAACTACAAAGATATTATAGTGTTAGAAAGAAAGTAGGCAGTAGGCCTACATTGACGTAGCTCAATATATTAATTATTACTTAAACGTGTATACGGTAAATATGTATAACAAAAGTTCCGGTCATGGCTTTATGTTCTCATATTATAGAACATTTTCTACGGCTTTGTCACCAAATTTCTACGCTTGCTGCCAAACTTTTTTTGTTATTCGAAATTGCTTTTTGTGTTGAACTACCACCTTCTCCTGTTTTCGTCAACGTTTTACTGATTTTATTACAATATTTCGATAATTTTCTGAATTTCGTCGTGCAGTATGGCCGTACGAGTTAATTTTTGCAGTTGTTACCGATTTTGCCCGGAAATCTTTCCAATCACGCACTGTTTTATTGAACTGAAAAAAAAAAATTGCTTTGCTAATCGATTAGGGTCGAAAAGCTTGCTGAAGGGGGAATCACATAAAAATGTGAACGTCAGGTTATGAGTCAATACAACGAGGCAAAAACCCCAGGCAGTTCCACACATCTGCGACAGACAATAAACGCTAGCGATTGCGCGGCGTGTTGCGACTATGGAAGGGTCGCTAAAAGTAATCGGTTTCACACGGCAAAGTATCATCCCAGCGAGCTAGAGTATTGTTAAGCCTCGTGAACCGTAAACATCGCGATTCGCATAATAGGTTCCTCCTGGCGGACGGTTCTTGAAGCGTGTTTTTACTGGACGATAAAAGGCATATTATATTATGCATGTGGGTATGTGTGTTACGGGAATTCTAGCAGCAGCGTACTTTTATCCATGTCAGCGTTATTTCGCCGTTTGAATGGCTCTTATCTCTACGGCTGAGAACTTGTTTTTAAACGACAGAAATGTAAATTTAGGGGTACATCGCACGCCGAGCTATACATCATGATCCGTTTTCAGTACACCTCTCAGATACTTGGCTCATACCTTCTACTCTATGATGCCATTTCGCTTTAAGTTTCGGGAAACGGTAACAAACAGAGAACATAGTAGAAGAAGCTGCATCCAATGCTAACGACTGGTTTCAAATATGAGGACAAGCAAATGGAAAATGTTCTATGTGCGTTACAAAATTCGGTCATACGGCCTGCCGCGTTGCGGGGCTTGAAATTGTGAACTGTTTCTGGCCTCGTTGAAAAATGAGACCGACGCCCTTCGGAATCAAGTGCGTTTGTCGTGCAAACAAAATGCGCATACGCCGCTCCAGGGACGGCAAACAGTGGAACAATATGAAGGGAAAACTCGCTACCCGGGGACGGGTTTCGCTTCGAGTGTTGAAAAAGGGTTTGTTGAGTGACGGAAATTTCCACATAAACACCCACTTCATTGTTGAATCCTCCACCCCAAAGCGTTTTGGGGTTTGGATGCACTTCGTTGAAAAGGTATCGTCGGCCTTTGTTCTTTCTGTGGCATTTTGAAGGTTCTTCAAAACCCAGTTGCACTGAGAGAGGCTTCGTCAAAAATTAATACGTGGTGGTCTCCATGGGGTTGGAACCGTTGGTGTGAAATGCGCTGTGGGTGATGTTTTATCACTGGTTGTTGGATCGTATGAACAAAAACAATGTTAAGCAACAACCTGGAGTGGTATTCATATTATACAACTTCTGTGATGCCCACAACTGAATCCTATAATCTCATGTTGTATTTAATAAATTCTGATGGAGTTTTTAAGGAATATTACGGCCTTGATTTTACAGTGTGAATTATCAGAAAATTTTAAAAGGAGAATGAGTGTCATTCCACACTGAAAAATACATTAACTTACTTGTTTGACTCGTAGTTATATGTTATTCTGTTGGACGGATATTGAACTGCAGTCGGCGTTTTACATTTGCGAGGCCAAATAACTCGAAATACAGAGCCGTGGGCGAATGTTTGAATTTGTTTGCAGGACTCATGAGTTCCCATTACAGCGTACTATCAGAGAAACAAAAGCACGTTTTCACTACTCACAATGGATCGTTTCATGTAACGCCGTAGAATATTGAGCTGTCGCCCTTAGGGGGGCGCCTACTTTGGGGAAATCGAATAGAAACACGACTACTTTGGGGAAATAAAAAGAACTACTTTGGGGAAGCGCTCCGGTAGAAACGGAACTAGTTTGGAGAAAAGGAAAAAAAGGCTGAAAAGGTTGGATTGAAGGGTTTATAATCACAGTCATCGGTATCATCGTTATCAATGGGGCCTCCTCCATCAGCGTTGTAAATGCGTTATATACTTGTTCAGGCGGTAGGAAGCTCAACGCGAAAAACTTTTTTAGCCATTGACCGACCTGGCTTTTCTTTCGGTAATGCTTTAGCAAGCATTTGTTTTGCTGAATCCTACGAAACCAACTTTGATGGAGATGAAATGTGCATCCGTATATCGTACTGTTCGGGAAACATTCGTTAATTGCAGAGCGTGCAGCTTTTTCGAAATCTACATGAAAAACCGAAAATTGGCAATCCGTTATGACCAGTGTCAATAATAAATGATTGATGCTCATCCATAACTTCACATAAATTTCTTTAGTTTTCGATGGCAAAAATGCATAAATCACAGGAACGTTGAATCCATTAACACTGACGTGGATAGAATACATTTGTGTGAAATGTGGTGGGGCGTAACTTAATGGTCCGTCTATCATGACTTCTTGTGACTTAGCCAGTAACTCGAGATTCGAGACGTTCGTGAAAATAGGTATATCTTCAGGTGTCATGAAACGAAATTTTGGATCTCCTGCTGCCAATTCTCGTAACTGTGCTATAGTTTCGTCCAACGATTTCGGGTTGGATGGTAAGAGAGACTTACGTCGAATGTAGATACTTTGCCTTAATCGTCTCATGTCAGAATGTTCTACATTGCTTGTCTCACCGGACTGTAGCTCCATCCTTATCACTTTATTTGGCTTACAAAATAGATCGTCTTCAGCTTTTCTTTTGACTGAACTTCGTACCTACGCCAAAAACATGAGATTACTAGCTATTTAAAAACCAACTACACATAAAACACTGTTGAAACACTGAAATATAAACTTACTTGTTCACGCTTAATTTCTTGATCGGATTCCGGTTCGTGTGTATGCTCGTTTTTAATTGACAGGACTCGTTTAATTCCAGAATCAATACACACCGTGACATTACATTTTGACTTCCTATTGCACGACACACTCCCATCTTTCAAAGTCCGGTGTTCCGTGAATTTATAATTGTCCAACACTATAACTGGCTTTCCACGCCGACTCGTGAATTTGTTTTGAATCGTAACATCCATCGCTAATCGGAATCGATCCACAACTAACGTTATCGCAGCGAATCCGCATCGTTGGGTGGGTGGGGAATGTTTACCCGAAGTAGTTGCTGGGCTTTGCCCCAAAATAGTTGCGTACGAGCGGGCCCTTTCACTTCGCATTTCCCCAAAGTAGTCTTCCTCGCCCTTAAGATAGGGCTTAGGGGATTGTATCGTATCTCTCAAAAATTGTACGCTTCTAGTGACAACGCTGTGGATTGTTGAGGCAGGCTATCATAAGCCATAAACAGCTGAAAAATTGGAAAAATTGGATGCAACATTGTGGAAAAGATTGGCAAACTCTTAATCTCGTATGGAAACACAAATCACTTCAAATCGATGGCTTGGCGCCATGGTCATTGAAGTAGGAATAACAAGCTAAATCTGAGGGCCTGGAAAAGTTTTGATGTTATTATGTAGTATTTATGTATACAGTGATTTTTCAGTGGGAGACAGGTAGTTCATTGGTAGATCTCTCAGGATAGGTAGCTGATGAGCTGAGAATACCTGAAAGGAGTAAAATAATATGTTGTCCGGCGGCCCAGAGAGATTGTGCGAATCTCTCTTCTTGGTTGGTCTCTGCTGCGTCATCTCTTGCAACTGGCTTCTGATTATTATTGGAACGTCATTATTATGTTAATGGAAAAAGGGGTGTGTCCGTTGGGGCCGACCGGTGACTCATTTCGCTTACGTATGGACCCGATAGGGCATCCGAACCTATTTTCGACGAGCTGAAGACTTTTGACAGGCGTCTCCGACCCTCTTGGTCCACACTGCATCACCAGGGCTGCAGATATCATCTATTACCCACTGAGTAAACACCCTTTTCCTCCATTCTTTTCTAAGCCCTCCCACGTAGCGAACAAGATTGATCTGTCAAAACCCGTGGAAGGGATGGAAGCGTCAAAATGCCTCCCCGAAGCGGATTCTTATAGAAGAGACCGATGATGGCGGCCGATAAGGTAGTTCACCATCCTTTCTGCCCGCAAGTCTGACAACTTTCATGACAATAAACGCTATTTTTCCGCTTCTTTCGCCCCATTTGAGACGACCGGTCATTTTTTTTTCTTTCGGAGCAAAAAAATGGCCTTCTTGACGCTTTTGTGAAGATGTAAAGTCGTTCCGTTGGAAATTCCTTCAGGCGCTATCGATTCCATGACAACCCCTTCACAGCCCCTCTTCAACAATATACCCGTAAATATGAACTCTCTCACCATCACAACTACACTCTTTATACTAAATGTCGGAGACTACTACTACTGCTAGATGTCCGCTGTGAAATCCATATAATTTATACTCCTTAAAGGCAACACAGGAATAACGTCCAGCCATACGTGCTGCCACTCACGCCTTTTAGCGAATTTTCGAAGAAAAGGAAGCTATTGTTCTCGGTCCAAAATTTTTAAAACTCGAATTTCCGAAAGATTTTTATACCAAAATCCGTTTCAGACCATCCTGAATTCACTGCCGAAAGACACCAAAAATTATATGTGTATATATATATATTTATATATTTATATATATATTTATATATTTATATATGTATGTGTCATTCCAGACGATAACTCTCGAAAGAATTGAGATAAAAAGTTCAAATTTGCACGAAAAATCTGTCTTGGCAATCGACAGGCTAAGTTCGTAGATGGGCAGAATCGGGTCACTCTAAGGGGGAATTTTGGGGAGTTTTAGGGGGGAAAAATTACCCATAAATTCCCAAAATGAAGCAGTCTGACAAGTAACACCTCATTTTAAAGGTTTTTGTACGCTGAACACGATGGTGAAATCAGAATTGCGATATCTCATTCCGTTCTCAAACTGGAGCACTTTGAAGATGACGGAACGTGGTTATTTCTTAAGATGTTCTTCCTGGTTCGTCTGCTCTAATCTGATAACGGAATGGGATATCGCAATTCTGACTTCACCATCGTGTTCAGCGTTGGAAAATCTACAAACCGAGGTGTTACTCGGCAAAAAATGGAACAAAAAATTTACCAATATCCAATACAATACAGAGTAGGTAATGGATACGTAACATACGTACTGTACGTATGTTTGATAAGTAACTGTACGTATATTGTAGTACCAATACTACAATATACGTACATACTTGAATACCTATAATTACCCAATAAGTTTAAGATTGCCCATATTTGAATGGGATATTCCAAACATCACATTTTACATAAAATCAGTTATTTCTTCGAAAATTCGCTCTTATAGCCATGCTGCATGACTGTGGTTTTTTTCTTAATGTAGAGCCCTCATAAAGATGGCGTGAAGTGAACGTCCAAGGTGGTGCTCGAAGAAATCTGTTGAAGGATGAAAGTAGGGGAATCGTTAATTCCTAGAAATATATTTTCTGTAGATGAATCCGTTGATCTACGCGCAAATTAACAAGGCAATATCCCTTCATCTGTGTTGAACTTCAAGAGGGAGCTGAGGACCCTCAGTAAGCAGATATAGCGTGCATGTCCTCATCGTAGAAATCTGACTCTGTCTGGCCTTCCATTTATGTATTACATATAAAGATACTGTGTAAGTGTACTGAGGCACTCAAAGGTACGCAATAAAAATACTGAGTAGAGTTATGGCGTAAGCAACTGGTGCGTGGAAATACACCCAGGAGTGTGCGTTAGTAATTCTCATCATTAACCTACGGTCCAAGATAGTGATATTGTGCTAAATATTCATTTCTTCCTTGATATCACTGCTCAAATATACACTACGTACCTACTTTTCACGGGTTGGTATCTGTACAAGGAATTAAGATCATCTCAGCATCGAATTGCGGCTATAGTGCGGGAATCACCACTCGCCTATCACTGCCACAAAATTTCCACAATAATTATTTCAAGACTTCGAAGATTCAAAAATTCATTGGGAGCAGTCGGCTCTGAACTATTTATGTCCAGAGGTTGCTGCTTTGAGCTCAGCGATCATCATACTAGTCCGTAAATCTTGGAGGTAATTCTCCTCAAAAAATTGCTCAATGTTCAATTTCGAGAAAAAATGAGGTAGTTACCTCAGTTTCCCGAGGTGGTTCGTATAAGTAGACTCAAAAGCAACAATTTATACAAAATCTTGCTGTCGTGAGTCCCTCCCGGGAACACTCCTATCATATTAAGTTCTCACCAATATCCAAACGCCAAACTAAAGCTCCGTAAATAAAGATATGAGTGGGGACAGGCGACAGAACCCAGGGTTACTCAACCTGGGGCCCCACTACCAGCTCCCTGCAAGGAGCTGGAGGGAGAGGCCCCCAAGTACTATAAAACCCCGGATCCTGGCGCTCAAGCTTCATTCGACACTTCCTCTAACCAGCTCTCTCTTCTCTCTCTTACCTTACCTCCCAGATGATCGGTTGACTACAGCCGCCTGGGAATTTCACCTCCTCTCTCCTCCTCCTTGTCTAGATGATCGGTTGAATACAGCCGCCTAGACAAGGGACCTCTCCTCTCCTTTCCTTTACCTAGATGAACGGTTGACTACAGCCGCCTAGGTAAAATTCCCTCATCCACCTCTCTCTCCTCCAAAGTCGTAGATGTTCGGTTGACTACAGCCGCCTGCGACTTTTCCTCACCTTCCTTCCACACCACCTCTCTCTCCTCCAAAGTCGTAGATGTTCGGTTGACTACAGCCGCCTGCGACTTTTCCTCCTTTCTCTCCTTTACCTAAATTCACTCACTCACCTTCCTTCCACGCCACCGTGATGAGAATTTTAAATTCATCACAGTGGTGAACCCGACGTTCACTCAACCTTCTTCCTTCCCACCTTCCCACCTCATGTGTCGCCCCAGTCAAATAGTTCGGTGTCCCGCATTTTAAATTCAAAATTCAATCAGTATAAATTCGCAGTTTTTGGCCCAAACCACTCAACTCTCAACTCAACACACCTCCGCTCCCGCCGATTGCGAATTTCAAGATTCAAATCCACGTCAAATTTTTGAATTTTAGTTACAGAAATGGACCCGAACTCGCCGCCGCCGCTCCTCCGGCCGTCCCTACTGCAGCCGCCGACCGCTGCGACCTCGGACAACGACAACCCCTTTACCAGCCTCTCACCAGCCGGCTCCGCCACTTCCGCGGCACCCGCCGCCGCCACCGCCGCCGCTACGGCCGCAACCGCTACCGACGTCATGACGGCATCCGCAGCGTTCCCTCTGTCGCTGCCCCCCTTCTACACGCACGACCCCGCGCTGTGGTTTTTTCAAGTGGACGCTGCGTTTTCGGCCGCCAACATCCGCAGCCAGAAGACTAGATATTCCCGGATCATTTCGTTGCTACCCTACGAGATCCTACTGCAAACTTCAGATATCTCCCCCGACGCCGCCGCTGCGTACGACGACCTCCGCAGCCGCCTCATCAACACCTACCAGGCGTCGAAAATCGCCCGGGTCGCCGCCCTCTCCCAGCCTCAACACCTCGGCGACCAGAAGCCCTCCCACCTCTACCGACGGCTGCGACACCAGCTGCAGGGGATTATGACCGCCGACATCGCATGCACGTTCTGGTTACGTGCCCTTCCCCACCCCATCCAGATGGCCCTGGCCAGCCATCTCGACGGTCCCGACGAGCCCCTCCTGCGGCTTGCGGACACCGTTCACGACTTGGCCGCTGCGGCCGCCGTCGGTGAGGTACGTACGCCGCGTCACCCCCCGCCTCTACGGGACCGCACAAAATCCCGAGACCGCGGCCGGGCACCCTCCCTCGACGGACGTCGGCCCCTTTCGGCGGATCGCCGACGCGACTCTTCCGCCGACCGCCGCCGCCAGCGCTCACCCGAGCGCCGCAACACATCCCCTCCCCGCCAGCGCAGAGGACGATCCCCGGCCGCTGCGCGCGCATACACCTCGACCCGCCCCACCAACTCCACCTACCTTCCGGCGGACCCCCCCCACCGTTGTTTCTATCATGTAAACTTCGGTGGGGAGGCCCGCAAGTGCCAACCCCCCTGCTCCTTCGCCCCTAAGCAGGGAAACGCAGACGCCCGCCGGTATATCCGGCGGGCCCCCCTCCTCGCCAACACGGGGGGGGACCATGACCAACCCCCCCCCCGCCCGCATTCACACCGCCGCCACCACCAAGCCACGCTACCCCTCCTACGCCGCCGCCACGGCTGCCAACCTTCCGGCCGCGCCTACAGCGCCGCCGAAACCCTCACCCCACCACCACCGAAACGGATCCTCCCCGCCCGCCACCAGGGCGACCAACCTTCCGGCCGCCACTCACGCCGCCGCTACCGTTCCCCCACCCCGGAACGGACCCTCCACGCCCGCCTCCAGGGCGCAACCCCCTCCGGCCACCACTCAGCCCGCCACTACCGTTCCCCCTCCCCGGAACGAAACGAAGCCACCTCCTGCCAAACAGGCCAACCCCCCTGCAGACTCCACCGTTCCCCCCCTCCGGAACGGCAAGAATCCGCCCCGCGTCTCTTTCGCGGCGGACCAGCCAACGCCGGCCCACATACCTACCTCCGCAATTCTGCACAACGCCCTCCCGACCCACCAGCGACTTTTCCTGCGCTGCAGAAAAACGAATGTACCTTTCTTGGTGGACACGGGGGCAGCGCTGTCAATATTTCCCAACAACATCCTCCGTCGTCAGGCGCGCTGCTACCGGCAGCTTCTCTACGCCGCCAACGGTACCACCATCCCCTCGTACGGGACGTACCGCTCCTCAGTTTATATGAGCGGGCTCGCGTACGAGTGGGAATTTACCGTGGCGGACGTGGAGAAGGCGATCCTGGGGGCCGATTTTCTTGCATATTTCGGTCTCCAGGTCGACGTCCGGAATGCGCGCCTGATTGACCCCGCCACAAAAACACCCATACCCGGATTCATACATGCCATCAACCACCCCCCAACACAATTTGAACGCCTCCTCCTCAACTACCGCCCCCAGCGCCGCCCCTCTGCCCACATCTCCACCATCCAACACCACATAGAGACTTCCGGCCCCCCCATCACAGCGAAAGCCCGACGACTCCACCCCCTGCAACTATCGAAAGCCCGGCAACATTTCAATAAACTCATAGCCGACGGCATCGTCCGCCCCTCGAAATCCCCTTGGGCTTCTCCACTCCACATCGTGCAGAAGCCCAATGGGGATATCCGCCCCTGCGGGGACTACCGGCGCCTCAATTCTAAAACCACGCCGGATCTTTACAATGTTCCCCACCTACGGGATTTCTCGTCACACCTCCACGGCGCTACTATCTTCTCTACCCTCGACATTTCAAGGGCGTTCCACCACATCAACATTCACCCCCCCGATGTCCAGAAAACCGCCATCATTACCCCGTTCGGACTTTTCGAATATGTGAAAATGGGCTTCGGGTTGAGGAACGCTGCACAGACGTGGCAGCGCTATATGGACAGCATCCTGCGAGGCCTACCGTTCGTCTTTTGCTTCCTCGACGACGTCCTGGTGGCCTCCAGGACACCGGAAGAACACCTCAGCCATCTCCAACAGATCCTCGACATCTTCTCCTCCGAGGGCCTCTTGGTTAACACGGACAAGTGCGTTCTCGGCCAACCCTCAGTCCGCTGCCTCGGCCACCACGTTTCATCCGAGGGCATCAAACCCCTCGCAGACAAGGTCCACGCCATTAGTGACTTCCCGCAACCCCGCACCGTGACGGAACTCCGCCGCTTCCTGGGTATGTTAAACTTCTACCGCAGACACATAAAACACGCAGCACAACATCAACAACCACTCATACACGCCATTCCCCAACCCTCCAAAAAAAATGACAACCGCCCCATCACCTGGACCCCCCAACTCATCTCCTCCTTCAAAATTTGCAAACAGGACCTAGTAGACGCCGCTCTATTGGCCCATCCCGATCCTCACGCCCCCCTATCCATCACCACCGATGCGTCCGACTGGGCCATCGGGGCAGTGCTCCATCAGCACACCGGCGCCACCCCCCAACCCCTAGGCTTCTTTTCCAAAACGCTATCCCCCACCCAGAAAAATTACTCCACGTTCGACAGAGAACTCCTCGCCATCCACGAAGCCATCAAGCACTTTCGTGACTTCGTGGAGGGCAGGCAGTTCTCTGTCGTCACTGATCACAAGCCCCTGACCCACGCCCTCCTACAGAACCGCAAATCCGCCTCCCCACGTCGCCTCCGGCAACTCGAGTTTATCGGGCAATTTACGTCCGATATCCGATACTTGCCGGGGGCCGACAACTGCGTGGCGGACGCGCTCTCCCGGCCCACCCCTATCCCCGCGCCGGTGGCGGAGTTACTGCCCTTCCCCTCCCCACAAATCCTAAAATCAAAACAAACTCCACATTCCGACCCCGCCCTCTCCAATCTCATTTCCGCCTCCAAATTGGAACAGCTGCCGCCCCTCGATCTCTGGTGCGACGTAACGGCCGATACACCGCGCCCTTACGTCCCACCGGAGCTGAGGCGGCAGTTGTTCCTCCACTACCACTCCCTTCACCATCCTGGCATTCGGGCTAGCCGGGACCTTATCAAGACGCGGTACTTCTGGCCCCACATGAACACAGATATTCGTAACTGGGTTCTGGGGTGCCAGAAGTGCCAGCGGTTTAAGGTCTCGGCTCACCCCCATGTCCCCCCTCAAACCATTCCCGACTCCCTACCGTGGGAACATGTACATCTGGATTTAGTGGGCCCCCTTCCCCCGTCCGAGGGGAAAAAATACTGCCTCACGATGATCGACCGTGCCACCAACTGGGTGGAATGCATCCCACTTGCAAATATCACCGCGGACGCCGTCGCGACGGCTTTCCTCACTCAATGGGTTAGCCGTTACGGTTGTCCGCGAACAGTCACGGTCGATCAAGGGAGGCAGTTTGAGTCCGCCCACTTTTCCGATTTACTACGTTCCCTCGGCATCCACAAAATCCACACTACCCCCTACCATCCCCAATCCAACGGGAAAATAGAGCGGTGGCACTCGGTCCTGAAACAGGCCATTTCTACTTCAACAAATTCCCCTTCCTGGACTAAATCCCTCCCCTACATTTTACTCAGCCTACGCACTTCAGCTCGTCCTTCAGACCAAACCAGCCCCGCACAAAACGCATTTAAAGACCCATTACGTCTACCAGCCGACATTTTCACCCCAAATCACACGCCGTCTATTAACAGGGAACCGCTACACTCAACAACACCGACAAACGACACCACTTATCCCAAACGGTTTTTCACCACCACACACATGTACCTGAAAGAGCCCGGCATCCATAAAACTTTCCAACCACTTTATGCCGGGCCCTTTCAAGTCATTCGCACAACACACACCACCGCGACCCTGTTAATTGACGGCAAACCACATACAGTCCCGTTAGCCAGGTGTAAACCCGCACCTGTGCTAACCCAACCCACTGACACTATCAGTCTCCCGCCGTCCGTTCGCTATGTCACATCGCTCCCCGATGCACCGGTCACCTCCGTCGCCGTTTCCGGACTTCGATTCGGATCCGGAAATGGCGGCGATTCTCCGGGACGTTTTCGTCCCGGACCCGCTCTCCCCCCCTACCCCCTTCGCCCGGGCCGACTACACCGCTTCTGTTCGTCCCGCCACGGATCACCGGACTACCTCCCCGGCCCCGGCGATGGAAGTACCCCCAGTGGAAAATCCTGCGCGAATTTCGCACAGCGCAGGCCACGGGGGTACACCCTCCCTACTCCCCCACAGACCCCCTCATGTCCTCCATCCTTCGCGAGTTCCGCCTCGCGGAACTCATGCCCCCCCGCCCCCCGTTCAAATCTGCATTCCCCCAATAAATTTCGAACCCCCACCCCCTGTTCAATTCACCAACCTCCCCAAAAATCCCGCCCCCCCAATTTTACCGCCCCCCCCATTTTCGATTTTCGACCCCCCCGTATCTACTTCTCCCCCTCCAACACCCCCTCCCCCCCCTCCATCGCCGGGGATATCCACGATAGTTTCCGCCGGGACGAAACGGCCCGGGCGGCGCAACGGACGGAGGGAGCGTCCCCACGTTCCCCTCGTCCCGGCGGCCCAATTCCCCGCCCCGCTCTGAGCAATCACGGCGGGGCCTTGAGATTCCGGAACAGTGCTGGTGTACTCTTACTCCACTCGCACTGTACCGGAACTCGGAGCCCCGTCGTGCCCGCCTCGCCACGAGCTACGAGCACGCGCCACCCCCGCACACCTCACGCACACACTCACTGTCACTCACCACACCTTACACGCACCCAGGAATCGGCGGTTTTCCGACACCCCGTTCCCCTTTATTCCCCGAGTTTGCACAAAGGTTGTAAATATTGTGAACACTGCAAACCTTGTAAATATTGTACATATTGCGAATTTTGTAACCTCTACACATCTTGTAAATATCGTAATTGTAAATATTGTTCATCCTCCTCATCTCGCCCTTGCCGATCACTTTCATAAATGCCACATGTTTATGGATCGTGACCACTGCTCCCATCATCCTGTATATACTCTCACAAACTCATCCTACTTACTTGACCTTATTTTCTATGCCTACTTATAATCTACCTACCTTATATCCTACCTACTTATAATCTACCTACTTATATTCTGCCTATACCATGTTACTACTAGATTTAAGGACCGCCTTCAGCTCAACCTCTGTTTGCATCGGCCCTCAGCCCCTGTCACTTTGCGCCTTCAGCTCCCCCTCTTGTTTGCCGTAGCCCTCAGCTCCTGTCATTTTTGCGCCTTCAGCGACCACCTCTTGTTTGCCGTAGCCCTCAGCTCCTGTCATCTTGCGCCTTCAGCACCAATATTGGTTCAAACTGGGGGGACCTCTGTCGTGAGTCCCTCCCGGGAACACTCCTATCATATTAAGTTCTCACCAATATCCAAACGCCAAACTAAAGCTCCGTAAATAAAGATATGAGTGGGGACAGGCGACAGAACCCAGGGTTACTCAACCTGGGGCCCCACTACCAGCTCCCTGCAAGGAGCTGGAGGGAGAGGCCCCCAAGTACTATAAAACCCCGGATCCTGGCGCTCAAGCTTCATTCGACACTTCCTCTAACCAGCTCTCTCTTCTCTCTCTTACCTTACCTCCCAGATGATCGGTTGACTACAGCCGCCTGGGAATTTCACCTCCTCTCTCCTCCTCCTTGTCTAGATGATCGGTTGAATACAGCCGCCTAGACAAGGGACCTCTCCTCTCCTTTCCTTTACCTAGATGAACGGTTGACTACAGCCGCCTAGGTAAAATTCCCTCATCCACCTCTCTCTCCTCCAAAGTCGTAGATGTTCGGTTGACTACAGCCGCCTGCGACTTTTCCTCCTTTCTCTCCTTTACCTAAATTCACTCACTCACCTTCCTTCCACGCCACCGTGATGAGAATTTTAAATTCATCACACTTGCTAAGCAACGGATCACGTACTAAGCATGTCACTAAGCACGTCATGTTGAAACGACTAATTACACACAAATTAACAAGAGGGCACAATAGTCTACCAAGCACACGATTAGATTGGGTTTTCGCTGTTACAGATAGCTTGTTACCTGTATAATTTCGAGGAAAATCATTTTAGCAAAACCGTTTCCCTACTAATCAACTTTGAAGCCGAACAACAAACACGGCACGACGGCCGTAATACGCAATTATGTGTAAAGGAAGCCCTTTTAATACACAATTGTTTCTCTGTTGATACTAGGGTTTCCCGTTGTTCTGAAATTGTTTATTATGAGAGCGTTATTACGCTTTGAAGGGCCTTGAAGGTTTTATTTTCGGGAGGCAAAGCTGCTTCGAGGCATGGGAGGCACCTAATTCCGAGGATATCGCGCGCCTGCAGCTCAAGTAATGAATGCCACTGTGCTTTGCCTTCGCTCATAACTCTGTGGAGAGACAACGACCGGGGTTGTCATTAACCTTTGGGCGCTTTGAAAGGCCTTTCAAAACCCGACGTCGTGAAACAAGCGAGAAAAGTTCATATCTAAGCTTGTTTTGGGTAGGTACTCTGTTGTATTTCAGGGCGGATTACAGTACGAAATTGGTGACTTGATTTTCTATAGTGCATCTGACATCCTGGATATAAAGTAGCACGTTGATGTGTATGATATGTTATGAGTATGGCAAACGTTAACTTCGGAAATGGAAATTGAAATCTGTATCATTGCCAGATAATATAATCTGACGATCCAATTCAACGACTAATAGGTCCATTCCAGTATGCCCTCATGTCCTGGAATTTCTATTTGCCTTCGTTTTTAACTATGAAAATTCTTCTAGTTAAAGGGTACAATTGATGTCCAAGTTCAGTGCTCACCTGCTGATTAGGTATGTATACTGGATGGAACCGGATAAGTGACGAAAATTTTTTTCTGTTAATCTGCATCAAAAACGTAGTACAACCCCGCCTGAACGAGTGTCCTATCTCTATCTTTTCTAAAGTTATGATTTTTTCGACTTTACCCGACCTTACGTCATAAAATCATTATTTTTCTCAACTTGTGCGTCACTTATTTCCATTTTTCACCTTATTTTGGATTCAGCATTAAATTTCCTATAATAATAGATCATTTTCTTAGTTATTTAACTTTAATCAGATCATTTATTACAATACAAACGTTAATTTTTTAGGACTTTAGAATTGTCATGAATTTGGAAAAATTAGCTTCTTCGACAAAATTGGTCTTAGAGGCTGTCGACAAAATTTCACAAAAACTGCTTCATCTAAGTATACTCTTTCCAATGGTATAATCAGTTTCAGTTATAGCTGTTTTCTTTGGTCTGTTATTACTGAGCTAGTGCTGAAAATTATGGTTTCAGTGAAGGAAGCGAAGGGGCTGGATGAAGCATACTCGCATATCATATTGTTTTTCGGCCGTAACTTGCCGGGTAAACTACATATCTGTTCATACTTGTTTCAGTAATGAAATGCCTGCCTTAGATGAGGTCTTGATTTATTGTTAGTAAATAAATAATTATGACATGCGAGTACGCTTCATCTAGTCTCCTTCGCTTCCTTCACTGAAACCGTGTTTTTCAGCACTAGCTCAGTAATAATCAGTGCCCTTCACAATATGGCACTTATTTTTGTGAAATAGGGTCCTAAAAAATATGGCAATATCGCACTTATTTTGGCCAAATATGGCACTTATTTCTCTCAATATGGCACTTATTTTTCAACCCTCTCCGACCACCCCAGCTATTCTGAGACGATAATATCACAACAGACAAGTTATTTATGCTAAATAATTTATTTTATTTACAAATCTTTATACAAATAATTTATCATTATGTATTATTATTATTATTATTATTATTAAATAACAACATCAGGTGTGCTGCAACGCTTTTCATCGAAAATCCCAGCCGTCGACCACTCAGAAGGTATTTCATTTTTGAGAAAGTCCTCTCCACATCAGCTGATGTTGCCGGGGCGTATTTCATAGAGAGGACATCAGCAGGTTCCCAGCCTTCCTTCAGAGTGGCTTCCTCACCAGAGTGGCGACCCGTGGAAGCACCCCATTCCAAAAGGGTTAGAGGCATTAGTAATCTCTCTACACTAATGGCCTCAGAGTTCGAGAAACCTCATGTCATTCAGAAATTTTCACTTCAAAAATTTTGTTTAAAATATTTTTGAAGGAGTTTGGCGAAAAAAAGGCAAAACATGGCATTTTCCCAAAAATCGGCCGAATATGGCATTCAAAAAAAAATCGGCAGAATATGGTATTTTTGTATGGCGCCATGGCAATATGGCATTTGAAGGGCTCTTGTAATAATAGACCAAAGAAAACAGCTATTATTGAAACTGATTATACCATTGGAAAGAGTATTAGATGAAGCAGTTTTTGTGAAATTTGACAGCCTCTAAGACCAATTTTGTCGAAGAGGCTAATTTTTGAAAATTCATGAAAATTCTAAATTCCTAAAAAAATTAACGTTTGTATTGTAATAAATGAGTCTGATTGAAGTTAAATAACGACGAAAATGATTAATTATTATAGGAAATTTAGTGATGATTCCGAAAATGAGGTGTAAAATGGAAATCAGTGACGCACAAGTTGAGAAATAGTGATTTTATGACGTAAGGTCGGGTTTAGTCGAAAAACACGAAAAAAATCATAACTTTCGAACAGATAAAGATAGAACACTCGTTCAGGCGGGGTTGTACTACATTTTTTATGCAGATTAACAGAAAAAAATTTTCGTCACTTATCTGGTTCCACCCAGTATTCCAACTTTTTTCTGCAATTTCCAGTGACGATCGCGTTGACGATGTGGTTTGGTTCATTACATAAATTCTCACTAAGCGGTTGTGTCTTTCATCTGCTGAACGAAAACCGAGCACTGTAACACGTAGGCTATACAAGCCTACTCTTTCTCTAGCAGCAGTAGAACCGCCGAAATTGAGCCATGTTCCGTTGACACACAGTCGGGATTATGACTGGACCCCAAACATCGCAAATTAAAGCACATCCCTCCTTGTCCATCTGCACCATTTATATTATACTCAGCATTATACTCACAAATTTCTGTTCAAGAGAAAGTGCCCACCCCACTCATCGTCAGTGTCGACGACGTGAAACACCCTCCCTCTCACACCATCCGCGCTTTGGTTATGTATAAAGCCTCTCGCCGCTGATTTTCACAGCTCTGATGACAAGTCATCTCAAGCTCCAACAGTTAGAGCCGTCTAGTGTCCTCCCTACTGTCTCATTTACTTAACACAATATTATACTCACATTATTAGTCGCTACCCATCAAGTTATGAATTCGACATCTGGCGATGCTACCTGTAGTAATTTGATCACGCAGCAAAACGTTTCCACCATAAATTGCAGTGAGTTGGTGCTCTGCTGCCATTATGCGACGCTGTTGAGTTTGTTGAGAGTATCATATTGAAGGGTGCGTAGGAGACCGGATTAGTTAATTCAGTACAAACAGTGAGATTTTGAAATCTCAAGTCAATACCTACAATACCGATGGGGAATACCCTTTTTTTTAATTGAAAGCAGACACTGAGGTGAGATGGTACATGTTTCTCATTTGGACGAGGCATAATGTAGTTAATTTTGGTTTAATATTTTCAATAATGAACCTTTAGAATCGATTATGGGAAAACTTTTTTAACCCCCCCCCCCCCCCTCCCCAACTTTATGGTTTCCGTTTCAAGGTATGTATAATCCGAAAATGGAATAAAAACGCTGAGAGTTATTACCCAACGGTTTATTATTTACCTGTATATATGCCCCTTCGGCGTAGATTACTGTTTTCCGTGGTCCATACCTACCCTCGAGCTCCCCCCGGAAATCCGTAAATCGAGTACTGGAGCCAGCCGGGCAGTATTGCAGTTTCATAAATATGGGGTGGATTCCAGAATTCTGTAATTATTTGTTGTTAATCATGAAGCATAACGTTTGTTCAAGTTGGAAAAGGTCTATCAACAAAATCCAAAAGAGCAGTCCAATTCTTCAAAATGAAATAATATCACAGAACAACCAACTCGACTTCATACAGCCATCCGTGATTATAATCAGGTGATCCCTAGCAATGATATCTGGGCCGGATTTATACCGTTTCATTCTCGATCATGAACGGACGGCTGGTCGTACAATGCTCCGGGTGGTCTCAAACAATTCATTAGTTTGGGATCAATTTAAAACGCAAAAAACCACACCCTTATGTTGTAAGTTCTCGAAATACGTCGTTCTGAATATGTCAACCCTATTTTTCAGCCCCTTAGAAATGGCTGACTGTAACGCCGAGCCGCGGGCCAACTAGACCCCAAACGGACCCCAATTTTTTTCGTTCTTTCCCGTGCTCGATTCCAAAACATTATTATTGAAAGTATAAACCAAAGTTGTCTGTTCATACGCCGTAACATGAACCAAAATTAATGAAATTTGGTGTGTAGGTCCCGTTTGGGGTCTAGTTTGGTCAGCGAAGCTTGCCGTTACTGTCAGTCATCTCTGAGGGGTGAAAAATAGGGGTTGACATTTTCAGAACGCCATAGCTGAAATACTTTCAATAGAAGGGTAGTTTTTCTTTTTTTGTTTTACGTTTTTAAATTGATCTTGAACTAAAGCATTTTTTGAGACACCCAGAGCATTGTGCGTCCATCCGTTCGTTTGCACCGAATAGCTTTGATCTTGAATGTAACGGTACCTATACATTCAGCCCAGAAATCATTGCTAGGGAACACCTGATCACCTATCACCTGATCACCTATCACGGATGGCTGTATGAAGTCGAGTTGGTTGTTCTGTGATATGTTATTTGATAAATGGACTTTTGGATTTTGTTGATAGGTATTTCTGCAATTCGAGCAATCGTCGCATGCTTCATGGAAAGTAACTAATGAGTGATGTAATGAATTCCGCTGATTTTTATGAAACTGCAATTCCCGGGCCGGCTCCAGTACTCGATTTAGGGCTTTCCTGGGGGTAAAATAACAATTGTATAATAATTTTCAGCGTTTTTAATTATAATAAATGTGGAGGTTTTGATGACGTGATTGCCGCCTTTCTATGGATGCAGCTTGTTTTATATAATCCGCGACGTTGAGGTGAGCTTTGACGTCAGTACTACTGCCCGAGAAGTTGCGGTGTCTGTTCTGGTTTGCTGTAGTATGAAGGATATCCGCACCACACTTAATTATGGATACTAAACAAATGTGTGCTATTCCGGTTAAAGATTCGATTTTTCTCATCAACGAACAACAAAATAAAGCAAATTTAGAAAATTATCAGCAGTGCCATAAACGTGAATATTCTCCTTTCCGGTATTTTTCTATGAGAAGATGGGGTATTCCATTATTTTCTTTTACCACCCTGCTTGGGGTTAATGACAGTCGAGCCTGTTCAACGGGAGGTAGCATGAGGTTTTGAAGAAAACAGGAAAGGTTTAGATGTGGAAAATGGCGGGGTAAAAAGGAAGTTAGCGATTGAAACGAAGTTGTAGGAGTAATAGAAGTAGGCAGGAGAGGAGGGTTATAACCACTGGTCAGACGCAGCAACTGACGTAGGTTGCTTAAAACTAAATGTCAAACCACACAAAAACAGTGAAGTAGAAAATGTAAGAATGGATATATCGGTGTGAAATAGTAGCGGGACCATCATTCCCAGAGAAGTAACATGGATCAATATATTGATAGGTACTATGGATATGTACTACTTTGGATAGGTAGTATTGCAGAGTCCACGCCAGTATTTTTTTGCACGTCCTGCCGGAAAAAAATTATCTTATTTTCAGAACCCCCACTCTCTCCAAGTATTAGCTTTGCGTGCTAACACTGCAAAATGCACGTCGTGAAGTTAGCAACAGCAGTCAAACGTCAATACTAGTCGATTCTCACTCGTTCATTTCTCCTGATATCCTGCGAGCATGCTCACTTGTCCATCAAACGAACTCCCATTTAGTACCGAAAAAAAAGCTCCTTCAATTACCTTCCATCGGCATCCCAGCTGACGACAGGTCACTGAAATGTGCAGGAGGCGGAAGGCGTTTGGGCGTCACATAAATAATTTGGGAGCCGGCCTAATTCCGCTGCCGCGTTGATTGAATTCGAAAAGTTACGACGGTAAAACCCCCACGACCGTTTCGTCTGACGAAGCATGAAATGAGGTCTTGCATATCACATACGCCGTTTTCAGTCCTGAAACCGCTTAATCGGGAATTTCGTTCATTATCCCCCCCTCCACTTCCTGTCGCCACTATGAACTCATTTGTTCGGCCAATGTTATTTTGAAGGTTACAAATTTGGGAAACAGTCCTGGACTGCTTTGAACTTGTGGACTGTGTTTTATGGAGAATTTCAGCCACTGAATCTGTCGGTTCCTCGTTTCCACAATATAAATCACTTGTACTACTTACGCCCATATTAGACCGTTGAGACTTCATTGTACGCTTCGTGTTACTGATTCTGCAGTTGATTTGCAGTTTGTGCATACGTGGTAGGAGTTCTGGTCACAGTTCTGAAGTGCGCCGCTTGAGGGATGTGTCGTAGTCGAATCGCTATCAGAGTTGAAGATCTGGAGCACGCAACTGAAGAGCCTAGTAGACAGAAAACCCTATACGTCGCGAAATTTCAACCCCAGCTACGCACTCAATACAGCGATGCGGAAAAGCATTCTGTGTTTTGCAGCATTTGAGGCATCTTACAGCCGCTACTCTTCCAAATACCAGCATATCGGCAAATAATCGGTGATTTCACTGTGTTAAAAATCAATTCTTCCTCAAATTAGTTCACATGTTATAAACCATAACAGGTCTCTTGATAATGCTATCCATATTTACATACCTATATTTACGATATCTAGAGAGGAGATTCATTCATATTGTTCGACTACATATATTTATTTCATTCATTCCCTTGAATCACATATAACAAATACCTTTAACGCGTAGAATCTGACGTATAATATTTTTCCCGACTGCTTTTGATACTACGAAAATATACTGTCCCCGTGAGCCCCCTCGGTCAATGAATTTGAGACCTCGTTGGGGAAACTCCAACCGTAAATAAGGCTTATCTGGGCGCTTTGAATACAACACGTCCCAGCGGTTTATTTAGTGTTAGTTGTAGGTTTCTAACGGATTGTTCTCAGAGGCCTATATTATAGGAGAGTTCTGAAATAGCTCTGAGCTTCCGATAATGATCCGACTCTGGTTGAATTATGGTCTTCCCATTTTTCACCTCGTCTTCAAGCGTTTTTATTCACAGTTTTCTTTTATTTATTCGTTTTCAGATTATTTTGTACTAACTATGAATCAATCCATTAAAAGATAATGTACTGAGAAGTGAATGTTTTTGCGTACGAGCTACCAAGGTACCTAGCAGCCTGCTTGTGATCACTTCATGGAGAAAAACAATCGCTCTACTCCAAAATCTAAATTCCCACTCGCATTTTGCATTTCATACTTTTCTGAACAAATTCGGTAACGTGTCTTTCTGTGTGCTACTGACTTTTAATGTAATGTGGTTATTCTTTTCAGATTACCTGATACCAAGTAGCCCGAGGGCTTACCCGACGAAATCTCCTGAATATATGAACGAGATGAACGGCACCGTCCATCAACACAGGTTAGTTGATACAGTTAACTAAAAACCCATCTACTTGTAGACGAAGAGTCCCCAATAATTTTTTAATAATTTTCAAGGATTTTCAAAGAAAACGCGCAGTTGCACTGAGTACAGAATTGTACTTTTGGAAAAATGTCCCTTTCTGCCCCGTATGTGTGGTTAAAAAATCAGAGACGCTTTAAGTCACCGTAAGTATTGTTCTACAGACTGGGAATAAAGAGCCTTACTTAGTTTAATGTTTCCAATGCTGAAATTGGCTCTTAATAGAAAAGGCTGCATGACCGGACTTTTTTTTCCTTTTTTTTACTCATAATTTAAATTAATCCAGGTTTTCGCGAATCAGTTTTGAAACGCACATACCTACGCTGTCCTACACTTGGGTATCCAGGTGTCGAATAAATCGCACTCTCAGGGAAATGCGGCCACATCTCGAGGTACTTCAGTTTTGAGTTTTTAAAAAATGAAATGGGTGCAATACAGGTAAGCTTTCGATCGCTCCCATGGTCGTGTTGATATTCGCATCTTAGCAATATTTATACGCGAATAAGTCTATTGAATTTAAAAATTTGCACCACATCTTATTGTAATACCGTCACTTCTAAACATGTGGCCCTGTTGGAACGAGCGACTTTATTTTTTCCCAGCCGTATCCATAAATAAGGCTTTGTTGCGGTGATTCAACACCATGTGTAATGAGGCATAGCAGCTTTTATTATTAGCGCTTCACCACTGAATTCGACAATTGTTATTACCAGACCTATTATTACCTACAGTTTGAACAGCTGCCCAGCTCCCGAAATTGGCGGATTATTATTGATTTTGGTTTATTATTTTCAATAGTAAACCTTAGAAATTGAGCATGAAAAAAAAAAAAAACTGATCTCAAAATTTGATGGTTTCCGTTTCAGTGTAGAATCCGAAAATGGAATAAAAAAATTTCTGTCCTTCCGCCGTACTTCGCACTTTCTTTAGTTACCATGAACTAAAATTAATGAAATTTGGTTTGTAGGTCTCATTTGGGGTCTAGCTGGTCCGTGAAGCTCGGCGTTGTTGTCATCATTTCTATGGGGTGAAAAATAGGGGTTGAAATTCTCATGACGCCGTAGCTCGAAAACTCAATAGAAGAGAATGGTTTTTTACGTTTTAAATTGAGCTTGAATTAAAGCATTTTTTGAGACCAACCGGAGCATTGTACGACCAGCCGTTCGTTCGTTTGTTTGCACCGTAAAGCTTCGTCAACATGGTCGTGAATGAAACGGTACAAATCCGGCCCAGATATCATTGCTAGGGAACTCCTGATTATAATACGGACGCCTGTATGAAGTCGAGTTGGTTGTTCTCTGATTTTATTTCATTTGAAGAATAATGGCTCTCAACAACAAATAATGACTGTATTATTGAATCCTGCGCATTTTTATGAAACTTTAATTCCCGGGCCGGCCCCAGTACTCGATTTAGGGCTTTCCTAGGGGGGAGCTCGAGGGTACGTTTTGACACAGAGAACAGTGATCTACGGAAAAGGGGCATCTATACAGGTAAATAATAAACCGTTGTGTAATAATTTGCAGCGTTTTTTCATCAACGGCCACTAGTTCCAACATCGAGTATTATAAGTGGAAACATAAACAACAATATTAATGCTCTCTTCCTCAATATTTGATTGGCGGTAAACGTTTTTCCTTGATTTTTGTGTGCTGTTTTTCTTTCATTAATAATAAAACTATCTAATGATGAAAACTTAAAAATAAGGCCGGTAATACATCGAAAAATGGCGAATAATTAAGTGATGGGCCGTAACTAGCACAAGCTCACAGCTTTAACAGTACAACAAGGCCACACATGCTCACAAATCAAATTATTATTGTAAGCAAAGTGAAAAAACACCCGTCTAGCAGTTTTCTGTCATCAATACCATTTTCTGACTGGAATCTGGTAGAATAAAATTTAAAAACTGATTTTATACAGGAGAAATAATTAGGTTTTTTGAGATGTGGCCCTATTACGTAATGTGCATTCACTGCTTCGTAATGTGTGTTACATTCATGGATTCGAGACTGAACCACCGCAGAGATTTTGATCAACCCACAACGTCCAGTTGTTGCATATTGTAGGCGTTATAATAGTTTCCCGGTAGTTCGTGTTCGTCCCATGGGGCGTTGAGCTCACCCTACAAAAAATACTCGAACACTATGAGAGGGGACAGCGACATGGATGGAAGATGATGGATAGGTCAGGGGGAACAATCTCTCGTTACTGAGTAGAAAGGAGAGGAAGACCCTTCGAGAGGGAGATAGCAGCTTTACGCGTTTTGTAAGGATCAACTGAGGCAATATTGTTATTAGATACTGATGGTTAGGAAACTATGCTTGGGGCTGAAGTGAGTTGAGCTTTGGTTTTCGATGGTATGTGGAGCGTACATTTTAGAATTTCAAGAGATCTTGTAGTTTTATCCATATTCGACTCTCGATAATTCGAATCTCAAGGAACTTGAAAAAAAAAAAGCTGGTATCACCTACAGTTGATCTGTAGGAAATTCATTAAAATCTACGTTCTTAGGTCGTACCTAGGTATATTTCAGAAAGGTGCATTACTTTAAACCCTAGAAAACTCAAATTTGAACCCCTTTTTTTCGGAAGTCGATGATTTACAAACTCATCCTTTCGTTTCGCTATTACAAACAAGAAATAATACATCCATAGGTTGTATCATGCGGGCAATCGTAGGTATATCGATTTGAAAGCATATGGCTGCAGTTGAGCGGATTATCTCAGAGGTTCCCCGCAGTAATCGATATTGCTCTTGTTCAAGAACGTCGAGTCGCAGTTTGAGCTATTAAAAATGACCACGGAATTGTTTCGTGGGGGCCTTGTGGTCCGTTTTAGATCATCGTTCCATCGTGTAGATTATTCATTCAGCGCGACGCACCCAGTTGGAGGGAATGTCGTACGAGCGGTGCTATCGTGAGGGTAGGTTTTGCTATCTATTGATTGTGCATCGGAACGCGTTCCTTCAATCGTGAAGGTTCAATGTAGGGACGAGCTACATGTGGGCAACATCAACTGAAGAAACGAGTGAAATCACACGAACGAAATGCGATCTTGTAGTTGAGCAAAATTATACCGAAACTAAGTTGATCGAGTATTCATGTGATTTCTCCATTCCTATGCAACCAATAGGAATGGAGAATGCTGTTTGCTATTTGCATTCGGACGGCAAAACTTCAAGTGCTAAAGCTTCGGGTGTTATTTCGATGAAGTGAACTCTTTAAATTTCGTTCGTGTAATTAGGCCTTTAGATTGGCATTGATAAACGCAAATGTAAAAAAATTGCTAGTTGCAGTGAGAATGATAGTGTTTTACCAAGATATTTGAACTGATTCCTGAAATTTAGAAATCCTTCCGAATTATCATAATTTTTTACTCAAACTCTTGATTTTGTAACCCACTGAATACAGAACTCTAACCGCCTACATTGCTAGAAACACGTGATTGTTTTAAGCTTGCATTTTAAGGAGAGCATTGTTTCAATAATGCGCAGCTTTCACAGTACCAACTTATTGTCATTCTTTTTCATGAAACCCCCACTTGAAAATCAAATATGCCGGATTCGAGCCTACTTATCCCTTTAAGAACATATATAAGAAGGGGAGTCCCATCTCGTTCTTCCACCATTAGTGGCCCATTAGTCCAAGCCTCTTTCGAGCTTTTCTTAATATATTATTAAACCCGCCGTTCCTTTTATTCGTTCACTCCCCTCCAACTCATTTTCTTTTTTTTCCCCAAGAAGAAGATTTTCTCTTTTCACATTTTTTCCTTAATACCTATCCCTTTTCTTTGGCACACAAAAAGGGGACTGATAAACTGGCAAAAGTTGTGGTGAAGTGGGTGGTTGTGATGGGAGGGGGGGAACATGGTGATAGCTAGGGAGAGATACCTGGGCTTAATGCCTGTTCCTATTTAGAAAAAAAGTGGGGGAAGAAGGAACGGATTCCAAGACGCAGGACCAACCCTCCCTGTGAAAGCTGGGATAAATCTTTAAGGACCCTTTCAGCTTTATTTATCAATTCGGGTGTTATGCATTGTGAATATTTGAGCGTCATAATGTTTTCAATGGCTTCATGACGTCAGCAGGATCTCCATACTTGAGGTGGTGAATGGTCAAACGGATTTGACGTTGGACAGGAGCGATGATGCCAGAAATTATCGAGATCGACGAGCTTTTGACTTGACAGACTTTTTGCGTTCTCGATGATATACCCCAGCAGAGAGAGGGATCACGGAATGTTTTGAAACAAAATGCGGATTTGAATAAATTATAATAAATAAAAAATATATAGATGCTTGAATGGCTGTTTCCTTAAATGGTTATTTAGAATGTTTGCGAGTCAAAGATATTAGTAAAACTCACCAAATCGACTTCAAACTGACCAAACATGGTATGAGATGGTGAGTCGAGTCATAAATAGGCAATTTAATTAGCCAGTAACATTTTTCCTCTCGTAAACGTATTGAGTCTTGTTTGAAAACTGTCAGATGTTGGAACATTCTATGATAGGAGACGTAAAAAATATTAAATGATGTAGTAAATTGAAGGGTAGGTTCGTAGCTGAGATCGAGGAAATGCTCGTGTGGTTAGTCATGCTGCTTGACAGGATTTTTTTTCCCCCAAAGGAATGGGCTCTATTTTATGGTCTGTATAGTTGGTACCTACTCCACTTTGAAAATTGTAAATTGAAGTGCATATAAATATATAGGTATAATATACTTCTTTTCCCATATATGGGAAAAGCGGGTTAAATCTGGACATTGAGCCATGTCTCGATATGTATTGAGATTATGATGCCAATAATTTAAGTTAAATGGTGGTTGCCCCGGGGGGGGGGGGGGGGGTCTGTACAAAATTTAATTTCGCTTCGTGTTATTTTTAAACATTGAATTTGGTTAATTCCAGTAGTCAACACGGTCGAAGGAGATAGGGTCAGGCTCAGAGATAACCCGTTAGAGCCGGCTAAAGACGGGAAAAGATGATGAATAACTTGAAAGTGACGAGATGAATTTTTAAATTGAATCCAGCCCCCCCCCCCCCCCCTAGGCCTCCATCACCACCCGAGCCATCCAACCAGTTTTTCCTTAACTCGCCTGGAAGTCCCTTTTGTAAAGATATGCAAAAGCCAAGTGCCTCTATCCGGCCAAAGGGTCGGAGGCTTGAGCCCTTCTCTGCAGTAGAAATCCCTTTGGCCCCCCCCCCCCCCCCCCTCCTATAGTGCCAAAGAATCAGAAGGGCACAAAAATGGAAGGTCACTGCGGGGAAATGCTTGCCGTGGCATCATCAAGGATCTTTGCAAGGCCACGTGCACGCGTTTCCCCGATAGGGATTTTATTCATTAAATAAAATGGTAATCCGAAATGGGTTGAAATGGAAATGACGGCTGGTTGTTTCCCTCCTGGCAAAAAGTTGTCGTGTTATCGGCAGGTACAGGAGGGAAGAGCAATGTCTGGCAGGGAATTGATTAGCCTGAGAAGTTCGGTTTCTCAGAGATACGTACAAAACAGCACATAATCGAAATATGACGGGCATATACATAGAAAATATGACTTGATCCTTTGTCAACCTGGAAGATAGGGAGCGACCCTGATGATCTGCTAGGGTCTTCACTGTTCAGCCTACGGTGCTGAAGTTCATGGGGTTGGCTGTATGTGGGAATGGTGGGTAAGACCATAAGACTAACAGAACAGGCATGGCCCCATCATCGATCATCTGATTCGCGTTTTCACATGGCAATAACGTTGTATTTATAACGCCACCATTAATTTAATGATGCATAAGACCTAGCGATGCACGAGTTAATCCAAACATGGTTATACCTATGTAATCGCTTGATTAGATGTAAAATTCGTTTCGGGTTGTATATGTTGTTTCTGAGAACATGTTCTGCAGCACATGGAATGTTAGTAATCGTGGTTTTTATAACCCTCCAACAGATCGGTAGGTGTTGATAGTCTCTTCGCCGGCGCCGTTTTCCAATTCTAAAACCGCGATTTCTATTTATGGGGAACACGCGGCAGTGGCAACTGTGGTTCGGCAGTGAGGAAAACCCAGAGAAGACTGATGCACAACAGAAGGGACCAGCCTGCTGGCCCTACCGAACCCGATCCGGATCTAGATGGATTACCTATGAGAACGGCGGCAGCTAACACATATCCAGCGATTTGTCTCACTTCCAGCTCGAACCCCCTCTTACCAGGAAGGAAGGGGCCTAAATGGGTTCGTTGAAAGGGAAGGAGAGGGAATTGAAGAGCATATCCACCCCCGGAGGCGGTGCCCCCCTCGGTCATCCTTAATGAAAATGGCTCTCCCCACTCTCACAATCTCATGTGCCACATTAACTGTATACGACCCTTAATATATTCCTGACGAACCCTGGTGCCTCGGTATCTCCCTTTTTACACCGATTTCCACATTGAAACGAGCATTGGAGACTCAATTGGCGCTCTATTGTTGTGTTGAACTGCTATAAAATTGAGTTCGATCACTGTGAAAATCATACAGCTTGAACTGCACTGTGAAACTACAAAGAAGCGCAAGTGGTCTACTTCAGTTCAAAGTAGCAAAACCACAAGGGTAACCATTGAGGGAGAGAACTTTTTTGGTGGTAATTGTTTGAAAAATACAGTTGGCTTGTTTATGTTCAGTAAATTCGCCTTTCTGTCAGGATGTGATCTTGATAGGTGCACGCGACTGCTCGCATTCCAGAGTAAATGAACTTACCTCCGTCAGTCCTTCTAGAACAGTGGATACCTAATGGATTGTTAGGGAATACAGACCACCCTTTAGCGTGCAGTGGTCTGGTTGCCGATCGGACCACTCGCATCTGAAACTATTGAAACATCCTCATCATTTAAATAAGAGGAATACTTAATTGTTGCTGTGTCCCTCTCTTCTCACCACTTATGGAAATTGGACGATTGCGGGGGGGGGGGGGAACGGAGAGGTTGATATATTAGTGGAGAGAGGGGGAGGGGCAAATTAGATTTTCAAATTTCATTGAAAATATTGAAAAGCATCGATGAAAAACGTCAATACTCTAAAATCAAGGTGTGGTTATGCTAATTTTAAAATTTGGTTTCTTTCGTTATGTTTAAGTTTTGCAGTCGTACCTAATTTCGTTCAAAATCAAAGCAAAAGCACATCGCCCTCGGCGAAAAAATGCGTAAGGATCGCTCGCTATTATGGGAAAGAAGGCACTGGTATTCAGTCAGAGATGCCCTGCCCACTAACATTTATACTGAAACTATCCCGGCTTAAGGGTGGAGCCATAGACTTCAAAAAATTAACACATTCCAACTTTTTTGTTATCAGTAAGGTACCTAGGTGTTTCAAGGGAAACATTTTGAATAAGTAATTTTTGGAATCGGGAATGAAAAAACATGTTAAATCCCTCTCAAAGTTTGATGGTTTCCATTTCAAGGTACGCAGAATCCGAAAATGGAATTTAAAATTTCTTTCCGCCCGCCATGCGCCGCACTTCGAGCTGTTTTTGGTTTATTATTCTGCGAATAATACACCTCTGTATTCTCTCAGCAAAAAGTTTCTATAACACCCCCTCAAAATTTTTTCTTTTACGTTTCAAGGTGCATAGATTCCAAAAATGCAATGTCCGTCCGCTGTATCATACACATCTCCTTCAATTTCGATCTAAAAACGCTGCAAATCCCTGCACAACGGTTTATTATTTTGTACAGAATACCCTTCTGTTACAGATCACAGCTCTCTGTATAGATAACCCGTCTATATAATATAATATGTATATTCTATACATTTTATGTAGATCGCAGACCCTCCGTAGGTTAGTACCTAACCCCGTACTCATTAGGTACTTGGTACTAAATCACGAGTTGAATCTTGCTAAAATAATTCTGCCGATGACAAACAGTACCTAATAAAAACAAACACACATAATGAAGTTCTGAAAAGAAATTGTTGATGAGGAGTGAAAAAAGTTGCAAGTACCTACCAACAAACTCCAGCCCCTTCTACGTAGATGGTATAATGAACCGTTGTGTAATAATTTACCGTTGAGTAATGATTTACCATCGTGTAGTAATAATTTACCCAACGTTTGTTCAAGTTTCACTACCTATCAACAAACTCCAAAACAGCCATAATTTTTCAAATGAAATAATATCACAGAACAACCAACTCGACTTCATACTCCGCTAATATAATCAGGTGGCCCCTAGCAATGATTTTATCTCCGGCTAAATTTCCTATTGTCGGGGGCGTCCCTGGTAACGAGATTTGATTTGAATGTATACAATTTCATTCACACTGGAGTCGAAAATGCCTATCGGTGCAAACTTCGGGGCCTTACTGTGAACGAACGGAGGGACGTAAAATGCACCAGGTGGTCTTAAAAAACTATAGGTTCAAGAACTATTTAAAACCGTAAAAAGATTCACGTAAAAAAAAGTATAGGCGTTTTGAAAATTTCAACCCCTATTTTGAACCCCTTAGAGATGACTGACAGTAACGTCGAGCTTCGAGGACCAACTAGACGCCGAACGGAACCTATAACCCGAATTTCATCAATTTTTTTTCATGGTAACTAAGAAAAGTGGCCTGTACGGCGTACGGCGGACAGACAGAAATATTTTTATTGCAGTTTTGGATTCTACATAGGGTAAAGTGGGGTAATGGGATCCAGGGGGTAATGGTATCCTTCAAAGTTTTAGAAAATCTGAAGCCTTCTCCAGTAACCCAGCAGGCTCTGAACTCTGTTGGGAAGCTGAGGAACTAATCTTATAAACATTTTGACAGCTGATTAAACAAATGCCGCTCATTTCACGTTTCAAAGTTTTGAAGGCGTTTTCTTATAATTTTTGCCATGTCTTCAAAACGAGGTAAGTATCTTATTTTTTCGTATTTTTCGAATTTTGTTTTTTACAAACTTTAGAACTACTCTTTGCCTCTCGATTCGTGTTCAGTTTTTCAAAATCCGTTCAGAAATAAGGTGTCAGCGTGTGTTTCACAAAAATTTCAACAAGTGGGGTAATGGTATCCTTGGTTATGGGGTAATGAGATCCGCGATTCTGAGTGATCCCATTACCCAATAGCAGATGCCATTCCCCCACAACTTTTCTCACCGCCCCTCCCCCCCGATTTCCAAAAGAAAATCAGGGGATCCGATTACCCCACTGGGGGGATCCCATTACCCCGCTGGTGGGGGAATGATATCCAAAGCACTTTTTTGCTTTAGCGAGGAATAGCAATTAGTATGTTCGCTAACCGGTAAAAAAAAAGTCCGAATGATCACAATTCAATAAATTTGCGGGAAAATGAGACCAGTGTCTCAGATGTACGACTATTCTGGACGATGCTACTGAACGACAAAGTTAAGGGTATCCCATTCCCCCACCTTACCCTTGAAACGTAAACCATCAAATTTTGAGGGGGGTAAGCATTTTTTTTCATGCTCGATTCCAATGGTTCATTATTGAAAATAATAAACCAAAATTCGTTGTTTCACACACATGCTCCATTTGGGCCCTAGTTGTGTCCCGAAACTTTTCAGACCGATCGGAATATACCCAAGGGTATGGATGAAAAATGGGGGGGAAATGGTTATTTTTGGTGTTTTAGTCACATGAGTTTGTGACGTATCTTTTTCCATGTTAGTTTTTGTTGTTGGTTTTTTGGATTTTACGGCTCTTCTACCTCGCGCTGCTGTGGCACCAGCAGCGAAAAAACCAGTGATCCTGGTGGACTAACTGGTATACCTATCAAAAGTTCAAGAAAGAAGTCATAACAACCAATAAGAGAGTCGTTTCGTTGCCGCTAGTTTTCAAGTATTACGAGATTGTTTTCGTTCGTAATTGGCCAGTGTTAACCTACAAAATAACTTCGGAGAACTACTGCTCTAAGCAGAGATGGGTGTACAAAAATGCGAACCATATTTCAGTCGGGAGTGAATTTTCAGGAAAGGCCTATTTCGGACCAGATGATGGTGTCCAGTCTCGCTAATCCCTATCAGATCCACCTTCATGAAGTTTAATAGAACCTCCCGTTCACAGTCTGGTGCCTGAGCTCATTAACCCCCATGTCTAAATATTTGCGACGAGGAAGCGAAAAGGCTTCCAAATTGCCGTTGGCTCGCATGACCGCTTCTCCCCTCCACTCCACTTCCCCACTGGTAGCCCACCTCGCTGGTGCTGTTGAAAATTACATTATCATAGGCAATCAAGCCACCTCCCTGTTCGTTTCGCCACCATTTTCCTCCCTTCGGTTACCTCGTCCCGCCACACCGCCTACCAGGCAATATTCGATATAACGGTTTTGCCTCTCGCATATTCCGTCGCACTAGATCAGTTCGGTCGGGCGCCTCTTTTTGAAGCCTGTGGTATCATAGGGAAAGGGGGTGGCGGATCCCAATTGAGGGCCCGGGAATAGAACAAAAAGTTCACATCGTGTGAGATGTAAAACGGCTGCTCCGCACTACTGAGGTTTGCCCACCGCAATGTCCGGAAGAGCTTATTTGATGAATGATGCGACGCTCAACTCAACCATCGCCGTCCTCCCATGCCGAATTCGGATGTTTCCCGAAGGATTATTACGTACAATGTAGGTACCTACGCGAACAAGGCAAACTTTAATGGAGACGCATATGAAAACGCATATGAAAACACTCGAGCAACGTCGAATTTCAGGCTTAAAACCATTCACACCAACTCAATTGGCCAGATCCACGAAATCCATATTATGTGACTAGTTGGATTTAGTGATGGGCGATTCGGATGAAAAATCGAACGCGTTATTCGATTACTGAATTCATTCGTTTCGAAGAGACATCTAACAGTATGTTTGGCAAGGTGAATGTTTCGAATACTTGATGCATTCGAATACTTTTTTCCCTCCCCGCACGGGATATGAAGGTTTGACAAACCTCAGAAGTAATAGGTTTGGCAGAGGGTGGTGAGGTAGGGGAGGATAATATCAGCGTTGAAGCGGCATTCCAGGGAAATATGTATTAGGAGTTCAGAAGATTCTCAAAGAACAGAAGACTCAATGGTTATTGCAGTGGTAGGTGAATTGTAAGTAAAATTCATAGTTCGAATGGTCTTTCGATTCGAATGAAAATTACAACGCTTCATACGCTAGGAGCTTGACCGTCGACAATCCGAATACGTAATCATTCGAACTCACACGAGAGTTTTTCATAAATTAATCATGAATCAAGTGTCACTTAAAAATAATAATGAAAGGTGTAGAAAAGAAAAGAAAATCTATAAATTACCAGTAGCAGTGTTTTAAATAAATAAATCAACCTTTTATACCTTTCATACGAATTAGGTATTAAGTTCATTAGAAAACGAATTGAAATAGCAAAATTAAATATGAAGAGATTCTTCCTTGGTCCTAACCTACCTAACGGGCCCTCGAAATATTAGAAAAATAATATAAACTGAGAAAATTAACGAAAACTGAGTAAAAAGTTTTGGTGGTCTGGCCTGGCCTCGAACCCACGACGTCACGAGAAGTAAGGCTGAGTCGAATGAGGAGCCCCCTCCAACCGCAGGTGATGCTGCGAGGTCTCGTACGTTCCCGAACACGAGGCGAGCGGGGAGTAGATTCGAATTTGCTTGCTGCCTTTGGAAATCCAAAAATTAATGAGGCTTATTTGAGTGGAAGTTTGCTTGGGATACGGCGTAAGTTGCTAAATTGAAGCGAACAAGCTCACCAGAAACGTCGTGTGGTCGGTAGAGACGGTCAGGAAGTTGTAGATGTTGATGGGATACTGTGACCCATTTAGCGACGAGTACGATTTTTAAAAAATTATTATTATTTTTTAATTTTAATTATTTTATATTTTAAGCGGTAGGATGCTTGACGTAGTGCTCAAGAATATCAGTTCGTAACTACCGACCTCCGTGAAGACGATGGGAAGCTGTGCTGGCAAACTCCCTCCTCCTCACTGTTCAGTCCAATGAGTGTGTTGAGGGCGGCCGTGTAGACAGGATCCAGAGAAGATGAGCAGGTCGGAGTTTAATCCGGCGTTAGATCCTTAGTGGCGCGAGAAGGGGACCAGGCCGAGACGAACTAATGAATAAAACTAAAAACTATCTTCATTGTGATGAATTTAAAATTCTCATCACGGTGGCGTGGAAGGAAGGTGAGTGAGTGAATTTAGGTAAAGGATAGAAAAGGAGGAAAAGTCGCAGGCGGCTGTAGTCAACCGAACATCTACGACTTTGGAGGAGAGAGAGGTGGTGTGGAAGGAAGGTGAGGAAAAGTCGCAGGCGGCTGTAATCAACCGAACATCTACGACTTTGGAGGAGAGAGAGGTGGATGAGGGAATTTCACCTAGGCGGCTGTAGTCAACCGTTCATCTAGGTGAAGGAGAGGAAAGGAGAGGTCCCTTGTCTAGGCGGCTGTATTCAACCGATCATCTAGACAAGGGGGGAAGGAGGAGAGAGGAGAGAGGAGGTGAAATTCCCAGGCGGCTGTATTCAACCGATCATCTGGGAGGTAAGGTAAGAGAGAGAAGAGAGAGCTGGTTAGAGGAAGTGTCGAATGAAGCTTGAGCGCCAGGATCCGGGGTTATATAGTACTTGGGGGCCTCTCCCTCCAGCTCCTTGCTGGGAGCTGGTAGTGGGGCCCCAGGTTGAGTAACCCTGGGTTCTGTCGCCTATCCCCACTCATATCTTTATTCACTGAGCTTTAGTTTGGCGTTTGGATATTGGTGAGAACTTAATATGATAGGAGTGTTCCCGGGAGGGACTCACGACAGAGGTCCCCCCAGTTTGAACCAATATTTGTGGAGCTGAAGGCGCAAGTTGACAGGAGCTGAGGGCTACGGCAAACAAAGGTGGTGCTGAAGGCGCAAGGTGACAGGAGCTGAGGGCTACGGCAAACAAATGGTGGTGCTGAAGGCGAAGAAAAGGTGACAAGGGCTGAGGGCCGATGCAAACAGAGGTTGAGCTGAAGGCGGTCCTTAAAACTAGTGTAACATAAGGTAGAGCATAAGATAGATAATAAGGAAGTAGAACATGGATATAAGTAAGTAGACAATATAAGGTAGTATAAGTAGGATGAGATGGCGAGGTATGTACAGTGCGGTGGTCAGGATCCCTAAACATTTAGCGTTTAGGGAAGTGATCGGCAAGGGCGAGATGAGGAGGATGAATAATATTTACAATGAGATGGAGTATGTACAGAGGATGCATGAATATTTACAGCTGGCAGATGATTATTTACAGATGGCGGGTGAGTATGTACAAAAGGTGAAGTAGTATACACAGAAAATACAGAAGTATGTACAGACATTTGGTTACATGGTGGTAGGCGGTTGCGAGGGTCCGCCGTTTCCTGGGTGTGGTGTGGCGAGTGTTTGTGTGTGTGTGTGTGTGTGTGTGAGTTGTGTGAGTGAGGGAGGCGACCCCCTCTAACAGTCTTCACGTTAGTGAAGTCTGATAGAGGGGTCCCTTCACTGCCAGGGTGGCGGTGAAGGGGAAGAGCCGGTGGGAGCCGGTACCCGGGGCGTCGCGGAGAGAGGCGGCGACGCTGGGGTCCGGCGGGTGAAATGGAGGCGATGTGCGGTGTTGGTGGTGTAGGGCTGGGTGTGGGATTGGTGTGGTGAGAGTGGTCGGGGAGGACTGGGGCTGGTTTGCACCGTGCCAATGGCACGGTGTGGGGCTTCCCGTCAATTAACAGGGTAGCGGTGGAGTGTGTTGTGCGGATGACCTGAAAGGGCCCGGCATACAGGGGTTGGAAAGTTTTATGGATGCCGGGCTCTTTCAGGTACATGTGTGTGGTGGTGAAAAAACGTTTGGGATATGTGGTGTCGTTTGTGGGTGTTGTGGAGTGTAGAGGCTCCCTGTTAATTGACGGGGTGTGGTTTGGGGTGAAAATGTCGGCCGGTAAGCGTAGCGGGTCTTTGAAGGCGTTTTGGGCGGGGCTAGTTTGGTCTGAAGGACGGGCGGATGTTCGAAGGCTGAGCAATATGTAGGGAAGGGATTTAGTCCAGGAAGGGGAATTTGTTGAAGTAGAAATGGCCTGTTTCAGGACCGAGTGCCACCGCTCTATTTTCCCGTTGGATTGGGGATGGTACGGGGTGGTGTGGATCTTTTGGATCCCGAGGGAGCGTAGTAAATCGGAGAAGTGGGCCGATTCAAACTGCCTCCCTTGATCGACCGTGACTGTTCGCGGACAACCGTAACGGCTGACCCATTGAGAGAGGAAAGCCGTTGCGACGGTGTCCGCGGTGATGGAGGAGAGGGGGATGCACTCCACCCAGTTGGTGGCACGATCGATCATCGTGAGGCAGTATTTCTTCCCCTCGGATGGGGGAAGGGGGCCCACTAAGTCCAAATGTACATGCTCCCACGGGAGGGAGTCGGGGATTGGTTGAGGAGGTACATGCGGGTGGGCCGAGACTTTGAAACGTTGGCACTTCTGGCACCCGAGAACCCAGTTACGAATATCTGTATTCATATGGGGCCAGAAGTACCGCGTCTTGATGAGGTCCCGGCTCGCCCGAATGCCGGGATGATGGAGGGAATGATAGTGGAGGAACAACTGCCTCCTCAACTCCGGTGGGACGTAAGGGCGCGGTGAGTCGGCCGTTACGTCACACCAGAGGTCGAGGGGAGGCAGCTGTTCCAACTTGGATGCGGAAATGAGGTTGGAAAGGGCAGGGTCGGAGGTGGGGTTTTGTTTGGATTTGATGGATTGAGGAGAGGGGAATGGCAGCAACTCCGCCACCGGCGCCGGGGTAGGGGTGGGTCGGGATAGTGCGTCCGCCACGCAGTTGTCGGCCCCCGGCAGATATCGAATATCGGACGTGAATTGCCCGATAAACTCGAGCTGCCGGAGGCGACGCGGGGAGGCGGACTTACGATTTTGAAGGAGGGCGTGGGTCAGGGGCTTGTGGTCTGTAATGACAGAGAACTGCCTGCCCTCCACGAAGTCACGAAAGTGTTTTATGGCTTCGTGGATGGCGAGGAGTTCCCTGTCGAAAGTTGAATAGTTTTTCTGGGTGGGGGATAAGGTTTTAGAAAAGAAGCCAATGGGTTGGGGGGTGGCGCCGGTGTGCTGTTGGAGCACTGCCCCGATGGCCCAATCGGACGCATCGGTAGTGATGGAGAGGGGAGCGTGAGGGTCGGGGTGGGCCAATAGAGCGGCGTCTACTAGGTCCTGTTTACAAATTTTGAACGCGGCGGAAAGTTGGGGGGTCCAGGTGATGGGGCGGTTATCATTTTTTTTGGAGGGTTGGGGAATGGCGTGTATGAGTGGTTGTTGATGTTGGGCGGCGTGTTTTATGTGTCTACGGTAAAAATTTAACATACCCAGGAAGCGGCGGAGCTCGGTGACCGTGCGGGGTTCTGGGAAGTCAAGAATTGCGTGGACCTTGTCGGGGAGGGGTGTGATGCCGTCCGAGGATACTTGGTGGCCGAGGCAGCGGACGGAGGGTTGGCCGAGGACACATTTGTCTGTGTTGACCAGGAGACCTTCGGTGGAGAAGATGTTGAGGACTTGCTGTAGGTGGCCGAGGTGTTCTTCGGGGGTCTTGGAGGCGATCAGTATATCGTCGAGAAAACAAAATACGAAAGGCAGGCCTCGCAAGATACTATCCATATAGCGCTGCCAAGTTTGCGCGGCGTTCCGTAATCCGAAGCCCATCTTCACATATTCGAACAACCCGAACGGGGTAATTATAGCGGTTTTCGGGACGTCGGGGGGGTGGATGTTGATGTGGTGGAACGCTCGCGAAATATCAAGGGTGGAAAAGATAGTGGCGCCATGGAGATGTGACGAAAAGTCACGCAGGTGGGGGACATTATAGAGGTCCGGTGTAGTTTTCGAGTTGAGCCGACGGTAGTCCCCGCAGGGGCGGATATCCCCATTGGGCTTCTGTACGATGTGGAGTGGAGAAGCCCAAGGGGATTTTGAGGGGCGTATGATACCGTCGGCGATGAGTTTGTCGAAGTGTTGGCGGGTCTTCGACAACTGCAGGGGGTGTAGGCGGCGGGCTTTGGCGGTGATGGGTGGTCCTGTGGTCTCGATGTGGTGCTGGACAGTGGAGATGTGTGCAGAGGGGCGGCGCTGGGGACGGTAGTTGAGGAGGAGGCGTTCGAACTGTGTGGGGGGGTGGTTGATTGCGTGGATGAAGCCGGGTATGGGTTTTTTGGTGGCGGGGTCGATCAGGCGCGCGTTTCGGACGTCGACCTGGAGACCGAAATAGGCTAGAAAATCGGCCCCCAGGATCGCCTTCTCCACGTCCGCCACGGTAAACTCCCACTCGTACGCGAGCCCGCTCATGTGAACTGAGGAGCGGTACGTCCCGTACGAGGGGATGGTGGTACCGTTGGCGGCGTAGAGAAGCTGCCGGTAGCAGCGCGCCTGACGACGGAGGATGTTGTTAGGGAAGATGGACAGCGCCGCCCCCGTGTCCACCAGGAAAGGGACATTAGTTTTCCCGCAGCGCAGGAAAAGTCGCTGGTGGGTCGGTAGGGCGTTCTGTTTGATGGTGGAGGTAGGGATGTGTGATGGTGGTGGCAGGTCCTCCGCGAAGGAGACGCGGGGTGGGTTGTAGGGAGGTTTGGCCGGTTTGGGAGGGGTAGGTTTCGGTTTCCTCCCGGGTTGGGTGGTGGCTGGAGGGGGTTGTGCCCTGGAGGCGGGCGGGGAGGTTACGTTCCGTGGTGGGGGAACGGGTGCGGCGGCGTGAGTGGCGGCCGGGAGGGTGTCTGCCCTGTTGGCGGGCGGGGAGGTTACGTTCCGTGGTGGGGGAACGGGTGCGGCGGCGTGAGTGGCGGCCGGGAGGGTGTCTGCCCTGTTGGCGGGCGGGGAGGTGACGTTTCGTGGTGGGGAAGCGGATGCGGCGGCGTGAGTGGCGGCCGGAGTGTTGGTTGCCCTGGTGGCGGGCGTGGAGGGGTTGTTTCGTTTGTGGTGGGGTGGATTTTTCGGCGGCGCTGCAGGCGCGGCCGGAAGGTTGGCAGCCGTGGCGGCGGCGTAGGAGGGGTAGCGAGGCTTGGTGGTGGTGGTTGTGTGAATGCGGGCGGGGGGGGTATGTGCATGGTCCCCCCCGTGTCGGCGAGGAGGGGGGCCCGCCGGATTTACCGGCGGGCGGCTGCGTTTCCCTGCTTAGGGGCGAAGGAGCAGGGGGGTTGGCACTTGCGGGCCTCCCCACCGAAGTTTACATGATAGAAACAACGGTGGGGGGGGTCCGCAGGGAGGTAGTTGGTTGTGGTGGGGCGGGCCGGTTTGGATGCTGCTGGGGACCGTCCTCTGCGTTGGCGGGGAGGGGATGCGTTGCGGCGCTCGGGTGAGCGCCGGCTGTGGCGGTCGGCGGACGAGTCGCGTCGGCGATCCGCCGACGGGGCTCGACGTTCGTTGAGGGAGGGTGCGCGGCCGCGGTCCCGGGATTGTGTGCGGTCCCGGAACGGCGGGGGGTGGCGCGGTGTGCGCACCTCACCGACGGTGGCCGCAGCGGCCAAGTCGTGTAGAGTGTCTGCGAGCCGTAGGAGGGGTTCGTCGGGGCCGTCGAGATGGCTGGCTAGGGCCATCTGGACGGGGTGGGGAAGGGCACGTAACCAGAACGTGCGGGCGATGTCGGCGGTCATAATACCCTGCAGCTGGTGTCGCAGCCGTCGGTAGAGGTGGGAGGGCTTCTGGTCGCCGAGGTGTTGAGGTTGGGAGAGGGCGGCGACTCGGGCGATCTTCGACGGCTGGTAGGCGTTGATGAGGCGGTTGCGGAGGTCGTCGTACGCAGCGGCGGCGTCGGGGGAGATATCCGAGGTCTGCAGCAGGATCTCGTAGGGCAGAAGCGAAATGATCCGGGAGTACCGGGTTTTCTGGCTGCGGATGTTGGCGGCCGAAAATGCTGCGTCTACTTGGAAAAACCACAGCGCCGGGTCGTGCGTGTAGAAGGGGGGCAGCGACAGAGGGAACGCAGCGGACGCCGTCATGACGTCGGCGGCGGCTGCGGCCGTAGCGGCGGCGGCGGCGGCGGTGTCCGACGTCGCAGAGGTCGGCGGGGAGAGCGTGGAGAAAGGGTTGTCGGCCAATGCGTCGGATGTCGCAGCGGCGGGCGGCTGCAGTGTGGCTGGTCGCAGGAGCGGCGGCGTCGGTGAGTTCGGGTCCATTTCTGTAACTAAAATTCAAAAATTTGACGTGGTTTTGAATTTCGAAATTCGCAATCGGCGGGAGCGGTGGTGCGTTGAGTTGAGAGGTGAGTGTTGAGGGTTGGGCCAAGAATTGCGAATTTAAACTGACTGGTTAAAATTTTGAATTTAAAATTGGGGACACCGAACTACTTGACTGGGGCGACACATGAGGTGGGAAGGTGGGAAGGAAGAAGGTTGAGTGAACGTCGGGTTCACCACTGTGATGAATTTAAAATTCTCATCACGGTGGCGTGGAAGGAAGGTGAGTGAGTGAATTTAGGTAAAGGATAGAAAAGGAGGAAAAGTCGCAGGCGGCTGTAGTCAACCGAACATCTACGACTTTGGAGGAGAGAGAGGTGGTGTGGAAGGAAGGTGAGGAAAAGTCGCAGGCGGCTGTAATCAACCGAACATCTACGACTTTGGAGGAGAGAGAGGTGGATGAGGGAATTTCACCTAGGCGGCTGTAGTCAACCGTTCATCTAGGTGAAGGAGAGGAAAGGAGAGGTCCCTTGTCTAGGCGGCTGTATTCAACCGATCATCTAGACAAGGGGGGAAGGAGGAGAGAGGAGAGAGGAGGTGAAATTCCCAGGCGGCTGTATTCAACCGATCATCTGGGAGGTAAGGTAAGAGAGAGAAGAGAGAGCTGGTTAGAGGAAGTGTCGAATGAAGCTTGAGCGCCAGGATCCGGGGTTATATAGTACTTGGGGGCCTCTCCCTCCAGCTCCTTGCTGGGAGCTGGTAGTGGGGCCCCAGGTTGAGTAACCCTGGGTTCTGTCGCCTATCCCCACTCATATCTTTATTCACTGAGCTTTAGTTTGGCGTTTGGATATTGGTGAGAACTTAATATGATAGGAGTGTTCCCGGGAGGGACTCACGACATTCATCAAATAATAAACATAAAAAAAGTCCGGAGTGGGTGGAAATGGGGCTGTAAAATCAGCGTCTGAACCGGCATAACAGGGAACTGCGTATTAGGAGTTCAGATAATTGCAGGAGCTGAACGTGGCCTCTGCCCAACCGAACGCAAAACCTTTCGAATGATCATTATTTGATTATAAAATGCATTCGAAAACTTGGTACTGGATTCCCAAATTCATTCGGAATCGCCCATCACTTGCTGGATTACCCGTGCGTTGCACGTTGAAAAGGAAAGAAACTGTTCTCAGATCTCACTCATCTGATCAGGGCGGGAAATTCATGTAGCCTATGTCGCCGGTGTTTGAAAAGCACACCGAAAAAACTGCATCAAGCTCCGTTCAGTCGTTTGGCCACCACTCTATAAATACATGACTACATACAAACTTCAAGTTTTATTATAAATAAGATTTCTAATTGGGCTTGAAATACGTCGAAGGTGTCCACAAATCTGGAGTAGAGTCGGGTCGACCAGTTCATGGGCAGCAATATCCACTATTTTCTCCAAAAATGTCTTCATAGAATCTGTGGATTATGACTAGATTATAGGAGATCATTGGTATAGCCATCTCAGCGTCCGCTTGTTTCCCAAAAGAGTTGATTTCAATGAACGCTCTACGATTACTAGTGTCCCCTTATGCCATACCTAACCCCTCTATAAATACTATAAATTCTATAAATAATAAATTCTATAAATACATTCCATGCCTAAAATAGCCAAAAACCTGCTCAAATTCGCAAAAATCTTGAAAATTTTCCCATTGGCACCAGTCAAATTGGATTTTGTATAAAATATCAACACAATCAAATCCTGAATGAATCGAGACTAACTCGAGCTCTCGGAAGCTATGTTGCATGCATTTTGGTAAGTTTACGAAGTTCTGTGTTTGTGCAGTTCTGAACAGTGCAAATTTTTTATAATCACAACGGTTCTACGTAGATCACTGTTTTCTGTGGTAAATAACTACTCTCAAGCTCCCCCCAGGAAAGCCCTACGTCGAGCCGGAAATTACAGTTTCATAACTAGTATGCGGCGGATTCAAGAATTTTGTCATTAGTTATTTTGTTGTTATTCATGAACCATAACGTTTGTTCAAGTTATAAAAGACCTGTCAGCAAAATCCAAAAGAGTTATTCTTCAAATGAAATAACTAGCAATGATGCTACCGTTTCATTCACGATCATTTTGACGAAGCTTTCCGTTGCAAACGATGGCGGCTGGTCTTACAATGCTCTGGTCGTCTCATTTTCCAGTTTCGGATTCTACCTACCTTGAAACGGAAACCGTCAAATTTTGAGGGAGGGTTTAACAAAAATTGTCATGCTCGATTCCAAACGTTCATTATTGAAAATAATAAACCAAAATAGCCTAATATCAGTAGGTGTATCTGTAGACCTGTCAGCGGATCCTCTGACTGAAATGGGTGTATGTTCTTGAGAGCTAGTTTTGCTTAAATTGTTTTCATCAATTTGTTCAAATACAAAGTCCATTCACTCCAAAAACTGGTTCAGAGCAGGTTTTCAAGTACTTCTTTCAGAACTTAATTCACTATAACCAGTGAATGAGCCTAAATGTCTCGGTTCTTTCTACTAGGTGTATTATTGTTTTATCCAATTCCATCGAACGACATTATAGTTTTTAGTAGATCCATAAAAAGCTTCGCAGCTCTTCCTGGAGGGACACCCGGCAGGATATTATGCCACCGCACGTATCCCGGTCTGAGGCCGTAACAGCAGCTGTATCCTTCTATTCCCAAAGGGAACCCCCCACCCCAGAAGGTTCCAGTTGTATTTATTCTTCATCTCCAAATAAAAAAGACGCTCCTGATCAAGGGGTACGTGATCTCGCATTATTTGCGGTCGTTTGAACGCAGATGTCGCTTCTGTGACCACCTTATTGTCTCACATTTGGAGTTTGGCGTGATAGCTTGCATTTACTACAGTTCGAGAGATAGCGAGCACTAATTGCTAACGCAGTATTAAAAACAAAATTTGATTAATGCTCTACAGCTTGAACCAAAATATCTTCTCTTTTCCATCATTTGGAGTCGGGAAGGAATCATTCCCGCCCATGTTCATTGCTTAGTTTCCAAAGTTGATCAAAACATGAAGGCGATGCAAGTCACTCGACTTTGAATACAACGGTAATCCTATGTTGTTTACCGAAGCCTGGTTCGCATCTGTTCTCATGGATCGGCCAACTCGACGATCATGACACAGCTGATCCTCTTCTCCCGCTTCAGATGGATACTAGTATTTAAATAGTTGGTATGTATTGAATGTGGTTATCTGAGCGTACTGGTGCAGCTCGCAGAAGTAAGAGTTAACATGGAAATATGTTCCGTAAATCGCTATCACCCAAGAAGTCATAGTTCCTTGGAATTGTCTTCGACTTCAACCAAGGACGTCTTACCTACCAGGTGCGAATCCTACAAATCGTCAAAAATACTAGCATCTTCAAATCACAAAATGTATTCTAATTCACCGAAAGTTGTAGGTATAGGATGAACTAGAACAGAGGACATAAAAGATGAACTATTTTAGCCTCAAATTTTTTTCTCTACAAATTTAAAATTGCTCGCAATTACATAAAATAGAGAAAAACGAGAAAAGATGGTAGTTTGACACAGTTAACAATTTTGAATGAGAAAACGTCCGTGGCTGAAGAGCCTTAATATTCGTGACAAAACCATGGAATGTCCGACGGTTCCAGTTGGTACGATATTCCGCAAATTAGCTCACATGTTCATACTGCAGGATTGGAACTATTTTCGTTTGTGTCTTACATGAAATAGTTAATAGAGTTATTTATATGGGAGACGTAGCTTACTTTCCGTTGTCTAATAATATCGTTCATCAGTCAATCTCCCCTACGGAAACCCCCCCTCCCCTTCCTGGTGGCTCCTGTCGTGGAATTTTATTAGCATAATCCCGCATTTCCTACCCAGTGTTTTCCGGGTATTAGGGTAATTAGTTCAAATTTCATTACACCAGCCGGGTGAAAGGGGATAAGAGTCGACGTAAACGGCGGTCTTACGCAGGGGCCCCAATGAGCCAAAAGTCTGCCTTCGGTATCACGTAGGAGGAGTCGGCGGGGGCTTATCTAATACACGCAAGGTTTAGTGAGCTCAAAAGATGAAAGTTTGCATCGTGCATCAAGGGTGGAGTATTCATAATTCCTACGGCAAGCGTAAGAGACAGGTCATTGTTAATGGATTTGCCTTTCTAAATCGACGGATTATAAATAAAATAAAAAAGTTTATTTTTAAAAATATAAAGTAAAGATGTTAATGAATTATTTTATATAAGTTACTTTTTAGTGCACGCACTAAAAAGTGCGTTTTCGAAGCAGGTTTTTTTTTCTTTTTTTTTAAATATAAATAACCGGGATTTATGTGGTAGAATGTTTTCTTCAAATTCAAATGGGACCACCCTCGAGATATAGCCTATTCAGTGATAAAATAATCATCAAAATCGGTTCGCAATCGTCGAAGATATCTCATAACTTCAAAAAAGAAAAACTCGTTTTTCGGAATAATGAAGTAGATATTTCTGCCGATTTTCTCAAACTCTCAAATTTTTCGTTGGGTGAAGTAATTTTCCAGTCTTCACCAATACGGTGGCGGTATACTTGTAAAAAGTGCTTCGTTTGGCAAATTAGGATGCGGGGAGGATAATTTCAGGGCCGGATATCTAGTAATTAGGGATTTCGCATACCTGGTACTTATCTGCAAGTGGGGCTTGTAAAGTTGCGAAGAGTTTATTTTGTTCTATAGGTAGTTCTTTGAAATGCATGACACGCAGTCAGTGTTTATCGACAATAATTTATTATTATTAATGTTCTTTTCAGGTGGGTGCAAGTCAGTCTCTATCCTGTCAGTGGTAAGAATTCGTCTAACAATAATTTATCCTTCAACCATGTTTATTATTGTTATCAGAGACATCTGCATTGTTCAGGGGTTTCCTACCGGTTTTCATAGATGCTTCATAGATAGATGCTTTCATAGATGTTTTCATGGAAGCACGACTTTGCGCATTTCACCAGGAAAATCTCAATAGTAGTCTTCAACTGAACGTCAGTTTCAAGTGTAATACTCTAGTGGCTTTAGTAATATTCTAGTAGTATTTAGTAGGGCCGAAGGGTATGGGCCCCGAAACTAATGGCTTCTGGCCATTTAGACGCCTGGGCCGCCATTTAGATGAACGGGCGTTGGGTATTTGGAACGCTGATTTATCCGAGTGATAGTGGAACAGCCGTACTTGGATTCAGCTCGAAATATCCACAAGATGAAGATTCCCAGTTAAGATTGGCAACAGCAAGTACTGGGATAGGAAAAATCTAAATCACACACAAGCGCAGCAAATATGAGCTAGAGTGCTAGACAGTAGAAGTGCACGGTTCGCAATTCAGTTATGCCTGAAACCATAGTCCATTTCTTGCTCGACTGCTCACTGCATAAGCCATACACGAACTATTATCTGACGGATTACCTTACCACACAACAGGGGCAGAGTGGGAGAAGTTGTAACCTGCTGCCTAGTAGAACAAGGAAGCGACCGCAAGAGGTGGTCAGTCTGTACTAATATTTGCAGCTTTCTTTGATGCTAAGGGCATTTGCCCGCAACAAACAACATTGAGAGATGCACCGAATGACGCGCGATATCAAAAGAAGGCAGAAGGAAAAATTAAATAATTTGAAAAAAATAAATACTCACCTGTTTATATATTTTTTCTGAACCGTACAGTCGATTATGACGAACACCAGTGCTGTTGATATAGGTATCTATTCATTAAAGATTTGAAGAAATATTTTCACTTAAGTTATGTATTACCTACATACGAACTCTTGTAACAATCGTATGATTTTTTGTTTTTGTTTTTTATAATAAAAATATTTGACTTGACTAGTGCAACTACTTGGCCGGAAGGTATGCCCCCAAAACTAATGGCTTCTGACCACTTAGAAGAATTTATCGATTGAACGTTGATTTATCCATTAAAAATTACGTATTGTAATGGCTGAATAAAAAAAACTTTATTCATCAGTTGAGTGGATGAGTGCTGCAATTTAATTGCTTGCTCGTGGTAACTGTACAACTAGGTACTTGAACTCGTGGCGCTACGCGGATTTAGCTTGACTGGCGCCATTTACCCAAAAGATTATGTCCAGAGGATGAAAATAAATTCTGATGCCTCTAGCTCCATATAACAGGCCTAGCCATTACAGGTACACATGTACTTACATATGTACACATTTACAACCAAAAGGAATAGTAGCGAAGTGTACCTACTATTCACAAGGTGCTTGTTCCCTAGGTGGTGGTGGGGGGGGGGGGGGGGTGCTCTAAGAAATTCCTACGTTTTTGTTCCTACAAGTTCCTACGTTTAGGGATCAATCCCTACATTTGGCAGCAGTGCTAAAAAATTTCCGATAACGACAGCGACCCATCCCAGTTTCCATCGAACTCCCGATATACTCGTTTCTCGATATACTTAGGTGCGTTCAGCGTTTCCCTAACCATTTCGCCCCTACACCTTTTTTTTACTCCTTCCTAACCAAATAAAAAAAATTTCTACTCTTTTTCTGTATCCCTCCCTTCACTTTCTACACGTTCTTTCAGTTTCTAAGTAACTTCCGCCGCATAAGTCAATTTCTTGGCCGAAGTCTGCGAAGAGCTAAGGAGAAACGGGAGGGAGGATCAGGGCTTTGAAAGGCGAATTAGAAGTCGGGAACGTTGCACAGGCTTGCACCACTTAGAAGCTGAGTGGTAGAAGCGCAGGAGGAAGAAGGGATATATTAAGAAATACGAGAATGAATGGATTTACGTAATCCAATATCGCGTAGAATTGAGCAGATTCAACCCCTCCATTATTCGTCTCGCATTGATTTCCGATAATCCTTTATAAACCGCTAGACATCATTACTAATTTAGCTAGCATAAGCAATCAGTCTGAGACGGTATTATACCCAGTGTGGTTATTAGAACTAGATTTATACTTTGCTGAAATCACAGTATAAAGTTTCTGTAGATTTGAGGTTTTAGCGAACTTACGAAGATATTACGCTGTTGTATGATTCCAAAAATTTCATTATGTACCTTCATGATTTTCGAAAAAGTTTTCGTTTCTTCTCCGTTTCAGTTCATTTTTAATCCATCCCCCAAAGTTCAACTTTTTTCATATATGTAGTAGATTTACCCCATGCACATTATGTATAATAATAAATTAATATCTATGTATTAGGTCTAAAGAATGAAACAGAAGTTATTGAAAGGTTGTCTGTTTCCACTAACACACGAAAAATCTACTGTTACATCGATTTCGGTGATCCATCGTCAGTAATAATAACAAACTATCGTCAGTAACAATAACTTACGATGGTTTGAACAGTTACTCACGATGGTTTGATCACCGAAACCGGTATAAAGTGTATTTTCCGTATATTAGTGGAAATAGACAACCTTTCAATAACTCACTTTTCATTCTTTGAAATGGGTTTCCACGTTTTCATCGCGAGTGATTCACTTCGTATCAGTTCTGCATGTCGAATGTCGTGCAGAGATCGAGAGTTCGTCAAACTGACAGTACGTGTACCTATCGCCGAGGAATAAGTATTTTTATTGAATCATATATCAATCTGATTATACCCACCTTGGCTAAGAGAGTCCAAATTCCGTCAGAACGCTTTTAGTGGCAATCAAAATGATGAGTTCGAAGAAGGGCAATTTTCAAAAACAGAAATTGGGTCTAATTTGACTTTTTGCGGGTCAAAAATTTCTTAAACTGACTACAAAATCATAAAATTTTATATAGAATCGCCAAACCTATTGAATGGTCACTCGAGATTGCGATTGTGACTGTCAGAAACATGTTACCTGAAAAAACCTCTTAAAAAACTTTCGGTGATTTTAGCTATTTTATTGATTACCATGTTATGACCCATAGAAAGTTGTGTTTTTGAAAACTAATCATCTTCGAAATCTTTGTTTGCCGTTATTTCAAAATATTTTGACGGTACTTTGAATTTTCCATCTCTTAGCCAAGGTGTGATATCACGTGAAAGGATATTACAGCGATGGATATAAATTATTGTAAAATTCCAGGGATGAATTTTGAATTCCCTGAAGCGGAATAGGAACATGAAATTGTTCAAAAATTAATGTACCAACTAACGATTTTTGACTCATTTTAATAGCTTCCTCGAAAATTCGCTAAAATTGAGTATAGCGTGCGGATTCTCAGCTTACCTAAATCTAGGTGTAGTACCTATGCTTGAACATGAGAATAGTAGTAATTGTCCTGGGAAGGGATTTGTCGGGAAAAATGAGTGAAAAACAGGACTGTCCGAAAATCCTGGACGTTTGGCAAGCTTACCGGTAATTTACAAATCCTGTATACCACTACTAGTGAAGCATGCGGTTTATCAGCCATGTAGCTAAACTGAAGGCGAGAGTTATTCATATTGATATTATGTTATGTACTATCCCATGATGATGAACGATATGTAGCCTCAGCCAACAAAGTAGAAATCGCGACAGGGCTTCTATATAATCCCAGTTTCGCGTGAACGAGGTATAGCGCCCGCCCTGCTGTAAGCCTCGATTGACTGATCGAGTCATTTAGGACCCGAGGCCTCTCCGCAGACGTATTAGGAATCCAATTCCGCTCGCCTCAAGTAATTTGTAACGTTATGCGCGATGTGGCCGTCCGGTGTGAGGCACAAACGCGTCGGGCGTCTCAGCCTCAAAGGTCCATCAAACGCTTCGCTACCCTTCCCGTTGCGTTCCCCACATAGCGCTGCGGTTGAAGCACAATTCGAAACATCCCAGCACCTGCTGTAATACTCGGTGGTATATTTGGCCAGTGTTAACTAAAGAAGGAGAAAAACTTACCTAACGGTAAGTTTTACGAAAAATAATAATAATTTAGCATACGAAAATGAGTCTGCCTTGGTGTTCCACAAAGGTTCCTCGCCTCATGACGTCATAGCGCGATCATAAATACCATATCATTTTGGTGGTTAATGCCTTAAAATAGTACATTTTATTTGTGCTGATAAATGAAACACAGCATCCCCGTTGAGCGCCAGTTGAGGCATGGAAGCCCAACCTGCACCTACCCTTCAAAACATCAGCTTAATACAACCATTTTATGCGCGTTACAAGGATTTCATATTACAGTTCATTCATATGGGACCATCCAGAGCCTGTAACTACTCTTCAAATTTCAGCTCAATACGACCCTCCAAATTTCAGCAGGTACCTACCAGTTATTATTCTTCTTACGGAGAATTCGTCCTACTTCTTTCTTCAGAAACATTATTTTTGTTCACTGAAATAGTGTTATTGGCATCAAGATATCCTTACATAAAACCTTTGACAATTTATTGATATACATTTTTGGCCGTTTTTAGCCGTTATTACAGATTTTTAGCTATTTTCACTCAAAACATCTCCCATTTCGCCCATTTTTTACGTCCGAAAATGTTCTATCTTCGAACTCACTCTTTCGTTTGAATACGAGTATTTTGGCTACATTTCGAATTCCCCATCTTGTTGCTAAGATTAGATGTGATTGGATTGGGGAATAGCCACGCGTTCAGTTTATAATTATTTTTATATTAACCTGACCCTTCTGGTTTTTGCGATGGGACCCCCCGTCGAAAAACGACAGGAAAAAGTGAGACCAAATAGTGAGACCAAATAGTGAGATAAAAGTAGCGCGAAATTTTCTTATGATTTTCACGTACAACCGAGTAGTTGCTAGGGAAATGAAACTTCTCTCATTTTCATCGGACAAAAATCGATTTCCATTCGTTGGAAAGCTCTTGATTTATCACGCATTTATTTCGTATTTGTTCTTGGTATTTATTTCCTAGTTTCATAATATAACTATATAAATGGATGTTATAAATCGATAGTAAACAATGACGCTTGTTTGACCAAATAGTGAGACCAAATAGTGAGATAAAAGTAGCGCGAAATTTTCTTATGATTTTCACGTACAACCGAGTAGTTGCTAGGGAAATGAAACTTCTTTCATTTTCATCTTACAAAAATCGATTTCCATTCGTTGGAAAGCTCTTGATTTATCACGCATTTATTTCGTATTTGTTCTTGGTATTTATTTCCTAGTTTCATAATATAACTATGTAAATGGATGTTATAAATCGATAGTAAACAATGACGCTTGTTTGGTTGTCACTTGGTTGTTTCGATGTGTATAAGCGTGGCTAAAGCTTATATAATACAGCGAGGGGGACAAAAACCTGAAGGGTCAGGTACACCACATTTTAGCCGTCAGGCTTTAAGCGGAAGTCATCCGGGGGCGCAGGGGGCGAAGCCCCCGCCGAGGCGCGCAGCGCCGAGTTTTTTATTTATTTATTTTTTTAAAATGATAGTAGATTCCATCCTGGGAATTTTGACGCTAACCTCACTTCCCTGCGATAAGTACTTTGTGTTCTATGATATTTCAGACTTCCGTGCACCAGTGTCGTCATTGCACCCTTCCCACTTGGGCGGGACCCCCAGCTGGAAAATTATTTAAAAAAAAAACTGCGGTTGGTGCCAAAATTCTATGTTAAAAACAAAACAAAAATTAGACTATGTAGGTATTTCCCATTATTAATCATGAATGGACTCTGAATATTCCAAAAATTCCTGTACTGACGGTTGGTTGTTTTCGTTAAAATACAAAAGATTTTGGAAAACTTGTTTTCGTTTGACGAAAATATTTTCAAAAATAGGTATTTGGTAACTCGTAAAATATTGTACAGTTTCGTAATCAGCGTGAAGTTCCACATAAGACCTCTAAAAGTGACAGAAAAGAAACTTTACATCCTGTATGTAGTGAATATTCAATTTCAAATATGATCCGCGACAACTACCGAAGGTCGGTAATCTCGAAGGATCATTTCGCCTGTGGAAGGGTTTCAGACCACTGAGCGAATCTTCGGGTCTTGAGGAAGGCGGATCGTGATGGACAAACTTTTTCAATTAGCTGTTTTTGACAAGTCCATATTGTTTGATTGATTGAAAAACTTAACACCTTATGGAGGAATAGTCAACTTTCCCCTTTTTGAGATGAAGGAATAATAAATAAAATGGTAGCTTGAGGGGTGGGAATTGACCTGATGAGTTCGAAGTTATTTTCAGGATCGATGAGACGTGAGAACTCAATTACCGGAAAAATCTTGATAAACAATAGGTAACCAATAACCTTTACCTGTGTGCTTATGCACTATCCTCGCCTGCACGCAAACCAGCTACTTTTTCGCCTGCTCTCACTGCACATAAGTATATGAATGGTAATAACTAATAAGCGTCAGTAGGCTACACCAAGGATTCCCTTGGTTTAGTTTTTCGAAGTAAGGCACATTGAGACGCTCTCAGCGTGTTGGTGAAATTTATACTTAGTATATATCCAAATTTTTACTTTATTCGATTTTTCCAAGTTTTGTCGTACATGCTTGAATGGATAGTTACTTTCAATTAAATTAGGTAGAGTGACATGTCCAGTGAATGAACACCCCCAAGTGAATGAACAGTAAGAGATTATTTGGGGGGAGATAAGGGTTATGGTGAACTCAAGCAGAAACGTTTTTAGCGAATTTTCAAAGAAAATGAAGCTATTGCAATGGCTTCGAAATTTAAATAATATAAATTTTTGGAAATTTTCTTCATAGAAATCCGTTTCAGACCATTCTAAAACGATTCCTGAAATTTAACACTTTTTTATATGTATATATATATATATATATATATATGTGTCACTCCAGACGATAACTCTCGATAGAATTGAGATAAACAGCTCAAATTTGCACAAAAAATCTATCTTGGCAATCGAAAGGCTAAGTTCGAAGATGGGCGAAATTGGCCTACTCTAAGGAGGGTTTTGGCGCATTTAAAGTGCGCAAAAATTACCCAAAAATCCCCAAAATGTTATTTTCCAACAAGTGACCCCTCATTTTAAAGGTTTTTGCACGCTGAACACGATGGTGGAATCGGATTTTAGATATCTTGATCCGTTCTCAAATTAGAGCATTTAAAGTGCGCAAAAATTACCCAAAAATCCCCAAAATGTTATTTTCTAACAAGTGACCCCTCATTTTAAAGGTTTTTGCACGCTGAACACGATGGTGAAATCGGATTTTAGATATCTAAATCCGTTCTTAAATTAGAGCATTTAAAGTGCGCAAAAATTACCCAAAACTAGGATAATCTTTAAACTCTTACCCCCCCCCCCCCCACCCCCTTAGAGTGGTCAGATTGAAAAATGTGAGAAGTATTAATTGAAGACGAGAGTTCGAAGCAAAAAAGGGGGAGGCAAACGATTAGTACAACTCCTTGAATTTCCCATTTGACATATAATTGTTATGATACCTTCATAGATAGACAAGTACCGGCCCACGTATTACTAGAAGGAAGACGAAAGAAAAAATCTATTTCAAATTATTCAATTTAGGTACTAACAGTAGGAGGAAGAAGGTTAGGTAGGTATCTTATCAATTTATTATCAGTATCATACGAATATTTGATATTCAAAGGTAGGTAGGTACTTAACATGATAAAAATAATATCAATGAAGAAGGAAGGATCTACCTACCTAGTAGAGCAAATCTTGAACTGGTTTTAGATACCAGGCCTGAAATCGTAGTCAAGAGGAAAGGCCATTCAGAAGGAACAAGGAATCTACTCATAACAAATGGTAGAATCAGGATGGACAAAACGTACAAATTAAAATAAATACGAAGAGAATATACATAGAAAACCAAATTTTAGACCGAAGTTTTCCTTTATTCAAAACCATAGCCATTAATTCGAATATTTCTTTGAAAATTCGCTCATTAAGTCATGCTGCATGACTTTTTTTTCATTTAGTTCCACTAACATCTCATAGATGGCGGGTTAAAGCCTACGCATCCTGAAGCGCTTCTTGCTCTTCGTGTTCGCCATTAGTAGGTCTCCCTAGACCAGCTGTTGATGCAAGATCGCCACTTCGCCACTGTATGGTCATTAGTGTTTGAAGCTGAGTAAAATGCTAAATTGGTCAATAATGCGCTTATATTCTTGTTGCTGCTATGTTTTTCTTGAGCGAAATTATGGAGTGGAAGAAAATATTCCCGAATTTTATGAGAGTTTTGGGGTGTTCGTGAGTGGGAGCTTATACACAGAACTGAATGAACGACCGTCCATTCGCTGGTTGGAAGGTTATTTCGTAGTTTTAGACCGAATGTAGGTTTTGTATTGCTTGAGTGATGACATTATGTACTTATCAAAGACCCGAAAGAAACTCCCTTGGTAGTAATACGCCGGAAACGTGCCTAGGAATGGTGTATTCATTAACGGGAATGTTGGATTTCCTTTAATAGAAAATACTCCGCATTCATTCATTGAAAAACATTACTACCTTTACTGTTGTTCTTTATTAAATTTTAAAGAACATGAGACAAATAGAATGAGAGTAGTGGTACAGCTTAAAGAAATAGAAATATTCAAGTTCTTCACTAATGAGCTAGGTACCTAAGAGCTTATGTGCGTTCATTCACTAGACAAGTCAACCTTTTCATTTCCACTACCACTTGACGTAGGTACTTGAAGTATGATTTTTTCGTTTCTGGATTTACTTCCGGGTAAAACGAGAGGGCATAGTTTTTTTTTTGGGCATAGTTTGTTTTGTACCGTTTCATGGCGATGGAGGTCCAATTTGGTTTATTATTTTTTGTAATATTGGCGCACCTCGTCCGTAATATTGTTCAGCTAATCGTATCGCTCCACCTGCACTCAGGTGTGCGGCGCGGCGCCACCTTCACTTCTGCCGAGACGTTCAAGTTCATTTTGACTCCGCAGATGTTGTTGAATTTGCACAGTATTGCCTTGAATTACTGTGAACACTTGAGTTACCTGCAGGTGTCCGATATTAATCGTCCACAATTGCGTTTTCCTGTCGAAGTCGCGGATTTTCTTCATTTTAAAGCATTTGATCTTCGATGCGCCAACTTAGATTCAACTGTCCTATGCTGAACTAAATAAATTTAAACTAACTGTTAGTGCCAACACTCTGTATTCTCCTGTTAATTGAGGGAAATGCCACTAGATGGCCTATGAACCTCCTTTCCATGTGAGGAATATCCTCATTTGGGCTCTTCCCTCCTGTTTATGGTCGGGGAGGTGTCGAGATGAGCAAAATCGTTTAATAATTCAGATCAAGTTAATCCTTCACACAGTCCAGGTTTGTACGTCAAGTCGGGTCGCTGTCCGAGCATTCATCCGGAGCCGAGCACGTGAGAAGTTTCGCAGGTGGTTTTGCCATTTTTGAACCAATCTAATTGCGAGTTAGGTAGGGATTTCCCACCCTTTACATCCCTAGCCGGCTTTCCTTATTTCCGAAACCCAAACCCTAATTTGTACAAAAATTAATTTTTGCTACAACCACCTGCAAATTGGAGCTAGCCGAACCACAAGGTAAGATTGTTTCAAATTTCATAGTTCCGGACATCCGTTCGGTGGTCCTTCAACTTTTCGTTTTTTTTTCTTATCATACCTATTTCGTCTGTATTTCGTAGGAACCAGCATTGAGCCGTTATCCGGGGCGGTGGGGGGGGGGGGGGGTCAGGTTAGTTAATCGCCCTCACACTAGCTGAACTAGTAAATTTACCGAATAATGACGTCATCGCATCTTTCCGAATAAATGGGTTGGGGGGGGGGGGGGGGGGGCTAGCGATATCTACGTCTCACGCTAAATCAAAATAGGGAAAAATATATAAGTAATAAGAGATCGTGTAGGGGCCCATCATGAAGTCCCGATTCTACTGGCGATCTTGAAATGTTGGTGGTTTCTATATTTTATCAGTATTTATCCCGAATTTCATGCTATCCTGTGCAACGCATGGGTGATCCAGCTGGTAAAATAATAAAACCTCGGATTCAAGTTTTTATTACCCATGCAACGTCTTTTTTCAGGTTCCTCATTTATCCGCATCGATCCTGGATTTATAGGCCCTTGAAAAAGCAATCTCACTGAAGGATTTTTCCTCTCTCCCCAATCATTTAAGGACGAAACCGTTGCAGTTAATTCCCTCTCTTCTCCCGCCGTTGCCAGACGAATAAAAAATACCGTAGGACGACAAACGATTGGCCTTTTGAGAAACGTCGGTCCTCCGTAGCGAATAATCCGTCGAGTCGTTTTTATTGGCTGAGGGATTTGATTAGGTGGAATCCGTTTTAATGCCATGAAAACCCTGGAAGATAATCTCAACGCTGTTCTGTTGGTAGACGAGCCAAATCGCGTTTGTTGCTTATTTATTATGGCTGTGTCTCCCCCACCCCTCTTTAGGGGGGATGTTCAAGACGGATTTTATTGTCATTGTCAGTGCATGATGTTTATTGTGCGGGGGGACGATTGTAATGATGATATCAATGCAATCTGGAATAAAGATCACGAGCTTATGGAGTCTGGTTAGGATGGTCTTGTACAGTGATGCATTCGGCTTTTGAAATCACGGCCAGCCCGTGCGCATAGGGGCTGTTAGTTGTAGCCCTGCAGTAATAATCCTTCACCAAGAGGGTAGGTATCCGCTTTTAGTCCAGGGGAATCGTGCATAAAAAGGGGAGTTGCCTTACATCAAATGAGGTAGTTCTGATTTTTTTGGCACCTTTTGGAAGAAGTGGTAATGATAACTCCGAGTTTTCCAACTCTGAAGCCCTTCGGATCATTGCGAAATCATTGGAAAACCGCTGAATTTTCGGAATTTTTTCAGTTTTTGGCCATTTTTGACATCAGGGACCCGGCAAAAGTCACTAGGTGTGTGCACCTTCTAAGTAGGCGAAATTTGCAGCAAAATTAGACCAATTTGGTATCTGTAAACCGAACAGTTTTTCGGATAGCTGTTCTAAATTCCAAAAAACGATTTTTCAAACTGAATGGATGGTGGACCGATTGTGCAGAAATATCATAATGAGGGAGGAAAGATAAAAAGATGATCTTCTACTGATAATTGTTTATTATGGAAGATGGTTTAAAAAACCCAAACCTGTCTTCCATAATAAACTATTATCAGCAGAACATATTTATCATCATCCTTTCTCCCTCATCTCAATTTTTTTTAATTTTTTCTCCCAGTTTCGTCGATTTTGACCCCTAACGACACATTTTACGACAAAAGTCACCATGTGCGTTTTTAAAGTAGACTGGATTTTCAACAAAAAGAGTCCAATTTGGTCAATGCAGATCTCATAATTCCTAATTAAGGTAATATTTTCCGGGTGCCTCCTCCAATCCCTTATACCTGTTGCCTTTCCAGTTATTGAACTCCACCAATGGCTTCATTGTATGGATGAGCATTGATAGTTCTGATTTTCTTAGTGAGCAACTTATCAATTAGGTAAATCAACCAATTGACGTAGTATCCATTAGTGTATAAATATTATCTATCAGTTGGTGATTCGGTTCATATTTAAATATAGCTAGTTGGTTGTAGGAGTTGAACTTTACCGCAGTCGTGGTACCTACAAATTATGAACTGTCATCGAGAACAAAGTTTGAACGAGTTAGTAAATAATATTGTTTCCTATCCAGTTAGGTACCCAATGCGACTTTTCACTGTTGGCCTACTCGATAGAGCACTTGTCAATATATCCAATATAAATTATAATGTAATATTATCTTAAAACTATTTCTGTAAGACGCACCGTTTAGACGTGAAGCTGAGAGAAGTGCCAAAATTTCGCGGTTTTCTGGCTCCGAAAAGTTTAGCTGACCTCAGAAACAGTCGCAAACTCATATTTACTCATATTTTTTGGGATGCCCAAAGTTGTTCAGAATAATTTGCAGCTTTACTCGTTTTTGTTTGAGGCAAAAGTCTCACCTGCCTGGCCTACTCTGGATCTCCTCCTGTTTCACAAAATTTTTCGACACCCATATTAGCCCAGTCAGTAACAATACCAACTTCACATAATTGACGTGATTGCCACGCCAATGAATATTCCACATTTCATTTTTATTTACATTGCGAATGAAACTCAGCATGTGGAAACTAAGAAAGAAAACGAAGCCCCATTCAGTTATAGGTATTTTATTCGTCGATGAAATTCGCACTCTGCTACCCCCGCCTTCAGAATCCATTTGGCCTTTCAAACGAGGGAGGAGTTTTCCGTTCATTAATCGCGTTTTTATGTAAAATAATATAATATTCACCTCCAAATTAAAAATTCCTTTGGCTCCTCGTTTTCGTCCGGGAGCCTCGGAAGAAATTATAATATAAAGGGAACAGAGAGAGAATTGAGTTTTCCCGTCCTAAACTGAATACTTGAGGAAAGTTCCAGTCGTACTAGCTTGGCCATATGATCAAAATCGTTCCAGTTATTTAAAAACCGATATTTTTTAGTGTTAAACAAGTATTTTTATGTCTCAAGTCAATATTCTGTACGACTTACCTTGAATTTATGTCAGTTGATTTTATTTCAGATTTATTAGTAACTTGCAATTGACTGTCACCAGTGTTCCCCCCCGTCAAATTTCAAATAATATCCAAATTGGGTCAGATGTAGTTTTCATACGTTGGACTTGTTTGACTACACACGAAGACAGTTATTAATTATTGTCGAACGAGCATATTGTCGAAAGAATTATTGTCGAGCATACTGGCTGCATAATTATGTCACGTCTGTTGCGCGAAAAAAGTCCGTGTCTTGAAATTTGAGGAGAGAACCTTGTAGCCTCAACAAATATTAATGACACTACAGGTGCCACTGATTTTGGGTGTGGTAAATTTGGTGTAGTACACAACACTGATGGAAGAAACTGATGGAAGAAGTGGGAAGTAGGAGGAGTAGGTGTGGTCCGTTCAATTTGGGAGTAGTATAATAATTATTGCGGTCCAAACTAGTTTTGGTGGATCTCTTTGGTCGTCACTGGATTCGCCTAATCAATCCGGGTTTGACCTGCAGTAGCGTAATTTCGTCGTAAATTCACTGAAATCAGCTGTGTAATAAATAGAGATAATAGCGCGTTCACAACTAAGTTACAGCGTACTATGTTTCGGGAGTAGAGCTTGAAATTCCCGAAAAATGCGGTTTTAAATCGTCTGGGGTTGATATAGGGGTGTAAAACCATTTCCAGCAATTTTAGTCGAGCGGCGGCACTAACCCCCTCAGCGTCGCATCTGCTCTTTCATCCCGGCCATTAAATCAACCGTAGTTTATTAAATACCATGAAGATTCATAGCCTGGCTTGACTTTCCCTTCCCAAAAAAAGGAACGGAATGGGCCGTTTAGTAACGCCAGGTTACGGTTACGGTGAAACCTTCTCGATATTGGGATGAGTCAGGGTTCTGGTGTTGGATAGATTTCACGGGAGGGGTGTTTCAAACCCCCATTGTTCGAAGGAAGCGATCTACAGGGTGTCCCAGAGATGCCTACCCTCCTCTCGTTAATTGTACTTGAAGTTCAAAGAAGGAACCACCTTATCAGTCGGTTATCTTCAATGCTGTTTCCCTCGAGAATGATTGAACGAAAAGTCAACACCGGTGACCCCCCAGGGGATGTTACTTACATGAGTTGGCAGGTTCACACAGGAGCCAAGGATGCCACTTACATGAGTTGGCTCCTGTGTTTACCTTTCAACTCATGTAAGTAATATCCTTATTCAATACCTTTTAATATATACCCTGTAATATCAAATAGATGTAAGATAGTAACTTATGGCTTTCATATTAAATTAATTCATATCCAATTCACTTCAACTAAACATGGCTCTTATTATTCAGCTTAGACTAAGAAAGACACACATTTTGATTTATTTGTAGGTTCCTTGAAAATGACGAAATAGAGCGTCGAAACTTTGGAATAAACATCGCATTATTTCACCGACCGAACCTCAATAACCATAGAACTTCTCTATATATCAACGGTCGGTCGATAACACTTATATATAAATATAGTGTCTTGCAAGTAGATAACAATACTCAAGGTGGTGGAACTACACCAAAAATGTAGTTGAAGAACGCCGTCAACACCACCTAGCTGTATCCCAATCAGTTCCAGAGATATGCCGTTTTAAAGGTTTTATCGAGAAAACCACGTTTTTCCCCATAAAAACCGAAATTTCTTCATTTATCTCAGTTTATCTCAACTTTTTACCTCCTTTTCGGAATTAGCGTTAAATTTCATGTAAGGTTTGTGTAAGTTTGTGTTTGAAAAGTACCACCTAGAAGCCTTTGATAGCCTTTCAAAAATAAGCGAATAGCATTTCTAAAAATCTTTGAAGGTTTCCTCCGTTTCTAAAAAAAATACATCCTGCAAACTGCCGATTCTCACAAAACTTGTGAAATTTAATCTGCTTTCCTCGAAATTGCTTGCTTACTTTTTAAGTAAATTAAAATGTTCCAGTTCTAGTAAAGTAATGGTAACTTTTGTGCTTACAAAAGAACTTTTATGTATATATAAATGTATATATATATATAATAAATATATCTGTAGGTACTGTAGGTCATTCAAGTATCACCAAATGAGTTATGAAAAAGTAAATTTTTCGGTGGTTCAGTTAAGAATATTAAACGAAAACGAGCTTCAGATCCGAATTAGGCATTGTTGTGATCGGCTGCTCCTCCACAACCAATGTGATGTACAAACATGATGTATCTCAGAGTGGGGACCCCCCGACCCCCCTCTGATCATGTCAGGGGGCTATAAAGAGCCAAGGGGCCACCAATCAAACAACCATTCTCAAACTAGCATTCGACTCGTCTGTTCCATCCTCAATCACCACACTATCACGTCGGGGTCACCAGTGTGGTGATTGAGGATGGAACAGACGAGTCGAATTCTAGTTTGAGAATGGTTGTTTAATTGGTGGCCCCTTGGCTCTTTATAGGCCCCTGACATGATCAGAGGGGGGTCGGGGGGTCCCCACTCTGAGATGCATCATGTTTGTACATCACATCGGTTGTGGAGGAGCAGCCGATCACAACAGGCATCATGTAAGGTCAGTAGATTGATACATGCATCCCGATTCAATGAGTTTTCTCATTTGACTGTTTGAATCCATCCAGCAGGGTATTGATAATTGAACTATGTTTCGTTAGAGGAGAGGGATATGGACACGGAGAAAACGCCACGCGTAAAGGTCAAGTTGGTACATTTTTTAAACCGTGGGTTGATTCATTTAAATATTCATTTAAATCGCGTTACTGTGAGTGCAGCTGCATTGAGTCGTAATAAAATCTGTTTTGAAAAACTTCATATGGAATCCACCAAGCGGAAAATCTCTATTCAATATACATTGCACCAGAACCCTCTTACGTTTTGGTATATCGAAAAAAAAGAAATTCAGGGGAATCTACTACAAAAACGACAGGAAATAGACAGGGGATAGACGGTGGAGGTAGAGGGGAGAACAGACCACGGAACATTTCACGGACTTGTTCATCAATCAAGGGACGGAGAAAAAAAGTTGGATTTAGGGGTTGAATTCAGAGGGTGAAGGATTTAGGCTCAAGACCTCCCGTAGTTACCCTAATATGGTATACCCTGCAAAGGACCGTAAGGGGTGCGATTGAGGCAGAAAAATGACGCGGGAGGGGGATAAAAAAAATCATTTAAAAAACGTCGACCCTCTGAAAGTAAATGACACTGTCGTCATACTTGATTCACTACGAAATTTCCTTTTCTCAAGTTGTGGAAGGAATGGGGTTACTTTATAATATGGTTCATTTCCTCTTTCGTAATGAAAAAAAAAATCCCATTACACGTTGACTCATCTTTAGTAATACCCAAGTGGAACGAATGGTACTGCTTAAGGTTGTAGTAGTACTGTGTGGTGCAGTATTACGTGGCTCCCCCACCTATCCTCTTCTGTCTGAAGTGAAAAGTTTTAGTTTTTCAACATGACCATAGGAGCGAATTTTCGTAGTAGAGTACCCAATTGAACTATTGGACTGTTGGCGTAAGTTGTTTCGTTGTAGATTTCAGCGATTTTTGATCCACATCTACTCGATATTGACTGTAGAAATTTTTCAACACTTTGGTGATTTCTTATCAGTTTTTGGTGAAATTTTAATTGGCGAATCATATTTATTCCGCAAAATTTTAACTGAAAATTTCTTACATCTAACTCATCTTATATATACGTGTATAGAAGCTGAACTCAAGAGAGGACTCAGAAAGACCATAAATCGATTTATGAGGAGAAAGAATTCCTAAAAATGCATGTATGCAAACACTAAATTTTGGTCCCATTGCATTAGCTGTTTTTCTTTAAAAAGTTGTCGAAGTAACTCGAAGAATGGTTTGAATTTCATGAGTAGAACCTGCTATCAATTGCTCAAAGGCCAACTCCTCATTGACCGCCAAATTTCTTACCTACCCTGGGTAAGCTCTAATCGTGTAACAGGATTCGTATGAATGGGAGCAGTTTGTTCACTGTGGTGCCTTGTGGCGGAGGGAGGGGGGGAGGGTTGTGTTAGCATGCAGAATTATGTCCCGATTCTATTCAATATGCGCCCAGTTAACTCACCTCCCTCACAATAAGAGTTGAAATGTGGAAACGGGCAGTTGTGCGAAAAGCTATTTATGCCCCCCCTTCGGTCCCGCCAACAAAAGAGCCACCATACAGGAGGGTTGAAACGTCCACACATTTATGCGGAAGCACGTTCCAGAATACGGTCAAATCGATGTTGTAGGCGGCAGTTGTCTCGACGGACAATTAGAGACAAAGGCCTGAGCCACATGCATTACGGATGGAAGACCCTCCGATTTTCATTTTCTACACTAGTTCTTGTTGAATACGAAACCCGCAACAATGACAGAAATCCGTTCCTTATGTCCTGCAGAAAACTCGGTTGATCCAATATGGCCGGGGGCTAATAGGAGCCGCCCTTCGAGCAACACATGTTGAGTCATAACTGGGGCTATCGCGACATGTGTATGGACTTAAGGGATTGACATTGTGGGGCCATTAACAAAGAACATAATACTGAAGCTGTAAAGGAAATTCGGGTTTATGGCGCATCCCATTTGTGTGTAATTTCATTCCACAACGAACCGGGAAGTCATGTCAGATTCTTTACGACTAAATAATGTAACTAAACAGCATGTGGTTTATATAAGGTTATGAAGTTATAAAGAAATCAAGAAAACAGGAACTAGAAAAATGAAAGAAAATTTCAGTCATGCAGCATGGCTTAAGGAGCGAATTTTCAAAGAAATAGTTCGGGAAATTGAGAATTTTAATTAATGGTCATCTGCCATCACTCATTACGACATGACTGGACACTTGTTAAGACTAGAGTGGCACGTCATGCAGAAAAATTTTCAAAAAATCATGTTTGGTGTTTTGACAAAAACATCGTAATTTTGATCGTTCGTTGCAGTCTGAACGTGCTAAAGCTGCTCGAAATCGATTCAGCGACCAAAAAAACCATGTTAAGCGACACCTGACATGCCTACATACAAATATGCAGTTTTTTGGATTTAGGATTACAATTTTGTAAACCTTAGGGAGATTGAGTAGACCTGGTTCAACACACCGGAATACCAACGTGGGTTTTTTCTAATTTTTCTAATTCCCGTTTTCCCAACGCGGATGGAATTATGCAACAAAAAAAGCTATATCTCAAAACAGATCCTAGTATCGAAAAATTCCCGAAAATTCATGTACTAAAATAATGTTTGAGCCCATTGCTGTCATTGAATTTTCCTCGAAAATTCGCTAAAATTGTATGTATCTTCAAGTGTATGCCATGTACCTACCAGGCATAATCTAGCTAGGCCGCTGGCTTTATCATTCTGGGATATTCAATAAATTGAGAGGCTTGGAATCCGGAAGGGGGTCTGCGACGAATTGGAGAAATCCAGGATTCGGACTTCCAGTGAGGGAAAATGTCGAAAGAAAAGCGGTAGAGAAATAATTTTTCTCCCTAGGAACGTTTTTCCTTAACCCCCCCATTTCTCACCAAGAACCAAACAAATATTTGTGGGGAGGACGATGGGTTGGGAGGTTAGGGTCAACGCTTTTGTCCAACGACGACGATAACGTTGAGGCACTCGTCGGGCAGGGGGGCAGAAACCCCTTTTGAATGCTGGGAATTCCTAAGGAATCCTATGGCTAAGGGAAGCCTCGCTATGGGATGGTTTTGCTTGGGCAGCTCCCGCCTTTTGGTGGGGGGGGGGGGTACCGAGAAGTCCGAAGATCCGGTCAACTTATAACCCCAACCGAACCTCCCCCATGTGCGAGTTATTGGTTCGTCGGCTGTCTCTCTTTTTCGATATGAATTTTCATTTTCCTCATAACCCAGCGTTGTGGAAAAAGCACTGCCGCCGCCCCGTGAAATATTTCTGGAGCTCGTCGGATTTTGATATCTCAATCTGAACCTCCATATTGAAGGTGTTGTCATCAGTGTGTACGGAGGCGAACCTCAATATGGTATCGCAACGGCCCCTCAAACATTCATTGGATTTCGCAAGGGAAGCCAGGAAGCAACGGATATTTTGTGGATTTCAGTGATCTTGTTCATAGCAGGGTATTGCAAGCCATCCAAGCGTTCGCTAGACAGGAAGGGGCTGGTCTAACAGCGATTCACTTTACAGCTGATATTGGCTGTTATCTTACGATTTAGAGGAACATCTGCGACTTGGCAAACTCCTAGCAGACGTTTGCAACAACGCGGTATAAGTTATGTAAATAAGAAGTGTAATTTTATGTTCGTTTTTTAAATAAAGCTTTTTGTCTTCTAGAGGGACATGTTTAATGAGGGAAGCTCAAAACCTAATCAAGTAGTTAATACTCGCTGAAAACTACCAAGGTTTTCGGATTACCCATCTGCAAGTTGAGTGATTATGTGGATTTTAGCTACAAGCAGCCTCTAGCCAAGTATTAAATAGGGGACTTACGTTAGGCACCCGGGCCCGAAAAAGCTTTATCCTAGGCACCCGGCTCGCTCGAAGTAGAGTTTTACTGAGGGCACCCCAAGTTACGGTGGGCACCCCGGTGGGGAAGAAGTTGATCTTTACCGTGGGCACCCAAATTTCCCTTCCCACATCAACAGACTTTAGGACTGTCTCCTGTTGCTGGAAGGAGGTGTGGTTAAAAATTTGGTGTTGTGGCCTTCTTAAGTTGGAACTTGTCAAGTCTTTCCGAAGGAGGAAGTTGTCAACTGAATAAAATGAAAAAAAAAGAAGAAATGAAAAAATCATGAAGGTAATTGTGATGGATGTATATGAGCGCACATCCACCACAAGAGGTGTAGGTAGGATGTGCCCGTTTGGTTATGGGCGGACCACCACCATGCCCAAGATCGTTTAGGTTAAGGAGAGAGATGAGGAGTGAGGAGAGTCAGTGACTTAAGGAGAGTGTAGAATGGCTAGAAAGGCGAGTTTTTATAGGCTTGGGAGCCGTCTCCTTCCATCCTCCAGCTAGTGGAGGATGGTGGGGATCCCCAGGCTGTCCCTCGGCTCTCCTGGGTCTTCCGTCCCCACTTCTAAGTTTATTTGGCGAGATCTTAATTTCACATAGTAAAGTTGTGGTTCTGGGAGGATACCACTACAGTAATTCTTTGAAATGTGGCCGAAGTTTCACAGACAACTTCTTCATGAACTTGTACGCGGGAAGTTGGCCATCCCTTTTCTTCTGTATGCAATTCTCAATCCATTTTTGGCCTTTCAATACTTGACGTCTTGGCTGGCTCGTCTGACCCATGGCAACAGAGTTGAGATTCGTGTAAACTTCAGCCTGGACTTCCAGCAGTTCTTCCATAAAACGATAAATGTTGGGGTGTGGTGCTTCAAAGTCTCGAAGCGAGCGTATGGAAAGATTCGCAGGCGTTCATCGTGCGAGTGACAGCAGATGTCTGGCTAGCCCAACAAGAGGGGGGTACAGGGCGTTCTTGTCAATGTAGGTGTCGTGCAAGAGGCCAGCAAACTCGAGGGTATTGTGGAAGTTGGGTCTATCGAGAAGCCATTCACAAAATACATCGCCGACTTCCTCGGGTTCCAAAAAGGCCAAACCAAACGCCCATCGGAGCCATTTCCCTACTGGGTCTTCATGATCTTTTGTGCATCCTCTGCAGGCCTTTTAAACCGTCGTTAGACCTAGTTCTTGAATTTTTCTGTACCTGCGTAAAACAATGGAAAAATACAAAATCCCCGGAAAAAAGACATGAATATGAAAATAGGTATTTACACCTGTGTTATATTTCATTATGTACTATATTATATTTTATTATTATAATGGGGGCAAAAATGGGAAGAAACGTCACGACCGTACCTCGATCCACCGACCACACAAACGTTGCCTCTTCCTTCCATTACGCTCGCAAAGCTGACAACCTCATGGAAAGAAAGTGGCGAGAACGCGGGGCAATGTTTTGATTCAGTCCGGGTGCCTAGGGTAAAAGGTCGTGAGAACTCTTGTTTCATTTTTGCCCTCGTCGGGGTACACAACGTAATCGCAAATAGATCGTCTTCTTCTTTCACTGCTCGCTTTCGAGAAGCTGGGTGCACAACATAGGCCTCCCGTTCTTTCCGCTAGTGTAAGAAGTAATATTACCATACCTTCCGGAGGAGTCCGTCGTCGCCTCGTCGCTAGCTGGTTGAGTACTGGAGGCGAGAGTGCTTTCGATGTAAGGACATCGTCAGGCCTTCGAGAGAGAACTGGAGTCAGTTCGTCAGTTGGTCCCTATTTATGTGGTGACTGTCCATGTCCCTCCCGCGGCTAAGAAAAATACCCATGTCCCTCCCAGTGCAACGCAGGTATAGAAGGGTATGTGTCCACGTCCCTCCAAAGCAAGTCAGGCCCATTTCCCGACCCAAAGCGTGTAATAAAAGGCAGTTTAAGGTAAATGTAATTTAACTTACGTGCTGATGAGCTGAAGTAGTCCTCGCGTCAAAAATTACGGGATGTCAGATGGAAGGTTGGGCTTTGTATGTCATGATTTTTACATAATCAAATCGCGACAGTTCGCCACGTAGAAACCGTTGCGTTTGGTCATGAAGAAATTTATGATTGGCGCGCATGGTTTTCTCACCTCCTTTGGTCTTTGAAGCTGTCGTGATGGCAATTGTTGTATCAATTTGCATGTTTTTGATGACACTTGTCAAGGTGAATATGTCCGGGTAAAGGGACAGGAGGGTAAAGGGGGGTTTAATTTGTTGTGAAACCCCTCCCATGCGTTGGTAGTCCTATGTAAGGCGTATCCCAGTTCTGCCCATAGCCTTGGTGGGAACGTTGAGGTAGCTTCTATGTAGGTGTTGCACAGTTCCACGATTTTCTTGCAAGATGGTGCTATGGACATGAAGTCCTCTACAAAACTGTCTTCGACCATTTCAGGGCTTAGTATGGGAAGTCCAAACAAGTAAGATTAGAACTCCCCCTCCTCGGAGTTCTTGCCCTTATAAACTTCGGTCAATCCTAAATTTTGTATTTTTCTCCACCATGCCTGCCAACCTGGGCCATTAGCCCGTACCCGAGATGCTGGCCAAACCTGACGTGCTGCTACGTACTGTTATTGACCTCTCAAAATCGGAAAATACAGTTTGTGGGCTCAGTACAAGGTCATATTCGCGGCAGTAGTCCACTAATTTCGAGAAAAACATAGCGTAACTCACACATGATTTGTCCTTTAGGAGGCCAAACGCTGAAGGTATGTAGTGGTGGACTCCGGGAGGCACATGGGGCTCTAACTTTAGCCTCCAGCTTTGATCGGGAGGGACGTGGAGAGTACCTATTTATTACCTGATGATTCGGGAGGGACATGCTACATAACAATTTATGTGCAGGGGGAAGTGAGAGGTGTCCAAGAGAACAAAGGAAGTGAAAGGTGTTTTGGCGTTAGGGAAACAAAGGCAGTGAAGGGAGTCTGTCCTGTCGTATGGGAAGAGCTTAAAATTAATCCTATTTTAATTGGTACCTTAGCTACAAACAGCTGTAGGGGTCATACAAGCAACATCTGGTGTAACTTACGGACTAACTTATTTCTATGGTAAGCAGCTAAACCAACTAACTTATTTCTATGGTAAACCCTAACTTACTATAAATGTATTGTAATATGACAATTATGATTATAATAATACCTACTACTGAATTTAGCCAAGGGCTGAAATATGCTTTGGAAGGTATCGGAATATTTTCTCCTGATTTGGTTTTGTTTTTGAGTTCGTGAACATTTTAGGAGTCAAGTTGTGCGAAATATAAATCTGGAGTTACAGATTTCGATATCGATCAATAATTGAGGGCACTTATTCACATACGAATACTCATCATCCAGCAGTCAGTGTAAGTTTAATAAAAATTAGTTGTCCTTCTTAATGGATAGAGAACACCTACCTACTTATGCAGATTACGGCAGCCAGCGACTGAGAAAACATCTGAGATCATTATACTTGTAATACTTATAGGTTGGTTGTATGGGTTTTATCTCATCTGAAAAGAGTTGGGAGGCATAGGCATCCACCCTCTATTTAACTAAGTTGGTATATTTTGACAGATCGTTCAAGATCATTCTTCTCTATTATAATAGTCCATTTGTAATGATGATTTCGGCCTTTCATTTTTCATGAGACGATCGCAGGCCCACTGTTATGATTGTCGCCGACTGTCACGAGGGTGGACTATTATCACAGAAGCTCAAGTGGACATTTTCATCTTCATCCGGATTCAAACGTTTTTTCAATGACAGGGGCCCCTCTCAGGAGTAACCGTGGGAAAACGCTCCTTCCAATATCCCCTTGACCGAAAACAACAGCCCGAAGGGCGTTGGCGCGTATTGGTTATTGGTGTGTTTTTCGGTGAAGGGTCGGATCGGATTAATTGAAGATCATCTCCCCCTCTCGAATCCACGTGGAAAGACACGTGAAAAGGGAGGGAAAAAAGTTTTTCTATTGACGGAAACCGGGGGTCCCACTGTGCGGCTTCCATAGCAACCTTTTCCCGTCCAGCCGTTTTCAATGCGTCGCGAGTACAGTGACACATGTCCGGGCGTGCAGTCCACTTTGTGTCCGGCTTTTATTGGTTCCCAGCTGGAGGGACGCCACGTACCGGCAATTGAGATGGGTGTTTCAACTTTCCCCCCCCCCCCCCCTCCCTTCAAACCCGCTGCATTTTGTGCAGGGTGTTCGAACGGATAAAATTTCAGGCGTGACCCTCAGCACTAAAGAGTAACACAAACAATAAGTCCCGTCTTGCACCAGATGTGCAGCAGAATTCAGTTTAACCTACAGGCTGCACAAGGAGCAGTTTCAACTTTTAGCGCATAACCAGCCTATGTGTCTTTAAAATGCTTACCCAAATCTGAAGTACTTGAGTACCCGAGTCAACCTGCTTTTACTCATGAAGATGTAGCCATTGGCCAAAGGAGATGCAAGTGTCACAAAAATATGTACAAGATTCATGTACAAAGCGTGCGGAGTGGGCTTGCTTATACATTTTTGGTTCGAGCACCATGCAGCTCTTGAGTTGAAACTCATTTTAGCGAATTTTCGAAGAAAAGGAAGCTATTGTTCTCGGTCCAAAATTTTTAAAACTCGAATTTCCGAAAGATTTTTATACCAAAATCCGTTTCAGACCATCCTGAATTCACTGCCGAAAGACACCAAAAATTATATATATATATATATATGAAACTACCTACTGAACGCGTTTCGGCATATGTGGATTCTCACCTACGACCTCTGGTCCGGGACTTACCTTCGTACTGCAAGGATACATACCATTTCCTCGAGATACTGGCTGGAGTAACACTGCCATTGGAAAGTCAACATCCGGTCATGATGGCAGTGGTGGATGTTGTTTCGCTCTACACAAACATTCCACATAATCAGGGATTGAGCGCCCTTCGGCATTTTTTGGACCAGCGGCCGGGGACAGCACTGCCGTCCACGGGCTTCCTCGTGGGTATGGCGGAGAGGGTTCTCACGATGAATGCTTTTAGATATGGAGAGCACCACTATTTGCAGGTTCGGGGGGCGGCCATGGGCACGAGGATGGCCCCTTCATATGCCAATTTGTTTATGGGTCGTTTGGAGCAACAATTCCTTGATAGCCAACAACTCCGCCCACTTTTATGGGTTCGGTTTATTGACGATATATTTCTGCTTTGGCAACATGGAGAGCAGGAGTTGCAGGCATTCCTTGAGCGATTGGGTGGCCATAGCTCCATGAGTTTTACCCACCAGGTCTCGACTGATTCCATCACTTTTCTTGGCGTGGATGTTGCTCTTGGGGACGGCCGGTTCAGGACCAGGGTGCACATTAAGTCTACTAATCCCCGGCAATATCTAAGTTTTGAGAGCTGTCATCCTCCCCACACAAAGCGCAGTATTCCCCGTTCGTTGTCGGTACGTGGGAACAGGGTTTGTGGTGATCAGGTAGACAGGGCAGCATTCAACGACGGTCTTTGCCGGCGACTGCAGGAAAGGGGGTATCCTCCTCGGGTCCTGAGGCAGCGAATTGTGCCTGCACATATTGACCACCATCCCCCTCAGCAGCGGAGAAGTCCAGACCGGATGTACTTTACGACTCTGTATTTCCCAGGAGTCCATAGGATTCATAGGATGATGAAGGACTTGCACTCCATCCTGCTCAACAACGCTCTAACTCGGGATGTATTTGCTGTTCCACCAGCGATTTCTTATCGTCGACCTAATAATGTGGGGAACATTTTATCGCACCGAGGGGGCTATGTAGCAGCGGATGGTGGAAGGGAGCTTGGACTCCGCCCGTGTAGTCGTCGGCGATGTCGTTCTTGTGGCCTTGTCCTGGAGGATAATAAATTTTGTTCTCCTCACAATCGTAATGTGTATTCCGTGGTGGGTTCGGCTGACTGCACGTCCACGAACTGCGTATACGAGTTGCTCTGCAGGCATTGCGAGGGATTTTATGTTGGGAAAGCAACGACACCGTTGAACCTCCGCATCAATAACCATCGAGCCTCTGTGAGACTCAACACCAACCAGCCTGCGGGTCGCCATGCCTTCGAGGACCACCACACTTCTTTCGATGATTGCTACCGGGTAAGGATCCTGAAGCGTTTACCTCCGTCTGCGCCGAATCCAAGGGTTGAGGAAAGTGAGGAAGCCCACATTTGGGTCCTGGGTGCGCACCGGCCTCCGGGTTTGAACACTTACACCTCGGGCCCATAATAATAATTTTTTTTTTTTTTTTTGTACATTTATCAATTTATTATCTATATTTATTATATGTATATATACGTACATATGTGTGTATATATATATATACTTTTTTCCCCATTCGAATATCCCTTTGTTTATTTCGTTTTTGCTCCATTTACTTCATTTTTTACTATTATTTGTACCCCACCCTATCCCACCACCATTTTACCCCATCCTTCTTTTCGCCCCTGCTTTTCTTCGAGGTGGTTGACTGCTCAGGTCACTACTTGTCTCTCCAGTCTGCCGACGACGCTGAGTGCGAAACGTTCAGACGTAGTGTAAGTTTCTTTCTCTGTGTCCTCTTTTTGTGTCCGAAGTTATAAACAAATATATATATATATATATATATATATATATATATATATATATATATGTGTGTGTGTGTGTGTGTGTGTGTGTGTGTGTGTGTGTGTGTGTATGTGTCATTCCAGACGATAACTCTCGAAAGAATTGAGATAAAAAGTTCAAATTTGCACGAAAAATCTGTCTTGGCAATCGACAGGCTAAGTTCGTAGATGGGCAGAATCGGGTCACTCTAAGGGGGAGTTTTGGGGAGTTTTAGGGGGGAAAAATTACCCATAAATTCCCAAAATGAAACAGTCTGACAAGTGACACCTCATTTTAAAGGTTTTTGTACGCTGAACACGATGGTGAAATCAGAATTGCGATATCTCATTCCGTTCTCAAACTGGAACACTTTGAAGATGGAGGAACGTGGTTATTTCTTGAGATGTTCTTCCTGGTTCGTCTGCTCTAATCTGATAACGGAATGGGATATCGCAATTCTGACTTCACCATCGTGTTCAGCGTTGGAAAATCTACAAACCGAGGTGTTACTCGGCAAAAAATGGAACAAAAAATTTGTTACGGATATCCCAAACATCACATTTTACATAAAATCAGTTATTTCTTCGAAAATTCGCTCTTATAGCCATGCTGCATGACTGTGGTTTTTAATGTTCATTTTGAGTTTCAAGATATTTCAAAAATTGAAATATGTTCAGTTCTACCAAGAAAAGGATGTTTTTTGTAGGTAACAAATAATATGCTAGTTTCGCAGTACCTACCATACCTAACTACCATATTTTTGTTGTTCCACTACCTGGTGCACACTACAGGATGCTGTACTGTAACATTGAGAGAATTACGCAAAATTCCAAAAAAGTATCGACTATTCACTTTATTTTGATGCAGTCGTGCTTAAAGTCTAGGTGAAAAATAAATGTGATTTTTCAGTGCGGTATAGGAACAGGAGGGGAAAAATGGATTAATAAAACAGAGGTCTGGACTATGCAGTAATGCAATTGGCATGATTTTCCGGACGCGTCACAAAACCGTCGACTGAAGTGGAACCTGATGATTGTTTTAGGAAAGAGTAGCGACCTCGAGACGTCTGAATCAATAGCCACCAGTGACAATCACTACCTCCCAAAATGTGCGACAATCGGCACCATCCCATACCAGGGTGCGAATTCACCTTAATAAATTAATATTGGTGAATTATTTTCAGGAATAAACTTTTGGAATCGAGCATGAAAAAAAATAAATGTCAACCCCCCCCCCCCCTTCCCCTCCTCAAAATTTTATGGTTTCCGTTTCAAGGTACGTATCTGAAAAATGTTGTTTCTGTCCGTAAGCCTTACGCAGCCGCCATCCGCCGCAATTCGCACTTTCCTTAGTTACCATGAACCAAAATTAACGAAATTTCGTTTGTAGGTCCTATTTGTGGTCTAGTTGGCCCGCTGAGCACGGCGTTACTGGCAGTGACCTCTAACGGATGAAAAATAGGAGTTGGCATTTTCATAACGCCGTACCTTGAAAACATTCTGTAGAAGGGTATGGGTTTTTTCGTTTTAAAATTGATCTTGAACTTCAGCATTTTTTGAGTCCACCCGGAACATTGCAAGTGCAGCCGTTCGTTTGCACCGAAAAGCTTCGTCAACATGATCGTGAATGAGATGGTATGCATCCAGCCCAGATATTGCTAGGGAACACCTGGTTATTATCATACGTGGCTGTATGAAATCGAGTTGGTTGAACTGTTATATTATTTTATTTGAAGAATTATGGTTATTAACATGTTTAATGTTTTAGGGCTGGGGGTCATTCTGTGAATTCCGACACGCAAATATGCAACGTTTTTCATTGGTTACTACACAGTTACTACCTTCTGTTGTAGCAACCATAAAGAATATCGCACTCGAAAGAAACAAGAGTCAATAGCTACGTTTTTCATTGGTTACTACACAGTTACTACCTTCTGTTGTAGCAACCATATTTTGATGGCGAGTTCTATAATAAGTACAGTAAATGCAACATTATACTTGTAGAGTTCAGTGAAATTGTGGATTTCATTTTTTCTTGACATTAAAAAACTATATCTAATTTCTCCCTTGCGAGGGAAAAACATTAAACATGATTTAATGTTTTTCCCTCTCAAGGGAGAAATTGTCATTCACTTATCGTAGACACATCTAGCACGCCGCACAACACCAACAACCACTCATACACGCCATCCCCCAACCCGCCAAAAAAATTGTGTAAGAGTTTCAGTCAGGTTGTTGATCATTTCTTTTTTTTAGATTTAGTTGATAGGAACTTTTGTAACTTGAACAAATGTTATGCATCATGAATTGTAACAGTAATAATAGTCAGTGAGAGTTGTTGAGTTGTTAAGTGTCATTCCTTGGCCGGCTCCAATACTCGATTTTGGACTTCCCTGGGGGGGGGGGGGGGGACGAGGGTAGGTATTGACCACAGTAAACAGCGATCCACGCAACTATACAGGTAAATAATAAACCGTTTTGTAATAATTTACAGCTCTTTTTTGCGTTATTTTCCTGTCTGAATAGGAAGAAGTGGTCGCAAGTTCGCATCTCCAAAAGGAAAAATAATCCCATGAGCCAGAATTGAACTTCCGTTATGTATGTTGGTACCTACCTCCATCAGTAAACTCAGCTCTTGTTGGAGCTGATGGAGCTTGATGAGTTATTGATGTATGTCAGCACCTCCATCAATACAAATACATTACGTCGCCGGGATTTCGTAATTTATTTCTATAAGGGCGGGAGGAGGTAACGCGGGATTTTCTGCAAATCTTATGTCCTCTGCCCGTACTCAACTTTTGAAGCCGCCATACGACGTCGGGATATATGAAAGGTAGGTAGCGGACCCAATCTCAGTTCAATCACTCGATTTATTCACATGTTCATGGGGCATTGTGATGATAACATCACCAACTCTTAATGTACGTGAGCTTCAGATCGCGTCACTAGTCACGAAATTAGGCAATTGAATTGCAGTCATCTTCATGGATCAGTTACTCACGTATACTCCCAGATGATCTGCAGTGAGTTAGAGTGATCTTACACCACCATAAGGAACGTCCACTGTAATGCTCGCTGTACACTATGGGATGCTCCGTCAGTTGTCATCCCTACGATACTACAACTACACAAGGTGTGAAACCATAATGTCATTTAAGGCATTTGCCTTTCCTATTTATGTTGCGTCGATGAAAATTTCTATTCAACTATCGATTTGGCTGTAGACACCGAAAATACTAACAAAACCCGATAGTTTTCGAGTTTGATGGGCGATTCGAGTTTTGCCGTCTTCACAACACATAAAATACTTCAGGGCGATTCAGTTCCCACATTCGGCACGCCCACTCGAACCGTCGCTCGCACGAAATTCGGCGACGTTTTCAACTTGGAACACACAAATCCCGTCTCCCCCTAGTGGATTGATGAGCTTAAAACCGGCCATTGTGAATAATGCGGAACGGCCAATACCAGCGCCAGAGGGAAAACGCTGCTGTAACCAGGTAGTGGTAGTCTCAAACTCAATTAAACTTTCAAAAGCCTCCGCTGGAACAACATTTCCTCGCGAATACAGAAATGTTGACTGTTACTTTGTACGCTTTATTCCGAGTTGCCTCAAACCTTTTGTCTTCAGTTTTATTCACGTTGAAAATAAAAAGTTGGCTCCTTATTTGTTGGAGAATCACCTTTCAACGTCTGCTTTCATAATTTATGCTTCATTTATGGACGCGTTAAACGTTTCAAATCGTTGATCGAAATGCGCTTTTCAAGAGACATCGAAAACCCCATTGAAAATCACGGCTGCGTACGGTATCTCCAGGTAAAATTAAACCCACTCACCACTAGGTTTGAGACTTCTGGGGAGACAAACCCTATTTATTTATCTCTTTTTTTTTTAAATCAAGATTCCAGTAGATTGTGAATTATAATATCCCAAATAACAGTTCCTGTTTGCATGGAAATTGGCCTGTTGTATTTCAAATGTTAGTAAGTATTAATAAATGGAAAAAATAACAATTTCCATGTTTGCGAATTGAAATGGCCCATTAGCACATCTCAACAATATTTTTCACCGTCAATTCAACTGAACGAAGGAACCCTTCGTGAGAAACTCCACAAGATACGTTTCCCGCGAGAATCACGCGTCGCGCGTGATTGAATAGTATACCTGGAGAGCAAAGGGAACAGTATAGACTAATAATAATTGATAATAATAATAGATATATAATAATAGTAATTATTATTATTATTATAAACACGTTCGTTACCTTCCATGTTCATTTTTCATTGCTGCCCTCTTTCTCTCCTGGCAACATGTCAAAGGCGGCATAATACTAGTAACTGCTCGAACTCCCCCAAGCCATCAGCTTCAGGAAGACAGACGTAGTAGTAGCACAAAACGAGCAACTTACATCATCACGGATATCATATGGAAACAGGGAAATTCCCCAACATAGCGTCTTTGGGAGTGGAGTTGATGTCAGTAATGCGGGGGAAAACGGAAGTCACAACTTCTTGCTCGGAATATCCAAACATATTGTTCCACCTTTGGAGATGTGGTAAAACTAAATAGATACCTACTTGAAAAAAACCAATTCTTCTTTTAGTTTACTTGTCTCCACTGTCTCTGCTCATTCTCTGCTCGGGATATCCAGCAATTTTTTTCCACCTTTGGAGATGTGAAAAACTAAGTAGGTACTTGAAAAAACACTATTTTTAGTTTACTCTTCTCCACTATGAGTGTCAGAATCGCTGGAAAACCCCCGAACTAGTTGATAGATGTCGTGGGTGCAAGGTACGGCTAGTTTGAATAGGCCGTAGGAGAGGGGAGGTTATGCCCCTTCGGAGTCTTTTACGGATAGCTGGTGCCCCAGGTTTTCACCACAATGTGCGCTAATGGACCTGCCAGCCTCCCAGGTTTTGACCACAGTGGATATGCTAGGGAAAGGTAGGAGAGAGAGGAGGCGCGAGGTAAGAGAGATAAGTCGCAGGTAGGATTGAGGTCTGTGAAATGAAGAGCTGGGCGAGCCGGGCGCCTTATAAAGGTGCCTCCACCTCATCCCCCGTCTACCAACGACCGTTGACGGGGCCGTTGGGAGTCGTTGCAGTTGATGGAGGAGACCCTTCCGGGCTTCCACCAAGGCTTCGCACAGCTCGCCTTTCTCCTTGCTACTTATCGGTTAAATCTAACATAATAAAACTGCTATTTATTGGTTAAATCTAACTTAATAAAACTGATATTGGAGTGGAATGGAGGGGTACCACGACAGTATAAACACTTTTTTTGTTTGGCAAAAATTTGAGTTATGGGTTGTCTGTCGAACTCCGTTGATATGTAAGACTATGCGGGATCATACCGTAATCATTTTTGGACCGAACTTTGAGAGATCCCTTACACCTGATTTTGAAAATTCAGTTGAGGAGCCAAGATTACCTATTTTCTTAATCTTTTTCATGTTCGTTCCTCCTATTAATTATTATAAACGAATTTTACCCGGGAAAAAACTGAACAAATGAAATTTCCATTAAGTAAACTTTTTTTCATTATGCTCAGCTTAGTTACCGCGCAAGGTACGGGGGTACGGCTAACAAGAAATTATTCAATAAAATCACACGATTCCAACGAGTGGTGTACGATTTTTGTACGATGAAAAATGGCAAACATGAAGTTCCGTAGAAACGAATCGGTTGTAAGCGAAAATCATCAGAAATGGTGCATGACGCGTTTTCCAGTCGCTTTTTGGTAACGCTTTTCGAGTTTGATGTGCCAAAGTAAAGACGTGAAAATGTCAAAAAAATTGCCCGTTTTATGACATCAGACTCGATTTTTCGCCTCACCCTGCGACCTTGAAATGGCCGACAAAAAGGCACCCGCACTCACGAATCATCATATTCCGCTTTCGACCCGACCTGAAACACGGGAACAGCACGGCGCGGCGTAGACAGAGGAAATAAGACTTGCAGAAGGGACGCGGATGCCGCTACATCGAAACGCCCTTCCATCTCTACACGGTATAGAGTCGGTTTTGCGGTGGGCCTGACCGTGTCGAGAGGTATTTCCACCCCCTCAGCGACAGACGCGTTCCCGCGAGTTCAGCTATCGCTCTGGAGCCTTGTTTCCTCTCCCCATCCATAGCTGTTATTGTAGAGCTCTAATTTAATTTTGAAACGGAGCACCAGCTCACTCGGGTTGTCCCATTGTCAGTCGCGTCCGCTTCCGACATTTTTTTTTTTTTCTCGCTCGGCCCTTTTGTTCTTCTCGTACCTCTCACGGGGGCGCTTCTCTGTGGTGTAATTTTTCATCTCTTCAAAACCGGCAACATATTCAGTCGAGTTTGAATTTGATGAAGTCCGTTTTCATAACAGACCTTTAAAAACGGTCTGATCTTCGATCAATCAAGAGAAACTTCTGCGCCTTTTGGCGCATTTTGGTTTATTATTCTGTGAATAATACACCTATGTATTCGCTCAGCAAAAAATTTTTATAACACCCCCTCAAAATTGTTTCCTCTCCGTTTCAAGGTGCGTAGATTCCAAAAATGCAATGTCCGTCCGCCGTACGCCGTATCACGTGTACCGGCTTCATTTTCGGTCTAAAAAATTCGTTCTTTCGCACACATGCTCCATTTGGGCCCTAGTTGTGTCCGGAAACTTTTCAGCCCGATCGGAATATACCCGGGGGTGTTATGAGTGAAAATTTGTATACAAATAGGTACTTTTTGTGTTTTAGTAACATGTTAGTAAAATGAGCTTTTGAGGTATCGTTTTCCATGTTTTTGGGGACGAGAAGACCGAATATGAAGTTGATTTTGACCAAGGAGTGGAAAATTGAGGTTGTACCACATGTTCAGCTCCCCAAATTGATTTTTTATGAGTCAAAAACCTGCGAAATCGTCTGAAATCACCATCAATTTGTAGGAAATCACCATCAATTTGAAGAACAACACTAGCAAAAGTTTCAACACGTGGATCAAGACGATTAAATGGCACTACCAATGATCAAAGATAATTTGGAGAAAAAAAGGAGCGTACCTAATTCAAGTTTTGGGGGCCAAAATCGGTGGAGACCACCAGAAATAGCTATTTCAATTATTTTGCATGAAAGTAACAATAAATGAACAGCCAGAATTTCTGCAGGTTGTCCAGTAGAATAATAAACCCATGTGACAAGGACTTTGCAGCGTTTTTGGAAACGCATACATTACCTCTGGGTCCAAAATGTTTTACGTCCTTGTTTGATAGTTCAATTTGGTAGGAGGTGTTGCATAATGAGTTGATCTCAATTGAGAAACCTGAGCAGGAGAGATACTGTAAGAAATAATCCATATATTTGCACAGATATGAAAAAAGAAAGATAAAATCAACACTTTCAATAATATAAATAGTATAATGCTGTCAGTTAAAAATTTCGAAGGAACTTGTGTAAACTGACAGAGCCACAATATAAAGTCGCATACTGACATCAATTCAACCCAAAATGAAAAATTAAAATTTGCACAACTTAATTTTTATGAAAACATGATGAGTTGAGACAGCAAAAATGTCTTCAAGTTTTTACACTTATCAAAACCGCAGGGTTGATATTTTAGTATTATTATTTTTAAATCTAATAGCTTGCACCAAGGAACCTCGGTTATAAAACTCAGCTCGTGATGAAATTAATCTTGTATATTGCTGTCATTAGTAGTTCTGGTATGGGGCGTGTTGGAATTACAAGTACCTACAAAATGCACCTGATTCTGAAAATCTCAGGGAGGGCGAAAGCAAAGAGCACCGCTTAATCTTCAGAACATTAAAGTTATAAGAAAGAAGAACCGTGGGATACCGCATGTTCGCCTAATATTACTTTAATCAAAGTATTTTGGACGTTTTGCAAAGGTGTCCGATGCTTTGCCTATCCACAATGCCATAATTAATGGGAACATCCAGTGCCAAGTAAGCAGATCGTAGGAGGTAAGCACTTGAGCAAAAAAATCACGAACAATTGAGTACATAATTTAACTTCCTCAGATGGGTAGTCAGATATGTTGTTTAAAATTTTAACAGGACAGACAGGAGACAGTAGTACTACGGTGACCATATTTTCCGACTTGAAATGTAGCAACACCGGAACTATATGCCTTTTATATACCATTAAAGGTGTTTCTTATCCTGCACGTAGATTTAAGTTGATAGTGTTTTGTGGACATTGTATGTTAGGTACATCAAGAAAAGACATTTCATATTTTTGAAAATTAAAAAAACATCTTAATCGGGGACTTCGATTTGAGGAGTGATATAAAGTAAAGGAATGCAAATAATACAACTTGCCTTGGTGTGGGGTGGAGGGGGGGGGGAGGAAGTCTTCAATCATGAGCAATTTGAGAAACTCTAAATCAAGACAACAATTTTGACTAATCATTATCCCCTGCTCAGCATAATAATTTTTAAGCTTAGGTACCTGCCTATTTCGGGAAGCCTAACTTTACAGTGTTAATAATTTTAGCTACCGGTTAGAAGTTGGCTTTCTATTCCCCCAGGAAGGGACGTCCCCTGTAAAATAATATTTAAAAAATAGCTATGTTACAACATTTAGCGAATTTTCGTTTAATATTCATGTCAGAATGGTCCATTGGAAATACCGTTTTAGAAAAGAAGTATTTAAGCGTCCTTACAAAGGTTGAAACCCCCCCCCCCTTCCCCCCTTCCTTTCAACAGAAGGATGTCTGGCCACCCTAGTTAATAACCCCGACACTCCTCACAAGTGGTGTCTGTAGTATAACGCACCAGACAAGCTATCGCTTTCTAAAGAATGGAATCTACGTGAACTGACTGTATAGCATTTTAATACAGAATGAGAATAATCCCGGAATACATTATATGAAACGTTTTCAATGGTAACCAAGTACCCATTGGTGCTTGGTTGAACTAATAATGATTACTGAACCGGTGATGCTACAGTGACCACTGACCATGCTTCCATCTCGGATGCTGAACTTGCAGCAGGAACTCCCGGAAGCCGAACGATTTCGTCCCTCGCGAGGTCCGTCTGTGTCGCACCTCGATTCATTTCGGTCAACGCATTGTGCGCCAATCTTCGTTGATATCGAAAATTCGCTCATACATGCATACCGCATGCCCGTAACTTTTCGCCCCTTCCTTAGTTGTTTCCTAGTATGGCGGCGTGGGTTCCGTAAAACACCGTGATGCTTCATCGCCCCCTCAAATGAAATTCCTGATGGATTTTCAAACTTTAATGAATCTTGTTTGACCAAACTCTCCAGTCCACCCAAACCACCAACTCGGGTCACCAGCTGACAAAGCGCTATCTTGACGTTGTTTCGACCTAACGAACTTTACCCTTTAAAAATATTCTTTCCGCTAATTTTCCTTTCTTTTTTACACCATTATCTTCCTCAATTAAAATTTTCTCTACAGCTAATGTAGTGTAAATAATTCTTCCTTAATCTTTCTCTCGGTTAGCCAATTCGGTTCAGCTTATATCCCGTCGCTTCAGCTCATTCAGGAGCTTGCTTTTTTTGTAGCTTCGAGCTTCCTCGGATTTAATTAAATGTTTAGAGGATTTCCAGTATTTCCTCGTCTATTTTTTTCTTTTCTTTATACCTCCCCTTGCGTTCCTTCTGCCATCGTCCGTTGCTGCGTCTTTTTGCCTCAACTTCTTCGGTAGAATGGGGGACCTACTCCCGCTCCCTATTGTTGTGTCCTCACAGAACCATTGTGTGCTCTTCTTATTAAGGAGGACTTCTTTGGTGGAGGGGGTTTGGGGCGTATATAACTTCAAAAGACCTCCCATCGTAACCCCTTCTGAGAAAAAATTATTATACCTAAACAAAAGGTTTCCTTTCTAATACACGCTCCTGATATTCTGCTGGGAAAGTTGTTTTTCTCAGTTTTCTCGCGTTGATTCAAGTGATACGACCTGTGAAAAACATTGAGACGTCCAGAATGGATTTGGGATTCGTTTCAAATGTATTCGAGACCCACCAGAGCTACTACATTTCCAAAAGTTTCAGTTCATCCTTTCTCAATGATTCTGTTTCAACAAAACATGGAGTTGTAAAAAACGTAGGTATGTAGAATCTAAGAAGTTCTCGACCTGCGGCACGACCATAAGATCGAAGTTTTGAAGTACCGAGTGAATCTTTGAGTGCGTTATACCTTACGTCCTTGGCGAATTCAAAGTAGGTAGTTAGTTTGTGGTGATTTTTAAAACTATTTTCTTACTAGGTTCTTTGACAAACAATATGTTGGCTGTTCGTATAGTCTTATTTATGTTTCACCATCCTGCTGCAGTTTTGATAAATTTTTAGTATTTTTGGCGACAACACTAATTATAATGACTATTTTTTTTGGCCTCAAAGCTTACATTTTCCTCAATTTTTAGAGGAAAAATGTTGTTGATTACTGAAATACCATTTTTCTGTCTCGATTCACCATTTTTGTTTGTTTTTATCGATTATTGACCATTAATATTCTATATATGACGCACTTCATCTATCCCGGAAATGATCTTTTTCAAAAGCCTCTTTCCATTCGTAATCACTATAATTTCATCGGCCTAGACAGTCTGTGTTTAGATAGAGCACTCAGTATTTTGTTCAATATCTTATAGAAATGCTAGTGTTTCTATGATCTTTTACGGTAGGGTTCCCATAAATTACGATGGGCAGCGCAGCCCATAGGTATTATTTGTAATAAAGAACGATACGCTGTGCTGTGCTGTCCATCGTAATTTATGAAAACCCAACCGCATTTAGAGCGCATAACCAGCCATAGAAAAAGAAAACCTTGTAGTTATGATATTGTATGTATTATATTGAATTCAATTCATGAATTGGTAACGTAGTAGAAATGGTTGGTTAACCACAGCGTGGCTATCAAGATTTATCGCCATCGCCGTCTTCCTAATTAATCAAGAAGCACATTAAAATTGATCGGTTTTCTTAAACGGCGGTTGACATATTATTATGAAGGGGATCAACAAACGATCCATATTCATGAGGGTCCCTGTTATGTAGATCTCTCGGGTTTGCTTAGCGAACCCGTTGACCCATAATGGGGGTTATTGCCTTATTGGGTCATTGAAATTGAAATCGTTGAAGTAAATTTGTTGTTAAAATATTCATATTGTGCAGTGCGGTAGACAACTTTGCGACAAAGTCATTTGTCATCTCGGACTTATTAGAGGTGAGGTAAAACCTGTTGATTGAAGGAGTTGGTAGCTTGGGTCGGTTGATTTTATTTATTGATCAAATTAATTATGAACATCAGTACATCATCACAAAACAACATGCAACATCTTGGTGAACTTGGCCTGAGCTTTGGATTATATGCAGTATCCAGGAGGAAGCTTTTGATTCCGGTGGTTATCCTTTCCTTCAACTCATTTTTCAGTAGGGAAGATTTCTGGTAAGGTTAGCAAAATGTACCTAGTTGTTATCCGCTTGTGATGTATATGTATTGAAGTCAGCAGAGTGCTGAGTTGCCGGCTTCTCATGAAGTTTAGTCGTTCGCGAAATAGGTAATTGTTATCCACACCCTCCAAAATCATGAATGCTGTTAATTGCCAGCCTCGACTTGTGCTTCACTTAGTTTATTCGAGTTTCTGCTTACAGTTGTAGCTTCTCAAAGCGGCATTTTGACCCGCGGTAATTACACAGCAGACCGGGGAAAGCAAAAGGGGGAAAGCCTAAGAAAACGAGCCGTATGAGCTTTAAAGGAGGATGATAGGGTGAATTTAGAGCTATTGTTTTCCTGTTTCAAAGGGCTCTAGCAAGGGCTTTTCCTTACACCCAGGAAAACGCAGTCGCGCCCGTTCTGCGGATGATGTAGTGCCCGAACGGGTTTTCGTCAGGAAAAGCTCCGAGGGTGAGGTCCCTATTGTCATACGAAACTCCTGACGATGAAGGTCATAAATCTGCAAGGAACTTGGTGCAACACCCCTTAACAGTGGTAAGGGGCAGAAGAGGGGTCCTGTTGTAATTATAATGGTGTTGTAGAACTAGCCTACTACGCTTCACAAACTCCTCCTTTCACGGTTGCCTTGATCTTCGCTTTACGTCGCAAATTAGGTTCCTTCGGGGCTTCTTGAAACTGAACTTCTCGATAAGTGAAATTAGCTTGTTCCTCCTGCACTCTTGAAAATGATGATCTGCATGGACGGCTGCCGAACAGCTTAGCCCAGCTAACATCGATCGTGAACTTTGTAAGGTGGATGATGGAGTACAATCAAGCTCTTCGTAGATCGGGAAAAATGCACTTGTCATCACAAATCCTATTGTGGAACAAACGTTGAGCGATGAGGTCCATTCTCCAGTTTTAATTATAGGTATGAATCAAACTCCAAGTAGACCATAATTTGAAGCAAACGTAGGCACCTGATTACTTGCAAATAGGGTAGTTCCAAATTATTGGGTGGATTTTTGACGTGTCTGTACCGACGCGTTATTATTTTTGGTGTTTGTACAACGTCCTCGTTTTCTTCAAAGAAATATCGGTATTTTAGGTAAGTACCTACCTACTTATTTTACATATTTTCAATGAAAAGGGCTCAGTGGACGAAGGAGCGAAATAAATTCCTTCCAGAAGACGTAAAATCTCTTGCCATAGTTTTAAAAAATGTTCCGCGCAATTGTGCTATTTTCAAACAAACCGCAGTTTTCAGGACCATTGGGAGTTTGAAAATTACTCCCAGCCCGAAGGCCAAAAAAAGATACCTCAATAATTTTTGTTTAATTTTGCATAAAATCATTCGTCAGAGTCTAATTCTTTTTTGCTAATAATTTTTGTTCGTTCCACTTCTTAAGTTATGGTTTCAATCGTTTCCTCATCAGCAAATCAGCTCTTTTTTTGTGATGATTATTTATTTCGTTTGTAGCATTTTGAATAGTATTCAAGAATCTAAATGATCTCTTCGTTTATTTTATTCAATTCACTTCAGTTTCTTTAGTATTGAATATATTGTCAGCTACTCGACAGTTATCGTTTTTTATGATTTCGTTCGTTCCATCCTGAATTCAACCAACAGCTGCGATTGAGTAAACTTTTAGGTACCATGAGCGTCAGTTAATAGACTGTGAAGCAATCTTCGTACAGTCTTGTGTGTCCTGTGCCCACAGATGACGTGAGTGAGGAAGACATAAAGACGAAACCGGTATCACACAAATAAGTTCTACGCGATGACGCGAGTTGTTTTTCTTCTTGCCACTGGATTTGCCGAAATAATGATATCCAAAGAATCAACCACGCAGCGTAATATTAATTATAGTAGTGAAGTCAACTAGTTTTATGTACTTACCAAAAATAAGGTTTCTAAGTTCCTTTTGCTGTGGTATACCCATGTACTTGTAAGTCGGCTATGAAACATGAACCTTACTGCTTCATAACGTGGAGTATATCGTTACCACCTAAGTGCCATTTTGGCCAGTTTCACCTAACTGCATTTTTGGAGTCACTCTATTACATTCTGTACCATACCAATAGCGGAAATTTCAAACATGTCAGTTACAAAGTAACAAATTATTATCGCCTGTCTCCAGAAATGAACAATCCGACCATGCCAAAATCGTACAAGTGACAAGTGGCAGATTATGCGGATTATTTCGCCTATCGAGTGGCGCCCTGACGGCGGGTGGGGGTTGCTGCTTGCATTGCCTCCGTCCACTATTTGTCGAGCCTGTTTTTTTTTCTATTTATTGATTCATCGTTTGTTACACTGACGTTTGTATGGCCCAACTGGGGGATTTTACTAATAAAAAATCTTGACTATTGAATCTATCTCCAGAAATGGACTATCATCTAGTGGTTGAATGTCCGTTTAAGTCCGTATTTCGGTTTATTATTTTCAGTTATTCAATATTTCCTTACTCTCCCTTTTTGTATCAAATTTCGAGTAATTTGTGAGGAGTCAGGAAGTAACCCTCCTATCAATAGTAACTTCGACGTAACTTGTATGACCTTGTCCTCCTCAGTGATTCTTATGTGGCCATGCAAATATCGCTTAAGCTCTTCTTTCTTAAGTGTCACGAATGAGCTTCAGGTTAATTGTATCAAGTCAAAGGCAATGATATTTAGAAGAGGAGGGCCAATTAAAAGCTACCCGTTCCACTGCAGTAGCCCAGATAAAATTGATGTGGTGAACCAGTGTACACTTACCTAGGGATTACCGTCTTCAGCTCGGGATATTTTATGGAACAAGCAAGTACCGCAGTGAAAAAAAGGCTTGCTGCCTCTTGTAACGTTACTTCTATTATCAAAAAATCCCGTAACACCCAAGTAAAAGTATTTTACAAAAAAGATCAACGATATCTATTTACGTGCCTCTATGAAGCCTGTATTGGGGCGCTACCCTGTGTGGATGCGATGGAAAGAGTGAATATCCGTTTCTTTAAACCACTGCTCTACCTACCATGGAACACTACTGACATTTTTATAAGAAAGGATCTGGGTCTATTCCGTCCGAAACACGATATTTTTTTTAAAAAAAGCGCTAGGTTGGTGGGCCACGTTGCTGTCCACGGATACCAGACACCCAAAGAAATTGTTCGAAAGGTTACAATCTCTTGATCATCACTTGGCAATCAACGTTAATTGAGTCTCACAGGTTAAGAGGACAACTGGGTCCGCCATTTGGATTTTCTCCGAAGTTGAGAGTAAGAAATTTAGAAGCCCCATCCCCAGCCGCATTGAGAAAATAAAAGGGGAAGAAAATTCAGAAATAAAAACTAAAATTCTTGAATCGGGCTTAATGATTATTTTAAAGTCTTGAGTCTCAATAAATTAACTCAGAAACGACTTCTGGCTGAGATCGGAATGGCTGGAAAGAAGAAGTACTCCATGCACCTGGGCATAAAACTGGAATTCGACGGTAGCATGTCTTGTCAAATTTGTAATTCGGATGAGATGGACACTCCTGAGCACTTGATTTGCTCATGCAAAATGTTTAGAGCCGAGAGATCACGGTACTGGCTCTGCAATTATTGGCAGAGCTCAGTTTCTGAAAATACTAAATAATTAATGTGACTTCAGCCAAATTAACTCATTTATGCAAACGGTCGTGAGGTTACGCTAGTTCGTGGTCACGGAAGGACGAGAAACAATGCTGTAATATAATTGAACGCCTGGCGGGAAAAACGTTGGATGTTACATATGCAAAATTTTGAAGGAGGCTGGTTTTCGCAAAACGAATTATTAAAAATTCTGATCAATGCTAAAGAGAACATCCAACGTTCTTCCATTTTTACTATTTTTCCTAGTCATGATTTTAATGCTACTTACGAATCAAATTGTAGGTACCTACCTTGTTTAATCTCATTTTTCGGTACCTATTTTCTCGATATTCCAATCTTGGTCCCCCCCCCTCCCCTATCTTACGGCATTTAAAAGAGAAAAATTTTACGTTTATACGTTTATTCTAGTATTTTTATTCTATTTTTATTTTTATTTTTTATTTATTTTTTTTATTTACTTTATTTTTATTATTATTTTTTTTTATTGTTCTACTATTTTTATTTTTCTCCTACGTTTATTCTAGTATTCAGGCACCTACTTACTTTGTGATACCAATCGGCTTATCTACCCCCTCTCTTGTGTTAAAGAACTTAGGATAGTTGCTGATATCAAACTTCAACATAGGTAGGAACTCGAAAAACTTTATTACAATATTAAAATAAAAATAGAACGTGAATAAAATGGTTAAAAAATTACATGAAACTACTTTTTTTAAACTGCAGGAAGGTTTTCATAAAACAATCTATGATCACGATCAGTTAGATACTTGCACATGTCCACCAAAAAACGAAGAGCAACAGCACGCGTTCCAGGTTCCAGTGTTGACGGGCAATCGCGCATTCACATCCAACGTTATTCCATTAGAAACAGTCACCAGTATGTTCGTTTCAACCGAAATCAGAGCGCTCTATCGAGTCCTTTGGCAACGAACAACACCAGGAACACGTAACTAAAGACACAACCATCGTTATTCCATCGAAAAAAAAAATTCGAAAATATGTAACATCCAACGTTTTTCCCGCCAGGCGTTCAATTATGCTATTTACTTTTCATAAGGGTATCTATCGGTATACGTTGACGTCGCTGTATAGCCTGTTGCTCTATTCTATATTATTTATGCTATGAAGTTGTCAAAATTAGTTATGTCTCTAACTTACTCGTCATTTTCTGAATGTGTATAAGTATACGAGTATATTTATGTTGACAGTTAAGAACTCATAAACGAAACAATTGTACTTGTTTGGTGGGGTTCTGTAGCAAATTGATGGGTGTACTTATAAGGTGGCACATAATACTCAGTTATATTGGACATCACTTTTTTCTATACAGGTAAATAATAAACCGTTGTGTAATAATTAGTGGCATTTTTTTACTCGAAGATCGTATTCCTAGAAAAAGCAGATGGCAATCCTATTCGACGGTTCCGGGTAACAGTTATAGGCATATCTGGGACGATCTTCAAAGCTGCGATTTAATTTACCGTTCAGTTGGTGCCAACTACAAACCTCCCAAAGAAGTATTCAAACAGTTGATTACAGCAGTTACCAAGATAGTAATTTCATATGATTTTCATCATAATCGGAATGTAAGTCGCAAACGAGAAATCCACACCACTCCAATCACTCCAATAGTAATAACGATCATGTTTTGAGTACAAAAAAAAAAAACAAGTGCCCGCGCCTTGGCAGGCGTTTTTCATTATTAAATAGTCTTGTTTTGTCTTGAGTCACGACTCGATACTCCTGTTCTTCGACTACAGTTCTATACGACTCACGTTACTCATGTCAGATTTTGACTTATTAAGGCAGTTTTAGTAATTATTTACCAATAAAAGTTCAGCTTTAACCCGCTTTTTGTTTTCAAAATATTGCTCATTTGTGGTGGATTCAAAACTGTCACAAATGGATTTGCATTGGCGAATCTTTCACTAATTCATGTTCACACATTTTTTATATGTACCGTATTTTCCCCGAAAATTCATTAAAGTAACAAACTAGCTTTTTTGACCCATTATTTTCAATAATGAACCTTTGGAATCGAGCTTGAAAAAAATTCTAACCCCCCTCAAAATTTGATGGTTTACGTTTCAAGGTATGTAGAATCCGAAAATGCAGTAAAAAAAAATTGCTGTCTGTCCGCCGTACGCTGTACTGAGCTCTTTTCTTAGTTGCCATGAACAAAAATTGATTAAATCGGGTTATAGATGATGCGGGGTCTAGTTGGTCCTCGAAGCTCGACGTTATTGTCAGTCATCTCTAAGGAGTTCAAAATAAGGGTTGAAATTTTCAGAACGTCGTAGCTCGAAAACTTTCCATAGAAGGGTTTGGGTTTTTTTACGTTATTAAATTTGTCTTGAGCTAAACAATTTTTTGAGACCACACGGAGCATTGTACGTCCAGCCGTTCGTGTGCGCCAAAAAGCTTCGTCGACGATCGTGAATCAAACGGTATAAAATCCGGCCCGGATATCATCACTAGGGAGCACCTGATTATAATCAAGGATGGCTGTATGAAGTCGAGTTGGTTGTTCTGCGATTTTATCATTTCATTTGATAAGTGATGGACTATTGGATTTTGTTGGTAGGTACTTGTGAAACTTGAACAAACGTTTAAGTATTATTGATGGTAAATTATTACACAACGCTAAATTATTACACAATGGTAAATTATTACACAACGGCAAATTATTACTCAACGGTAAATTATTACACAGCGGTTCATCTTCCAAGAAGGGGCTGGATTTTGTTGATCGGTACTTTTGCAACTTGAACAACCGTTGAAGTATTATTGATGGGCAAGTTATTACAAAACGGTTCAATATACTTGACCACGAGCGTAGGTATTGTCCACAGAAAACTGTGATCTACGCAGAAGGGGCATCTATTTCACTCCAAATAAACAATTTTCCTTCAGCACTACATTATTTGCGTTTCTTTTTGCCATTTTAGTTAGGTACTCTTTGTCATCGACAGTATTATTTTAGCAACATTTAACCCGTGATTTAGATAGGTACCTAGTAACGAGTACGGGGTTAGGTGCTAACCTACATAATATGTGTAGAATAGTACATGTTATATAGACGTATTATCTATACAGAGAGCTGTGATCTGTAACAGATGGGTATTCTGTACAAAATAATAAACCATTGTGCAGGGATTTGTAGCGTGTTTTTTATCTGGTCGAAATAATTTTGAGCTGTGGACCGGCGGTTTCTGTCCACTCGTCGACTTCGTTACGGAAATTTTCATCCAACCGCAAACATGTGGTTTTCTTAGAGGCCGAGGACCCTCGAACGTCTTGAGTTTGTCACGCACGTCCACCGTCGAGCACCTGCCTCGACATCAGTGGCCGCCCTGGGGGCCTGGAGGCGGACATATTGGTTACTCCTTGGCCTCCCAATCACCTCAGCCTCCATTCAAGTCACGGCCTCCTACGGGTCCGTTCCCCCTTACGGCCTTCGCTCTTGATTACTGCCCCTTTCCCCCCAATCATTACGCTACCAGTCGTCACAGTGCTGCATTTTCATGATGCAAGTGTGGGTGGAGACGTTTCGAGCGTATTTTGAAGAAAATTAAACCGAAAATTGACATTAAATCATGAACGGTGGTACAGGTGGTAGTTTTCTAGAAAAAAGCTGGTAAAAAAAAAGTTGGAAATCTTCACCAAAAGGTGCGCACCCAGTCCAAGTTCCCCAAAACCTAGTCCAAATTCACCAGAAATGGTAGGACGGGCAGCCAGAAATGGCATGTCTAGGCTAGAGGGAGAAATTTACTACATATTACAAAATCCACAAATTGCCTTTCACAAAATACTTGCTAAAATTTCAGTTTTTTCATTGAAAACTCTTCAGTCAAGAATAATTAATAACTATGGGAGGGGGAGGGTGGTAGTGAGGTGGAATTTGACACAAACCGGTTCAGTAACATAGCCATTTGGTCAAAATGAATTTGGGTCGGCGAAACCATGAAGAACAAAAAAATGTTCAAACGGTCGAGTACCTTCGTCTGGCACTTAGAAAATCCGATCATTTGTTCATGCTGCACGACTGAAAATTCTAATATTTTCAGTCCTTGATCGTTTAGTACGATTCAGAATTTTACAGCCTGTCTACAGTCCTCACCAGTGAGAGGTGCTCATTGATATAACTGAAGAACCTCCAGTGTTTGCAGTCTTGTGAGTGAACGCACTAAGCGCGCAGAAACGCGCCCCTGTACACTACGCCGGATGTATTTCATGTCAAACTGCACGGTGTTACCTTTTTCTCTCTCTTTTTTTAATGGAAAAAACTCAGTATTGCAACCTCAAAATCTTATCCTATTTAGCTCCTTTTGCTCCCTCCCAAGTTTTCCAAGCCACTTTCAATCTCTCGATCGGACTCCACCCTCGTAATGTCACAACCTTATTATCAAAAACTCCGTCCCTTTTTTGGCTGCCGTCCCAGGTTTAGATGGGGTTTTTTTAATACCTATTGTCCCACAGACTCCCACGTCCCGTAAGATCGGGTCTCCTTAATATCTTTTTTTGCTGAGTCGATTGAAGCCCTTCTTCATCCTGTATCAGTTGCATTCATCTAATAGCTACTTCTGCGCACTGCTGCGATCGTTATTCCCAGATCACAGAATTCATCTGATCGCACCGCCGTCTACTATAAATAGTATGCAACATAGTATACAGCAGCTGGGAATCCCTAAGTTATTCAGTTTACTATTGCACTTTACTGGATTTTTCAACTTAAGAACAGCAGAATGGTATTTACAAGTAGAGAATGTGTGGATAGGTAGAACCTTGCCGAACAAAAGGATGATTTGGAAGAAAGCAATTTTCAAAAATTCCAAGGGGGTCAAAAATCTGTAAAAACATTTAAAATTGCGAACAACTGATAGAAAAATCACTGAAAGTAGAAAGGCCAATGAAGACTATAAAAGACCAGTTCAGTATTTTTCTACAGAAAGAATAGGGGTCAAATGTGGATTTTAGGGGTCAAAAATCGGTAAAAATGGCTAAAATCACGAATAAATTATATAATTTTACGGCAAGTGGAACGGTTTCTCGCTATAATTATCAACTTTCTACACAATAGCACGAATACTTCTTTGAAAATTCGCTCTTATAGCTATGCTGCATGACTGGAACGTTTCTTAGGAAATTTTCGTGGTAATTTCTTAGTTACCATGAAAACGGGTACAGCTGATTATAATCACGCATGGCAGTATGAAATCGAGTTGGTTGTTCAGTGATATTATTTCATTTGAAGATAATGGTTATTTTGGATTTTGTTGATAGGTAATTTCATCAAACGTTATGCTTCATGAATAACAACAAATAATTAATGCTGGAATTATTGAATCCACGGCATATGTTATGAAACTTTAATCCCCTGCCGGCTGCAGTACTCGATTTAGTTGGGCTTTCCTGGAGGGGAGTTCGAGGGATGGTGTTGACCAAAGAAAACAGTGATCTGCGCAGAAGAGGCATCTATACAGAAAATAATAAACTTTGGTGTAATAATTTACAGCGTTTTTCTATGGTAGCCCAGTGCTGCAGAAGAAAGGGCTTTTTGCTGCGGAAAGGGAAAAATTGACTTCAAGAACCTGTTTTGAGTGGTTAGGAGGTAGGTATATGAAAAGTCCTTGTATCGATTTAATAGAGGTAGGTAGTTGAGTTTGTGTGAGCAATCAAGTTTGTTTTACTACTCCAGAAATAATACGGTGTTCGCCCGCAGTTTTTGAAGTCATTTGGAGCCACCTCTTTGAAGTCTGGGATCACTTTACGGCTTCCGAAGTTGAACTGTTCAACAACAAACCCACCTCCGGTCTCTGAAACGCCCTAAAGCCCTTTAGAGGGAGAAAACCTTGAATGAGCCGGTCCATAGATCAAGCGTGGACCAGTTCCAGCTGTATAAATAGGACCTCACTTGCCGGGTGGGGAAACGCCTCGCCGCATTTCACTGTTGTTGTTTCCGACCAATTAACGAAGCTCAAACGGTCAGTAGTTTCGCTTACTAACGAAAATACGCGGTCGAAACCCTCGCCGATTGTCGCGGGCTTTCAATTCGTCTATGGTTGTACTCCAGAACATACTCTCAACCAAGTCTGTTTATAGAAATAACTCGTCGTGTAGTGGTCTGCTGACTGGAGTGTACGAGTACTATTCTTTCTATTTTTTTTTTTTTTAGAAATACAAAAATCCGCTCATTTGCCTATTTTTCTACATACTCGCCACTTCTGTCGATTCATTTTTGTGGACTGTGGCAGTTTTCATGTGCCCATGTCACACCAGCTCTCCGCCTCATCGTGGTACACATCTTTGCGCGCACTTTCCGATACTTCAACGTTTCCGTTACAGTCGTGTGAACGGTGCTTCGGAAAACCTCAGGAACCAAAACGGAGGTTCATCGGATGGTGTGCGCAAGATAAATTCACTGACCGAAGTGGCGATTATTTAGAAAAATATACAGATGTTCAATGTTTAAAATAATGTAAATATTATAGAAAATATTTGTATATCTAAAAAAAATTTCGGGATTACTCTCCTATTTTGTGTTATTGCGCGTTAGTTTATGTAGCTATTTAGGAGGTCCTCGGATCGGAAACCGGTCTGAATGTGACCGTTTTTGATACTTCATCAGAGCACGTAGGTACTACTTGATGTTAGAAACCTCATATCAGTATGAAAACAGGAATTTTGACGTGGGGGCCTATCGCAATGCAACCGCCTGTTGTGTGGATGCGATTAAGAAGTCCAACGTTCTTTCACCCTCACAAACAACTCTCACTGTCACCTTCTTCGATCCTGTGATCTGGTACGTCAGTTGTTCCAGTTAACATATCAAAAGAACTGGTTGTAGCCACTCCTCAGGGTGCGAGCTTTGATTGTTTTGAATGGTTTCATTACAAGGGGCAACAAATCCTATGGAAGCGGACAAATTTTGACATTTTATGTCTTTACTTTGGCACATGGACCCGAAAAGCGTTATACGAAACCGTTATGCGATACCGGTAAACAAGCGTTACAGTTGATATTCTGATGATTTTCGCTTACAACCGATTCGTTTCTACGGAATTGTGGAGTGTTCTAACACTTGCAGTGGCGTCAGAAATTGTGATAGTTTTTTAACGACGAACTTTAACATCACAGATGTCACCAAAGTTTCAGGACAGGACCATTGCCACGATCACCTGTACGAACAAAAACGCGAACTAGAAGACGTAGGTACGTGTACCTACTTATGTGTTTAACGATTTATTAACCATTGACAATGAAGTTATCGACAGTGAGGAAAGAGGGATTTATTTTTCAAGGAACAACCATAGCAAACTTGCATGCGTGGAAGGAGTTGCTTGGTTCTGCTGTATCGGGGAAAGGAGGAAGCCCCGTCCGATTTCATTACTCGACCCTTTGCTTAACTTTTACTTTTTGACAAAGCTTGCCTATACCTAACTAACTACCTATATTATATACCTGTGACAAGCATGTAACGGCTCCTAATGAATTTTACCAGTTATTTTGTGCTGTTCTTTTCCTGTTTATCTGAGGTGAAAGAAAGAGGCCTTTGATGAGAGGGCTTTGGTGTCAGAACGTATGGTTTGAAAAGGGGCCCGGAACTGGCATTTGTGACAGAAAGATGATGGTGACGTAGGTGCCAACCTCATTGATGACGTCAATCTCTCTGAATTTCGGTTTGTTTAACCAACCAATCATGTCACTCGCAGCTCGTCGAAGAATTACGAATACGTATCTGTGGTCATGCAACCATTTTACATTCGATCCAACCACATAATGCACCAGTTAAAGGTACTTTATTGTATGCCAAGTACTCTAAATCACTTCATCAATAGTTATTTTGGTTCCATTCCCACCGAAATGATCCGAGCTCTCGATTTCTCGGCTGCCACCCCAGAAAATTGCCTCACGTTCACCGCCCAATACCTCCACCCAGGATACGTTCGACCGCTGAAAACTCTAAATGGGAGAATAATTAATTCGGGAGCGAGAGACCGTCTGTTTGAATGGTCAATACCCACACTGAGTTTTCGTTTGTGGAAGCAGGCTTACGTCCTTCGAAGAGTAAACAACTGTTGGGGTTGGGAGCTTGAAAAAAACAGAGGGAGAATCGTCAATTGGAACGTGATGAAACTCGAATTGATTGCGGAAAAGATTTTGTTGTTAAAAAAAGAAAAACCGAGTGAGAGAGGAAATTGTGAGGAAATGAGGGCGAGAGGTTTGTGAAGGGCGAAGGCAAGAAAGTATTTTTTTTTAATATACTTACCGGGTTTGTCACTAGTGATAAGCAGCTCCAATCGAACGAGACCCAATTAGATGTACGAACCTCTATTCACTGGGACCAGTGAGGATTGCAATTTTTTGTTTCACGCATCAACAATACTTACTACCAATTCATTAAAACTGTTACAGGATGGTGACCCGAGACAGGAAAATACTATTCCAACAGTTTTTCTGAAGTGCGTCAAATTTGAATTTTCGGCGATCAAAACTTGCTATAAATCATCAAAATTACTGAACGTTAAAAAAAATATTTAAAATGTCTGGTAGATACCCAATTAGCACAAATAGGTCGGTGCGACGTCGGGAAATGGGACCCGACGTCGAGTGATGATTTCCTGGCGACCTCTCCACGACCAAATCACGACTAATATGGGGAATGATTTTCTGGTTGTAACGACGTCACCACCCGACCTCAAGTCAGAATAGAGCCGCAAGGAAGTAGTGTAAAATCTGTAGTAGTATTATACTGCAACATTCTGTAGTAAAACCTATGTAGGAAGGTTAACTTGTTCTACCTCATTCTGACTTGTACATATTTCTGTCCTTAGAACCGCTTTTTGGTACTTATTGATAAATGTAGGAAGCCGGTGCCATTCATTGTCTTCATCAAAATGGAATCCACTCCTGGCTAAATTGCTAAGGTGGTGTATAGGATAATAGTAGGTACCTACCGACAGGTATAGGTAGCATTGAGAGATCCCGTGGATCAACTCCCCGTGTCATAAAATCGACGTGGAGAAAATTTCTACGTAAAATCTTCGATTCTACCTCTCGAAAACACGTGACCTCGGGTTCTAAGATGTTTTAAATTTATTTTTCAACTTGGCAACTAAAATAAAAACGGTATGACGACTTACGATTTGGATGGTTTTACTTTTGAAATGTATTTCCTTGTAACCCATTACGGTTATTTCTAATTTGCAGTTAAATCGTAAACAAATTATTAAATTAGGTATTCGAATAAACATCATAACCTCAACGTAACCCAAGTGGAAACCAAAGAGGATTCTATTTTAAAATGGCGATGTTTCTAACTAATTTGTAACGTGCCGACCTTAAGCTGGGAAATCTCACCTGTCTTACTAAAATCTGTAGTGTTTGTACATAACTCTGTAGTACCACCGTCGTGGCGACCTACCACAGTAGTTGTAGAACAGCAATCTGACCGCGGTACGACGATTTTTGTTCTCTGAAATGGTCAAAATTTATTTTTAAATTGAAAATCTGTCCATAATTGGGATGAATCAGTGGTGGCACTACGTAACTAAAATGTGTAAAGGTTGTACTTTGACTCGAAGAGTTTTGAATAATAAACATGTTTTGTGGCAAAGAAGTGTTTAAATTTACGGACAAAACCATGGAAAGCGCTCCACGGTTTGAGTAGGCCCAGCGCTTCGCAATTTCGTCATATAACCATGCAGCATGACTGGAATTTTTAAAACTATCTTCGAACTAAATATCCGCAGCAAATTATTACACAACGGTTTATTATTTTCCTCTGTTGATCGGGGTACCCCTTCTGCGTAGATCACAAATTCCCATTAGCGTAAGACCCTGAATTATTAGGGTCGTTCTTTTCGGTGGATCCATCTTCGCACGCAATACACAGACACGACTAAAATGCCACCGGACTCGATGTATAAGCTCTCTAACGCCCGGCAATTACAGTTACATAGATATGCATTTTCCACCGCCCCCATCTCATGTAACGCGCCGTTTCGGCCCCGCTGTCCCCCGAACGGTTTGTGGCGGAGCTACAATTTTATTTATTTCATGACTTCAAGATTTAAATTATTGTTTCGTCTCGGTTAGTTACCAAGTTTCCTCCCATCGCGTTAATACCTTATTATTTCATGTGTTGCAATTAAAAAACGCTGCAAATCCCTGCACAACGGTTTATTATTTTGTATAGAATACCCTTCTGTTACAGATCACATCTCTATGTATAGATAACCCGTCAATATAATATGATATGTACTATTCTATACATATTATGTAGATCGCAGACCCTCAGTAGGTTAGTACCTAACCCCGTACTCGTTACTAGGTACCTACCTAAATCACGAGTTAAATGTTGCTAAAATAATTCTGCCGATGACAAACAGTACCTAACAAAAGAAACACACATAATGAAGTTCTGAAAAGAAATTGTTGATGAGGAGTGAAAAAAGTTGCAAACGTACCTACCAACAAACTCCAGCCCCTTCTACGTAGATGGTATAATGAACCGTTGTGTAATAATTTACCGTTGAGTAATGATTTACCGTAGTAATAATTTACCCATCAAAAATACTTCAACGTTTGTTCAAGTTTCACTACCTACCAACAAACTCCAAAAGAGCCATCATTTTTCAAACGAAAAAATATCACAGAACAACCAACTCGACTTCATACTCCGCCAATATAATCAGGTGATCCCTACCAATGATTGGCCGTATTCACAAATTCCTATTGTGGGCGCGTCTCTGGTTACGAGATTTGGTTTGAATTGTATACAATTTCATTCACACTGGAGTCGAAAATGCCTGTCGGTGCAAACTTCGGGGCCTTACTGTGAACGAACGGCTGGACGTACGATGCTCCGGATGGTCTTAAAAAACTCGCAAGTTCACGAACTATTTAAAACCGTAAAAATATTTACGTAAAAAAATGGTATAGGCGTTTTGAAAATTTCAACCCCTATTTTGAACCCCTTAGAGATGACTCACAGTAACGTCGAGCTTCGAGGACCAACTAGACGCCGATCGGAACCTATAACCCGAATTTCATCAATTTTGTTTCATGGTAACTAAGAAAAGTGGCCCGTACGGCGTACGGCGTACGGCGTACGGCGGACAGACAGAAATATTTTTATTGCAGTTTTGGATTCTACATACCTTGAAACGTAAACCATCAAATTTTGAGGGGGGGTAAGAATTTTTTTTTTCATGCTCGATTCCAATGGTTCATTATTGAAAATAATAAACCAATATTCAATATCCAAATCTTATACGGACTGGTTGTTGATAAATCATTAGGACCGCACAGAGGCGCCATATCTTCTGGTGACCCCGACGTGATTACGATATCTGCTGCATTCCCTTGTTTGCAAGTCGAAATGGAGGGAGACGATCCTGCTGTGCAGCCGGTTGATGAAGGACGGACACCGCCGGTACGAATCGTGAATTTTATTCCACCGCCGTTTTGGAAAGCGAACGTTGTGATCTGGTTTCGCCAAGTCGAATCACAGTTCCGAGTGAAAGGCGTGACGTCGGATGAAGACATGTACGATCTCGTCGTCAGTGCCATTGATGCGAGCGTCCTCACTCAAGTGAGCGATTTGGTCACCGATCCTCCAGCTACCAACAGGTACAAGACTTTGAAGGAACGGATTATCGGCTGTTTCGGCGATTCTGAAGAGAAGAAATTGCAAAAACTCCTTAGAGGAACGACTCTAGGGGACAAGAAACCTAGCCATCTGCTCAGAGAAATGCGAGAGCTTGCAGGAAAGAAAGTCAGCGAAGAACTTCTCAAATCTCTATGGCTCCAGCAACTACCATCGTCAATACAGAGTGTACTATCAGTAAGCGTAGATCAACAGCTAAGTACGTTATCCGCTTTAGCCGACAAAGTCAGGGAAATTAGTGAGCCGCAGTGTGTAGGCGCGGTTTCAAACGAGCGGGTGACGTCAGCAGGCAATTGCCGTGATGCTTCCCATGACCTCTTGTTGGGTAGAATAGAAGCCTTAGCTAAGGAGGTAGAGTCCCTATCAGTCAGAGGTAGAGCTACAGAGAGATCTAGTGTTCGTAGGTCCAATAATGGTAGAATGTCTAAGTCCAGAGAACGAAAACAAAAGGATGGGAAATGGGAGTGTAGATTTCATTATAGATTTGGGGAAAAGGCAACTAGGTGCGAATCTCCATGTAATTATGAGAGAAATAAAAGTAAAAACCAAACGGCGGAAAATGCGAAGGCCGATCGTTAGTGACGGCAGACGATCCGAGCCAACAAAATAGCGGTCGACTTTTCATTAGAGATAGGATGACTAAGCTGCAATTCCTAATTGATACTGGCGCAGATGTTTCAGTTATCCCGCCAACGCAAGAAGAAAGAAAAACAGTTGGGCCATTCTCACTTTATGCAGCCAACGGGACAGAGATCAAAACGCATGGCGTCAAACTCCTCACCCTCGATCTTGGCTTACGCAGAGGTTTTTCGTGGCCATTCTTTGTTGCTGCAGTTTCAAGGCCAATAATCGGAGCAGACTTTTTGGAGAAACACGGACTGCTGGTAGATTTGAAAGAAAGATGCTTACGAGATTCTCTTACGTCTCTACAGTCGAAAGGTACTCTTGCAAGTAATTGTAATGAAACATCAGTGGCCTCTGTAGTGCAGAATGGTAAGTACCAAGAGTTGCTGAAGGCGTATCCTGACATTGTAAGACCAAATTTGGGCAACAAGCCAGTAAAGCACAAAGTGGTACACCACATTCTTACAGAGGGGGCACCGGTCAGTGCAAAAGCTAGAAGACTAGATCCTGAGAAGTACAGAATTGCGAAGAAGGAATTTGATTTCATGGTCGAACAAGGCGTGTGCAGACCTTCTAAAAGCCCTTGGGCCAGCCCTCTGCACATGGTCCCTAAAAAGACAGGGGATTGGCGACCCTGTGGGGACTTTCGAGCCCTAAATAAAGTTACAATTCCTGACCGGTATCCTCTACCACACATCATGGATATGAACTATGACCTGAACGGTAGACAAGTTTTTAGCAAAATAGATTTATTGAAGGCATATCATCAGATACCCGTAGCACCGGAAGACATCGAAAAACCGCCATAATAACACCTTTCGGCCTGTATGAATTTCCTCACATGACATTCGGACTTTGCAACGCTGCGCAAACATTTCAAAGATTTGCTAATGAACTGACTAGAGGACTCAGAAATACAACAATCTACCTAGACGATTGTCTCATAGCCAGCTCATCAGAAGAAGAACATCTCCAAGACCTCAAAGCCTTTTTTGACAGGTGCAGAGATTTCGGAGTAGTTATAAACGTAGCAAAATGTGAATTTGGAATGCAGGAAATCGAGTTTCTAGGGCATATGGTTAGTGCTGAAGGCGTCAAACCTTTGCCAAAGAAAGTACAGGCTATTATTGAATTTCAACCTCCAAAAACTGTCCTAAGCCTCCGTAGATACCTAGGAATGTACAATTTCTACAGGCGTTTTATTCCACGGGCAGCTGCACATCTATCAGCCTTGAATGACATGCTAAAAGGACATGTAGGTAGGCAAGATGCGGACATTGAGTGGACGCCAGAAAGGTTGAAGGCATTTGAAAAATCGAAGGAAGCTCTCAGTTCAGCTACTCTCCTTGCGCATCCTAAGTCTGAGGCCACTTGGGCTCTCATGGTAGATGCATCGGATAAGGCAATTGGAGGTAGCGTGCAGCAGAAAATAGGCGAACATTGGCAGCCCCTTGCGTTTTTCTCGCGGAAGTTGAGCACCGCTGAACAAAATATAGTGCTTATGACAAAGAACTGCTTGCTGCATTTGCTAGTCTTAAACACTTCCAGCACATGCTTGAGGGAAGAGTTTTCATTCTTTTTACGGATCATAAGCCCCTGACTTTTGCCTTTAATCAGCGGCTAGGTAAAGCTTCACCTAAGCAGGCAGCCCGGTTAAACTACATTGCACAGTTTACGACGGACGTTAGGCATATGCCTGGGAAAGACAATGTAGTAGCTGATTTTTTGTCCCGGTTAGACAGTGTAAACATTGAACAGCTAGATTATGAGAACCTTGCTAAGGCCCAGAAGGAGGAAGATTTACCAGGGGATGAGCCCGGGTCAACACTTTCCTGGAAACGTGTTAGCATGCCAGGCATCCCAACCCCTTTGTTTTGTGAAACCTCGACCGGTTTCATACGTCCGTTTGTTCCAACTGAATTTCGTCGGCAAGCTTTCGAGAGTGTGCATAGCTTAGCGCATCCAGGAAGGGCAGCAACCTTGCGTTTATTGAGACAACGATTTGTCTGGCCCGGCATGGCTAAGGATAGTGCTCAATGGGTAAAACTGTGTGTAGCTTGTCAGCGAGGAAAGGTCCAGCGTCACACCCAAAGCGCGTGGGGCAACTTTTCTCCACCCGCGGAACGATTTGCACATGTTCATATTGATCTTGTGGGACCGCTGGTACCTTCCCAGGGCTACACATACGCATTGACTATGATAGATCGTTTTACACGATGGCCTGAAGTAATACCTTTGGAGGATTGCAAGGCGGAAACTGTTGCAAAAGCTTTTTACAGCGGATGGATTAGTAGGTTTGGAACGCCGGAAAAGATTGTTTCTGATAGAGGAAGGCAGTTTGGTTGTTCACTTTTTAAGGAGCTTACTCAGCTGTTGGGTACAAAGCACTGTTTCACTGCAGCTTACAACCCAAAGGCTAACGGAATTTTGGAGAGATTCCATCGTCAGCTGAAGTCAGCCATCCGGTGTTACAACACGGAGCGATGGGTAGACGTTTTACCCTTGGTGTTGTTGGGTGTCCGAACTGCTCTGAAGGAAGACTTGAATTGTAGCGCTGCAGAGTTAGTTTATGGGACTAACTTGAGACTACCCAATGATTTTATTGAGGGCAGACCACTCACACCAGCAGCCAACACGACTAGCGAGTTCCTACAGCACTTGCGTCACAATATGGAACAGCTTAGGCCTATACCTACAACCCGGCATGATACCCGAGCAATTTTCATTCACCCGGAGCTACGATCCTGTAAACAAGTCTGGGTACGCAATGAAGCTTTGAAAAATAAGCTTCAGCCGCCATACCTAGGACCGTTTCCAGTTGTACGTGCAGGCGACACTACATTTGTAGTAAAGGTAAAAGGCAAAGATACCCCAGTCCCAATTGATAGGCTGAAACCAGCATTCATAGAAAGTGAGGATGAAGGCCTGGCAGGACGAAGCATAATTATGGAAAGGACCGGAAATGAACTAGAGCAGAGACGTCAGGAACAGCAGGAAGAAGCACAACCTGAATCAGCTGATCGACAGCTAGAAGATCAGGCAGAACAACCTGGAGTCAGGAGACCGGAGGGGGATGTTGAGCCTCCTGGTTTGAGACGCTCTGGACGAATCCGAAGATTGCCTGTCCGCTTCCAGGACTACGTCCTTGGTTAAGGGGGGATGTGGTTTGTGGCGGAGCTACAATTTTATTTATTTCATGACTTCAAGATTTAAATTATTGTTTCGTCTCGGTTAGTTACCAAGTTTCCTCCCATCGCGTTAATACCTTATTATTTCATGTGTTGCAATTAAAAATATATTCAATATCCAAATCTTATACGGACTGGTTGTTGATAAATCATTAGGACCGCACAGAGGCGCCATAGGGGCATTGTTTGAAATTCTGATGGCCGCTGAACCTAAGCAGGACCCTCGACATATTCCCCTAATTTCGCCTAATTTGGATGATTCGTTGGGCTGAGAACAACAACCTTGTATGCTGTCGTGAGCCGGTGTGTTGTTCCCACGACATGGCGGGTGAGTTGGATGAGGATGAAGTTGAGAGGTTGGATGAAGGCGGATGAGGAAGGACGTGATCCGTAGGAGTCTTTCTACTAACGCCCGCGGTTTTCACCGCAGCAGGCGTCAGTTGGAGGGAAGGTAAGCTCCCCAAGGTTTTCACCATAGCAGGTGCCAGAGGAGAAGGAGGTATCCCGCGGTTTTCACCACAGCAGATAGCAGGAAGGATGAGAGCACCCCGCGGTTTTCACCGCAGCGTGCAAGAGGAGGTAGAAGAGAGAGGTCGAGAGAGAAGTTGCAAGTCGAGGGTCGGTCCGGTGAATGACGAGCTGGGCGAAAAGGTTGCTTACATAGGCCCGTTTTCGCCCGTCCCCCGTCCACAGTTGGCCGTCATGACCGTTGTGGAGCGATGGCGGTTGATGGAAGGAACCCTTCTCCCTTGGCGCTACCCGGCTTGTCGTTCCCTTCGTTTATTTGGTTAAATTTTTTTAATATTACTTAGGAGTGGTTAGAGTAGAGATTTGAGGGGAACCATGACATATGCCTATCAGTTAATTTGTTTTAAAAAAAGTAGGTACCCATCTGCCATCTTTCTTCAAATGATAATTATAATATCGCGGAACAATCAACTCGACTTCATGTAGCCATGCATGATTATAATCAGGTGTTCCTTAGCAATGATATCTGGGCTGGATATATGTAACCATCATTCACTCTCATGTCAAGCCAAAATAAGGGTCGTACTGTAAACGAACGCTGGACGTACGAGTACAATGGTCCGGGTGGTCTCAACAAATTCTCAAATTCGGAACCACTTTGAAAACGCCATTAGAAAAAAAGAAATGTCAACTCCTATTATCCGCCTCTGATGACTGACAGTAACGCCGAGCTTCGCGGGCCAGCTAGACCCCAAATGAGACCTACAAACCAAATTTCATTGATCTCGGAGTTCATTGGTCTCAAAGTCCATTGGTTCCAATGAGGGAAGTGCCAAGGACTTTTCATAAGGTCGGGCGGACAGAAATTTTTCGGTCCGTTTTTTGATTTTTACGGACCTCGAAACGCAAACCATAAAATTTTGTGGAGGAATATGAAGTTGATTTTGACCAAAGAGAGAAGAATTGAGGTTGTAACGAAGGTTCAGCTCCCGAAATTCATTTTTTATGGGTCAAAAACCTGGGAAATGATCTGAACTCACCATAATATTGTATAATAACACTAGGAATAGTAGGTATGAACAGGTGAATCAAGACAATGAAATGACGCTATCAATGATCAAAGATAATTTGTAAAAACATATGAGCCTAATTCGTGTTTTTGGGGGCCAAAATTGGTGGAAACCATCAAAAATAGCTATTTCAATGATTTTAAATGAAAGAAAGAATAAATGAACACCCAACATTTCTGTAGGTATGTCCAGTAGAATGAGGGACAAGGACTGCAGCTATTTGGGATCTACACACCTTGAAACGTAAAAGAGAAAATTTTGAGGGGGTGTTGAAAAAATAATTGTTAACCGAATACATAGGTGTATTATTCAGGGGACAATAAACCAAAATGAAACATCGTCGTGCAGTTTCCCTTTACCTATTGCGATGCGAGTATCCATCACTGTGAAATGCATCAATAGCCGAACTAAAGAGGTGAATTGGAACAAAACATCTTAACTGTAACTACTGCAGTTGAGGAGGATTGCTGCTTACAAGTGCATTTGTAAAACAGTGTTCATTCACCCCCGAATGAGCACCTATTCGAGCGGACGTTGGAAATGCACCGGTGGAATTCGCTAGTAAATGATCATTCGACAGTTGGTGCCGCCACTGAGACGCTTATTCCAGTCGGATGACGTATCGATATGAAAGCTCCGGAAATCTCGGTGGTTGTCAAAAGCGCGAGGTGGTCCAAAAACACCTAAAATTTTTGGTGTCAAAAGCGCGAATTCGAGAAGAAAGATTAGGTTCATAAGCGCCACTGCTTCTTGTGTCAAAAGCGCGAGCTGGAGCCGTTACTTTTACTTACGTAGGTACTGTTACTGTTACTGTTACCAACCTCCTACCTACTACCTACTACTGTACCTACCTGAATCAAGGAAACAGGAATAAAAAAATCAGAAATGTGAGAAAAATTATATATTATAACAACTTTTTTGTCATGTTTTTACAATATCAAATATAAAGTTGCTATATATTGAAAGAAATGCTACCAACCCATCCTGTTACAAGCGAGCTTTCCGATATTTAAAATCACCTGTCAGGCAAGGAACACGTATTCGTCGTACGCTGAAGCACACTGGAGGTAATTTTACTTGAGAGCGAACGCACTGAGCGGAGGATGAATACTAAACGATAAACCCCAGGAACAATGACAATGTGAGTGTAAGTGGAAGTTATGTAAATAAATTGAGTAATAAAAAACTACAGGATAAAAATAAAAATAGTCTATTTCCACGTAAACTAGCAAACTGTAGACAGGTTTCGGTTGTTGTGTACTGACGATGGTGTAACAGCCGAACCGGTCAACAGTTTGCTAGTTTACGCGGAACTAGTCTATTTTTATTTTTATCCTGTAGTTTTTTGCTATGGGTTTCCATTTTATAAAAGTAGAGCTTCGTTTAAGTCGATAATAATACTGAACTATATTTTTTCAGGAGTAACTAAGGGGAACGTTTACAACCATCTTCTTCGTAACACGAACATATGAGTTTCAGGATCTTCAACTCACAATACTTCCTCCGAAGACCTAAACTCAGGAACTCTTCTCCATCCCTAACAACTGTCGTAGACATTCAAACCTGACCCTTGGTAGAGGCTTCGTCATAACGTCTGCAATCTGCAACTTCGTTTCAACGTGTTGAATGTCCATAGCGCCTTCTTCGTTTTTTTCCCGAATGAAATGATATCTAATTTCGATGTGCTTCGATCTGTTGTGGAATACAGGATTTTTCAAAAGTTTCAAAGCACTTTCGTTGTCGACTAGAAGAGTGGGCTTCCCTTTCAAAACTGTGAGCTCGTTCAGCAGTCGACTGAGCCATATTAGGTCTTTGGTACCTTCACTTGCGGCTACATACTCTGCATGAGTTGTCGACAGAGACACAGATTTTTGTCTTCGACTCAACCAGGACACCGCTCCACCGCCATACAGGCTTACAGCCCCTGATGTTGACCGTTTCGTGAGCGCGTCACCTCCATAATCAGCATCAGAATAGCTCTCAAGAACTCCAGGCTTGTACCCCTTTTTGTAGAGCAGGCCCAACGAAGAAGTGCCCCTTACGTACTTCATGATTCGTTTCACTGCTACCCAATCGGAAACAGTGGGCTTTGAGACTTTCCGTGACACAACACCTACTGCGAAAGCAATGTCGGGTCGCGTGACAGTAGCAAGGTACATCAAGCTCCCAACTGCTTGGCGGTAAGGCACATCTGGTCCCAGATCTACATCATTCTGGCTCTGACCTTCTGGCCCAATAGGTACTGTAACCGGATTTGCCTTTTCCATGTTAAAATGCTTGCAAACTTTCAGTGCATAGTGCTCTTGACTTGAGAAAATTGACCCGTCCTTATTCTGCGTAATTTCCATTCCCAGATAGCTTCCAAGCGGACTCTCTGTGATTTGAAATTCTTCACGCAAGTGATTCATGAATCTGGTCATTTCATCAAAATCTGAGCCACTCAATATCCCGTCGTCAACGTATATCGCCAAAAACATCTTTGTCTTCCCCGTTTCGCGATGATACAGACAAGGATCTGCATGACTGGCCTTGAAACCTTGAGACTTGATAAAATTGGTGAACCTTCTTGTGAGCCTGCATACCCGTTTCGTCCCATCGTGGTAACCATCTGGCTGAGCCATGTAAATTTCTTCGTCAAGATTTCCGTAGAGAAATGCAGTTTTGACGTCGAATTGCAAGAGTTTCAATCCCTCACACGCTGATACACTCAACAGTGTTCTGATAGTGTCAAATCTCACTACTTGACTGAACGTTTCATTGTAGTCTATGCCTGGGGCTTGAGGAGGACTTGAGGACTTGAGGAGACCCTTTGCAACTACTCTTGCCTTGAATCGGTCTATTTCTCCATTTGGTTTTCTTTTCAGCTTGAAAACCCATCGACTATCGACCACTTTCTTCCCTGGAGGTAACTGAGCAAGTTCCCACACCTGGTTTTCAGCCAATGATCTCATCTCATCGTCCATGGCTGCTTTCCACTGAGAAGCTTCCTCCGACTTCATAGCTTCTTTATATGTTGTCGGTTCACTTAGTGCCATCATTGCGATATTATTGTCACCCAACTTGTCGTAGACCAGTCTATCAGGTGCTTTCAATTGGCCCCTATCGCGAAGTTGCCTCTGATTGTTGTTTTTATTTGGTACCCTTTGAGCGTTGGAACACCCTGGCTCTGGAATTGGTGCGAAAAGACTCTCATCATGGTCACTATCTTCCCCGGAATGATCATCTTCATTTTCTTCCCCAGAATATTGCTCAACGTCCTGCTGCATTACATTGTCCAACTGCACTTCGTTTTCTGTCGGAATTAAACGGAACTCTGCAGCATTGGAACTATTTTCAGACTTGGTAACTGACAACACGTTTTCACTAAATACAACATCCCGACTTGAGATAACATCTTTCTTTTCAGGCACCCAAACTCGATACCCATCTCTGATGTCACAGTATCCTACAAAGAGCCCTTTCATTGACTTCGTGTCCCACTTTTGTCTCTTTTGTTTGGGAATCTGAACAAAGCACTCAGTGCCAAAAACCTTCAAGTGGTCGATTGGAACTCTATCTTTACCGAACCAAAGTTCATAAGGAGTTTTATCTTCCTGTGGCGTAGGGCCTGTCAAATTCAGTAAATAGGCTGCAGTGTTCACTGCCTCTGCCCAAAAGGACTTGCTGACCTTTGCCGCTAACATCATTGACCGTGCAGACTCACAGAGTGTACGATGTTCTCGCTCTGCAGGATTTTGCTGAGGCGTATATGTCATAGTGAATCTATGGTTTATCCCCTTCAATTCAAGCAACTTTTTGACTTGCACATTCTTAATTTCAGTGCCATTGTCGCTCAATATTTGCTTCACCTTATGCCCTGCCATCTCAGCTTCTGCCAAGAACTTCTGAAGAACTGAGGGAACTTCAGATTTTTTCTTCAAGAAATAAACACGACGAAACGACGAATAGTCGTCCTTGAAGACTACGTAATAGCGAGCCCCACCTATGGATTCCACTTCCATTGGTCCACAAACGTCGACATTTATTTGCCCACCACATTCAGTTGGCCTATATATCGTACGATCACCAAAGCTTTGACGTGGCTGTTTACCCATCACACAGGCTTCACACAGCGAGGAATCAAACTTCAAATTTATACCCCGGTTTTTCAGAAAATTTTGAACGTACCTTTTGCCTTGATGCCCTATGCGTTCATGCCACAACTGTAAATTATCTGTGGGAGTAGTGACAAACGCCTCCACCTGTTTCTCAGGTTTTACAGTACGCATCGACATTTTGTACAGTTTGTTCGGAGTTTGTTTTCCTACGATCATGACGACCCCATTTTTCCTTATGGTGCACTCAGTTGCATTTGCAGTAAATGTCATGCCCTTACTCACGGTCGATCCTACTGATAACAGATTTCTACCAATACTCGGAACATACCAAACGGACTGCAAATGGTTTCTCACCCATTTTCCGTTTATGAGCATTTCAACATCAATAGTGCCTTCTCCTAAACCATAAATGACGTCATCATTCCCGACAAATACTTTTTTCGGTTGAGAAAACTCTGTATATGTTCGAAAATTGTCTTGAAAACTAGTCATGTGAACGGAACATGCACTATCGGCAATCCACAAGCTTGACTCAGATACGTCAGTTGACCCACATACAAAAGTCTCACATACAAATGCAGTGCCTTGGTCACTCTGTTTAGACTTTTCAGGCTTCTTTTTGTCACAATGCCTTGCATAGTGTTCGGTAGACTTACAAATGCTACACCTTCCGCCTTCCTGCTTATGTTTGACGACCTGTGGTTTCTTCTTAAATCCAGCAGTTTTCACTGTAAGCGCGGAATTTTCACCCCCCTTATTTGGAAGTCTCATTTCTATCAAACGTAATCGTTCCGACAGTGTTTCGATCGTGCGTTTCTCCATGGGAATCAATGAAAGGGCTCTTCTACTCGAAGTAGTCGTTTGGCAATGTTGACATTACTCTACTCATTAAAACTAGATCAGGCATAGTCTTAGAAGTCAATCTATCCAACTCTTCATTTGCTTCTACGAAAATTCTCTGGAGACGAGATACGTGAGATACCATGTTTTCTGAGTTGTCAAACGAATAGCTAAAAAACTGTTCTAGTAGTCGATCAAGTCTCTGTCCGGAACTTTGCTCATAAATGGACAATAGTTTTAGCCATACCTGCCTAGCGGAAGTGCAAGTATTGGTCAGCTCGGCGTTAGCCCTACTCAAGCTCTTTATTAAAACTAAATGTGCCAGAACATCGTTCTCACTGAATTTCGCTAAGTCGGTCTCGTACGCTTGCATTTCAACAGCCTCGGCGCCCTCTTCAGGCCTCACAGGCCCTGTGACTGTACCATCAACGATACCCATCACCTTGCTGTGTCTTAACAGAAGCATTACCTCCTTCTTCCAGCGAACCCAATCTTCTGGACCTTCCAACTTATCTATCTGTAGTTTGACATCCATTCTCGCGACCTTGAACGTCTAAAGAACTTGCCTATATTTGGCGCAGTGGAATCGTCTGGTCCCGATAACCTTTTAAAAAAGCTCTATTTTTTCTAAAATTCCACTAATCCGCCGCAAGTGATTTAAGGTATAAACTGAGTACGTAAACATTTCAATGAACAGAGGCCTGGGTCTTGTTCAAAAGTCGCCACTCCTCAGTTTGGCGACGATCAGCGATATGAGCCTAGGAAAGGCGTTATCTGCTTCAAGAACTGTTACTTATTCTGTTATAGTGGCTCGCACTTTTAAATCTAAATACTAGCAGGGAACCTCGCGCTTTTAAACATGAAAAAATTTGCGCTTTTCAAACGCATTCCAAGGGGATTAGCGCTTATGATTCCCACCCGGAAATCTTCTTTAAATCATCGTACATCAAACGGGAAACCACGTTGGGACACTGTAGGTGAGTAAATAGATTCGTACTGAGAGGCGAACCCCCGTGAAAATTTCGCGCTAAAACGGCTTTTGTGCTGGGGCAAGATTTCAAGGGATTCCAACTCTCATTCAGAAAGCATAAAGGAAAGCTGGTACTTAGTTGGGGGCGATGGAGGAGTGTTTCCCGTCTCATAGTTGATTCTCTTTTCTTCCTTGAGGATTCTCTCCCCTCTTCAAGAAGCATTCGTGAAGACGTGGAAGAGTAAAAGACGCAAGTGCGTAACTTATACCGTTGTGGTGCGCCCTTATAAGAGACCTCAGCCCAAGTTTGGCGAAAGGTAAAGTGACATCTTCGAAGGGATTCTCATGGTTTTCTCTTCAAATGCGCCCTTTTACTACTTTCCCCCTTCTCGTCCGCCCTTTTCACTTGCATTTGGTGAGTCTTCTGTCGTATGGAACTTCAAAGGAAGCGATCCGGAAACCGAGGGTGCGGCCGTAAAGAGCGAAACTGGCGTGCCGCAGGGATCGACGCTGATGCCTGGTTTTCTGTGTTTCAGAAAGGGTCGCGGCGCAGGTAAACCTTCCTATAGCTGGATTCTGCCGGGAAGTCGAAATGAAACTTCCTCAATCCTTCATTAGCGCATGTTCCAATCATTCAGCTTGTCCTCATAATCCTGCTTCTCATATTACATATACCGGTAACTAGGTACTCTTTCCAACCTCGAGTTTTCTACCTTTTCACGCGTTTTCCACCATTTATAACCACGAAAAAACTACATTAAAAACTGTTCTCCTAAACAGTCTTGTAATAGTATTTTAACATGTATAATGTTTTACCGCTGGGTTTTGTGCTCGATAATTAAACAAAATTAAGCACGAGCCGTCATGAAGTACTCATTTTCTTCGCTCCTAAACCCAATTTACACTCCGAAGCTGTAATTTAGTTTGTAGACTCCTTACGACTTCTACGTGACGATGCATAGGCCCAGGATCAGCTGAGAGACTCCTAAAGCTAATTTTTAGGCTATTTACACTCCGAAGCTGTAATTTAGTTTGTAGACTCCTTAGAACTTTTACCTGACGATGCATAGGTCCCGGATCAGCTGAGAGGCTCCTAAACCTAATTTCTACACTATTTACACTCCGAACCTGTAATTTAGTTTTAGACTCCTTAGAACTTTTACCTGACGATGCACAGGCCCCGGATCAGCTGAGAGGCTCCCAAATCTAATTTCTACGCTATTTACTTGATTTACAATCTGATTAGCATTATTGAAGAAAGAATATACAAAATCCACGGGATTTTCCCGTCGAAATCAACTACATCGACGCCCAGGTTCTTAAACTAATTATATATTTAATATCAGAAAAATATTTCCTGTTGCAGCAAATAAATAAGAATTATGTATCATGTTTTCTCACGTCGTAATGTAAGTATTGAATGATATCTTTCAATCACACCTTTCCATAATTCGTTCAACCACATTTCGACCAGACACCCATAGTACAGATCGAAAATAGTACAGGTCACATCGCCGTTACATTCAATACTTACATTACGACGTGAGAAAACATGATACATGATTTTTATTTATTGTAGCAACAGGAAATTTTTTTTTTTTTTTTTTTCAAAAAAAATTAGTGGACCATCAGATACCATTCCGGCGATTTTTTGAACCGAATTTTAGGGGCTGTTGACACACAGTGACTGAAATTTTACCCTTATCACCCTCCATTCAAATCGCCAGGGCTGGGTAGGAACTTCTCTTGAATGGGTCTAACGATTTTGATGAAATTTCATGTATCATACTCTTCGGGGCGAAAATGACCAACCAGTACGCACTAAATCACTCGCGAAGATATCGTGGAAACCCATTTCAAAGAAAAACGGAGTTATTGAAAAAAATAGTCTTATTTCCACTAATACACGATAAAACGCAAAAAACCGGTACACAGTTTTGTTGCGTTTTTTCGTGTATTAGTGGAAATAGACTATTTTTTCAATGACTCCGTTTTTCTTTGGCCATCTTCCTCGGTCTACGTGAAAATTCTTCTTTGGAGTGTTCCGGGCCATCCTTAACGGCGTAAGTCGTTTACGTCTCGCCATGATCAACTGTGGTTTCGAAAGCGGTACAGTTTTCTCCGTCCATCGCTGATGGGACGTTGCTTGACGGAAAGAGCTTTTTTCCCTGTTTCGAACGAATCCAAAACGATTTCTGTGGGATAGGCCGTTCCGATTTTATTGAGAGATACAATGTGCATAGCAACGCCCTTTCCTAAGTAATTGGGCTCGGATTTCTATGTCGCTAAAAAACCTGTTTATGCACCTAAAATATGCGCTAAAAACTCAAAATAAGCAACATAAAACGCAATGTGCCATTAAATATGCACCTAAAATCGCAAAAATGTGACTAAATACACCAAATATTCTGTACAATGTGCCTTCATTTTTAACAGCAATAAAACTTTATTAATTATTGATTTAGGAAAATTGTAAGGCCCTCAGAATGGTTATTTAATTTTTTTTAAAGACCCGATAAAGGAACTTATGGTTTTGAACAAAACTTGAAATGTTTTAAATAATGCAAAGTCAAATTTCATTTGCACTAGGGATTTCTTCAGTTGCTGCAAAACAGAAGTTTGTGACGAGGACGAAATATTTTAAATAATGCCATTTTCACTGGGGCACGCTGCAAAAAAACGATTTTGTGACGAGGACCTTCTGAAGTGTCTCCATTCTGAAGCTTCGGTGATCATCGGCGAGAATGGATATGAATTTGGAGAAAAATCTTTCTAAGTCAGCTGACAAAAGTGGGCAGAACTTCATACAAGCAGCATCAGTAGGTGTCAGTGGTCTTTCGCGTTGGTAGGCAGAGTTGTTGCGTTTGCGATCAATTTTGTAACTATTTATAGAGTACCTAGCTATACTACCTACGTATTCTGGCTGTCGTTTCGTCCTATGCCTTTGTAGGGGTATGTTACTTCACTGTCAGGAATGAAAGTAGATACAGCCGACATCAAAATGGTGAAATGGATCGTTAGATAGGTGCGGCTTGGGAAAAATAATACATTGTTTTCAGGGGAAAATATCTCTGTTCTCTTTTACTCCCAAACATTAAAATTCAGTTTTATGCATTTATCCATGAAATATGCGACTAACCCTAAAATATGCATTTTTATGCAACATAAAAGATGCGTTATTTGATCCGTTTTGCTGTGAAATGGACGAATACCTTTAGATCATTCAAATATTCGTGCAGGAAAAAATAAATATAATTAGATACAAATCCGAACCCTAAATGATGTTTATTGGTTTCATTGTTGCGTAGCGATTTGATACGGTTCGTGACACCTTCTACGTGCTAAGGTTTTGTTGTTGGCTTTGTACGAGCTAAGCTCTGTAAAGCCCGCTAGTGTGTTTCGAAAACGCCAGTTATTATTTCGGTCGTATTTACAGAACACTTTGAAATTTGGCAAGCCGTGACCATCAAGGTCAGCTGTGTGTGGGATTACTCGTATCCTGTTGAACTCCACGTGCTTCGCTTCAGTTCATAGGGGCATTGCCAAGACAACAGAATTTTCCTTGTCGAGGGTAGTCGAACGTGGAACCTGCGATGGCAGGGTCACACTGCTGGTGAATAATTTCAAACCTAATTGATCAGCTTGGTCTCTGCGTCGTATCGATAGTACTGCATGTTCACTATGTATCGCTGTTCCAATAAATCACGAGTTTTCAACGGCGATTCTAAGAAACCAATAAAAATCGATGATCTGTCTTATTATGGCTGTCTTCTTCCTTTTATTATCCTTCGCCTAGAAGTTATATTTTCCAGCTCTTGATTCATTTTTTCCGACTTCCAACCATATCTGAAGAGAAAAAAAGCGATTATTTTATTTTCCCTTTTATTTCGCGGAGGAAAGAAAAACTCCCAACTAACGATCTCAATTATGGAAATATAACGCCGAGTGAATCAAAACGTTCGGTGCTTACATAACTTGGGGGTCGGTCTCGTTTTAACAAGTCCCTGGAGTTTGACAGCAATTGCTCGAGTGCTCGCTGGGGAGGACTTGAGCAAATAACGCCGAACGGTTCAACATCCAGGTAATTTCCAGTGAAGAATTTGTTTTTTTAATTGGGCAGAGCCGATCGCGGTCTAATTGAGAGGGCAGCGAGCAAATTGAAAGGCTTGATAAGTGTAATGGCGATGGAACGAAGAATGAAACGTACGATGTTTTGAAGGCTCAATCGAATGGATATAGTCTGATGTGAGGCCTACAACTGTCGACGTCAAGCACTTTTGCAAGCCCAGCAAAACCCTTCGTGAAGAGCGATGGTTTGTATTCATTGTTACCAGTCGTGGTAATGAAATTGAATTCGAGCACCTGATGGTCCCGAGGGTTGATGAAATTGGAATATTTATGTTCTCAGGGGTCCCCTCAAGAATGGGAGTACGAAAAATGAACACCGGAAACCCCCTGTGGGAGGGGAGCGGGAGGAGGAGGGTAAAACCCCTACTTTGGTTGTTGTGTAAACAGTGTTCATGGTCGTTATAGGTAGGTATGGAGGTTTATGGTAGGTAACTATACGCTGTGTTAACTGACGACAAATTTATAGTTGATATTTAGGTATGCGACGTAGAAAGCGAATTTAAAGAGCTAGGTATATCTCCTGTTGACTAAGCCGAAAGCCATTAGGGATACGTACGTGTAGTAGCGTGAGGGTAGTTAGAAAGAACACTAACAGGGTTTTTGTTGCGTTTTCATGCAGTAGCATTAGCACGCAGTACACACTAGCTGAAGATGAAACACCCACGGAGGACAGGCCGTATTTCCCAAAGACCGGCCCTGCCGACGTTATGAGCCATGTCACAATAATTACGACCGCGCCATCACATTTTTGATGCGTCATCAAACTTTAGGACCGTCGTCCGTAGTCCCCTTTTCGAGTTCTGTTCTCATTTCATGGTTGAATCACGCCCGCATCCATTTCCTACCCGTTTGTTAAAACCCTTGACGAGCTGCACGGAGGCACCTACCCATCTTAACGTCCAATCTAAATACCGGGCGTTGTACGGATTGGTGATTGTGTCGGAGTTCATGGGGAGAAAAGACCTCCCTTCCACCCTCCTCCAAGAAGCTCAGATTTGAAATTAATTATGAACGCATCTTAGGGGATTCGGCAAGGCATAACAATTCTCGACAAAAACACATTCAGAGCCCGTTTATGATCTACAAATTGGTAAAACGAGACAGTTGTCGAGAATAGGCCACCGCCCGGTTTTTAACAATTATTCCACCTTTAGTTATGGTATAACAAACGCTGTAAATGATTACACAACGGTTTATTATTTACCTGTATAGATGCCCCGTCTGCGTAGATCACTGTTTTCTGTGGTCAGTACCCTCGAGCTCCCCCCTAGGAAAGCCCTGGAATCAAGTACTGGAGCCGGCCGGGATTTAAAATTTAATAAAAATTTAATAAATTATTTTTTGTTATTCATGAAGCATAGGTAACGTTTGTTCAAGTTACAAAAGTACCTATCAACGAAATCCAAAAGAGCCATCATTCCTCAAATGAAATAATAATATTATACCACACAACAAACAACTCGACTTCATAAAGCCATCCGTGATTATAATCAGGTGCTCCCTAGCAATGATATCTGGTTCGGATTTATAACGTTTCGTTCACGGTCAACATGATGGTTGACGAAGCTTTTCTGCGCAAACGAACGGCTGGTTGTGCAATGCTCCTGGTGGTCTCAAAAACTTCTTTGGTTTGAGATCAATTTAAGAACGTAAAATAAAAACCATACCCTTCTACTGAGTTTTCGAGCTGCAGCGTTATGAAAATTTCAACCCCATATTTTTGACCACTTAGAGATGTCTGACAGTAACGCTAAGCTTCGCGGACCAACTAGACCAAATGGGAACTAACAACCAAATTTCATTAATTTTGGTCCATGGTTACTAAGAAAAGTGCATAGTGCGGCGGACGGACAGGTTTTTATTCCACTATCGGATTCTACGTAGCTTGAAACGAAAACCACCAAATTTTGAGTTGGAGGGGGGGGGGGGGGCTCAAAGTTTTTTTTCATGCTCGATTCAGAAGGTTTATAATTGAAAGCAATGAACAAAAATGCTGCGAAATGTTACAAAAAGGTTTATTTGCCTGTTCAGATACCCATGCTGCGTTTGGATTTTTGTATACCTTGAAAAGGAAGCCGTCAAATTTTGAGGATGGGTCAAGCATTTATTTTCCATGCTCGATTCCAAAGGTTCATTATTGTTAAATAATGGGTAAACCAAAATCCCGAATTTTGACAAACCTTTTTCATCAGTCGCTAAAGAGAAGATTATTATCGATTGAGCACTTTTGAAAAGCAAAACGTTGGTCTAATTCGAGTTAGAGAAATTGTGGATCGAACATTACAAAACATTTCAAGTGCTGTAAGATAAATATAAACAGCAGAAAAATAAATAAATTTTATGCTTCAATAATAAAATTATTATACTTCTCAACAAAAGCGTCCGGGGGGGGGGGGGGGGTTGTACTAATTGAGATTTGTATGACGCCGTGGGGGAATATTTGATAATGGCTAAGAGAATAGGTAGGTTTATTATGGTACGGCTGGTAGTTAAAAGAGTAGTTGATGTACGAGATAGATTCGTTCGCAGGTAAGTCAGTTTGAAAATTCGCTCATTACGTCGTGTTGCACGAGTGGACGATTGTTGATCAAATTTAATTTCAGTACCACTGGTAACGTTGAATACCAACCTGCATCGCTCTTTACGAAGGTTTAGCAATAAACGTCAACAAAGCACAGGGACGATCAACATATATTATGTGAGGATTAAAATAGGAAATTCCGTGCTTTACACATGGTATGTGGCCTGCCCACACGTCGGAAAATCTGATTTGTTTTTGTACTCGCCAGACGGAAAGAATAAAAAATATTATGTATCCAAAAGCACTTCAATAAGCAGAATCAAAACAAACAATTTCTTCCTTCGATTGGCATTGCTACGTACAGCTAGTTCAAAATAAAATTCAAAAGTAATATTGATATGTCAGCACCCGGGTTTCAATGCTTCAGGTTGGAAAATTTGTAAGTATTTACTAGATATGTAATCATTTATTAGACGTCCTTCGCTGTTGAAATGAATTTATACATTCAGTGTTCTTATTAATTTTTCTTAAAAACCTTGTGTTTAGAGATTTTGACTTGAGGAATCGGATTCAAGGAGAGGCGCCTATAATTGCTGCCGCATCCCGCATGAAAATAACTCACAAGGTGATTTGTGACAAATCACAGCAATCTGCAGCAGACCTAAAGCCGACCCTAGGAGGGAATCACACTAAAGTTACCGAGAGGGTAAAAATCGCTTAGCTCAGGTCTCGGCCACACCTTCCCTTGTAATATATTAACCCCTGTAAGAAACAAGGGGGAGAAAACTGGGATGATAGGGAAGTGGAGTGAGGGTGTTTTGTTCCGCTTGGAGAAACTTTTCGCCACAAAAGCTTTCGATACCTTCGGGATGTCTACTGACCGCAACAATGCGCAATATCCAAGACCGCTGTCATAAAATATCGTTTTCTCGATGTCGAACATCCTTAGGGGAATCTTGCGGTTGTCCAGTTTCCAAACATCGAGAATCCATCGTTTGGAGGATGATGAGAATCCGTCCAGTTCGTTGCGCCCCCTAACTCTTCATTTTTGTGATCGTTTTCTTGATAATCCTTATTATCCAGTGGTGCTGTGACTTGCGGAAACTATAACAACCTTCATTGCTTATGCGGACTGCCGAAAGTGCGATCCATTTTGGTTTATTATTCTGTGAATAATTCACTTATGTATTCCCTCAGGAAAAACATTTTATAACACCCCCTCAAAATTTTTTTCTTTACGTTTCAAGGTGCGTAGGTTTCAAAACGCTGCATAGGTTATTGTCAGATGGGTTTATTAATCTATTGGACATACCTACAGAACTGTTGGCTGTTCATTTATAGTTTGTTTCACGTGCAATAATTGAAATACCTATTTTTGATGGCGGCCACCAATTTTGGCCCCCAAAAACACGAATTAGGCTCCTATTTATGGCAAATTATCTTTGATGATTCATTATTGTCGTGAGTCCCTCCCGGGAACACTCCTATTATATTAAGTTCTCACCAATATCCAAACGCCAAACTAAAGCTCCGTAAATAAAGATATGAGTGGGGACAGGCGACAGAACCCAGGGTTACTCAACCTGGGGCCCCACTACCAGCTCCCTGCAAGGAGCTGGAGGGAGAGGCCCCCAAGTACTATAAAACCCCGGATCCTGGCGCTCAAGCTTCATTCGACACTTCCTCTAACCAGCTCTCTCTTCTCTCTCTTACCTTACCTCCCAGATGATCGGTTGACTACAGCCGCCTGGGAATTTCACCTCCTCTCTCCTCCTCCTTGTCTAGATGATCGGTTGAATACAGCCGCCTAGACAAGGGACCTCTCCTCTCCTCTCCTTTACCTAGATGAACGGTTGACTACAGCCGCCTAGGTAAAATTCCCTCATCCACCTCTCTCTCCTCCAAAGTCGTAGATGTTCGGTTGACTACAGCCGCCTGCGACTTTTCCTCACCATCCTTCCACACCACCTCTCTCTCCTCCAAAGTCGTAGATGTTCGGTTGACTACAGCCGCCTGCGACTTTTCCTCCTTTTCTCTCCTTTACCTAAATTCACTCACTCACCTTCCTTCCACGCCACCGTCATGAGAATTTTAAATTCATCACAGTGGTGAACCCGACGTTCACTCAACCTTCTTCCTTCCCACCTCATGTGTCGCCCCAGTCAAATAGTTCGGTGTCCCACATTTTAAATTCAAATTTCAATCAGTCAGTGTAAATTCGCAGTTCTTGGCCCAAACCACTCAACTCTCAACTCAACACACCTCCGCTCCCGCCGATTGCGAATTTCAAGATTCAAAACCACGTCAAATTTTTGAATTTTAGTTACAGAAATGGACCCGAACTCACCGCCGCCGCCGCTCCTCCGGCCGTCCCTGCTGCAGCCGCCGACCGCTGCGACGACGGACGCCGACAACCCCTTCACCAGCCTCTCACCAACCGGCTCCGCCGCATCCGCAGCAGCCACCGCCGCCACCGCCGCCGCTACGGCCGCAGCCGCCGCCGACGTCATGACAGCGTCCGCAGCGTTCCCTCTGTCGCTGCCCCCCTTCTACACGCACGACCCCGCGCTATGGTTTTTCCAAGTGGACGCTGCGTTTTCGGCCGCCAACATCCGCAGCCAGAAGACTAGATATTCCCGGATCATTTCGTTGCTACCCTACGAGATCCTGCTGCAGACTTCAGATATCTCCCCCGACGCCGCCGCTGCGTACGACGACCTCCGCAGCCGCCTCATCAACACCTACCAGCCGTCAAAAATCGCCCGAGTCGCCGCCCTCTCCCAACCTCAACACCTCGGCGACCAGAAGCCCTCCCACCTCTACCGACGGCTGCGACACCAGCTGCAGGGGATTATGACCGCCGACATCGCACGCACGTTCTGGTTACGTGCCCTTCCCCACCCCATCCAGATGGCCCTGGCCAGCCATCTCGACGGTCCCGACGAGCCCCTCCTGCGACTTGCGGACACCGTTCACGACTTGGCCGCTGCGGCCGCCGTCAGCGCGGTGCGTACGCCGCGTCACCCCCCGCCTCTACGGGACCGCACCAAATCCCGGGACCGCGGCCGGACACCCTCCCTCGACGGACGTCGACCCATTTCGGCGGATCGCCGACGCGACTCTTCCGCCGACCGCCGCCGCCAGCGCTCACCCGAGCGCCGCAACGCATCCCCTCCCCGCCAGCGCAGAGGACGATCCCCGGCCGCCGCACGCACATCCACCTCGACCCGCCCCACCAACACCACCTACCTCCCTGCGGACCCCCCCCACCGTTGTTTCTATCATGTAAACTTCGGTGGGGAGGCCCGCAAGTGCCAACCCCCCTGCTCCTTCGCCCCTAAGCAGGGAAACGCAGACGCCCGCCGGTAAACCCGGCGGGCCCCCCTCCTCGCCAACACGGGGGGGACCATGAACAACCCCCCCCCCGCCCGCATTCACACCACCACCACCACCAAGCCCCGCTACCCCTCCTACGCCGCCGCCACGGCTGCCAACCTCCCGGCCGCGCCTGCGACGCCGCCGATACCCTCACCCCGCCACCAACAGAACGAACCCCCCCCCGCCCGCCACCAGGGCAACCAACCTTCCGGCCGCCACTCACGCCGCCGCTACCGTTCCCCCACCCCGGAACGGCCCCTCCACGCCCGCCTCCAGGGCACAACCCCCTCCGCCCACCACTCACGCCGCCACTACCGTTCCCCCTCCCCGGGACAAAACCAAACCACCTCCTACGCCCTGTCGACCCACCAGCGACTTTTCTTGCGCTGCAAGAAAACAAATGTACCTTTCTTGGTGGACACGGGGGCGGCGCTGTCAATATTCCCCAATAACATCCTCCGTCGTCAGGCGCGCTGCTACCGGCAGCTTCTCTACGCCGCCAACGGTACCACCATCCCCTCGTACGGGACGTACCGCTCCTCAGTTTACATGAGCGGACTCGCGTACGAGTGGGACTTTACCGTGGCGGACGTGGAGAAGGCGATCCTGGGGGCCGATTTCCTTGCGTATTTCGGTCTCCAGGTCGACGTCCGGAATGCGCGCCTGATAGACCCCGCCACAAAAACACCCATACCCGGATTTATTCATGCCATCAACCACCCCCCCACACAATTTGAACGCCTCCTCCTCAATTACCGACCCCAGCGCCGCCCCTCTGCCCACATCTCCACCGTCCAACATCATATTGAGACTTCCGGCCCCCCCATCACAGCGAAAGCCCGACGGCTCCACCCCCTTCAACTGTCAAAAGCCCGGCAACATTTCAACAAACTCATAGCCGACGGCATCGTCCGCCCCTCAAAATCCCCTTGGGCTTCTCCACTCCACATCGTGCAGAAGCCCAATGGGGATATCCGCCCCTGCGGGGACTACCGGCGCCTCAATTCTAAAACCACGCCGGATCTTTACAATGTTCCCCACCTACGGGATTTCTCGTCACATCTACATGGTGCTACTATTTTCTCTACCCTCGACATTTCGAGGGCGTTCCACCACATTAATATTCACCCCCCCGACGTCCAGAAAACCGCCATCATTACCCCGTTCGGACTATTCGAATACGTGAAGATGGGCTTCGGGTTGAGGAACGCTGCACAGACATGGCAGCGCTATATGGACAGCATCCTGCGAGGCCTACCGTTCGTCTTTTGCTTCCTCGACGACGTCCTGGTGGCCTCCAGGACACCGGAAGAACACCTCAGCCATCTCCAACAGATCCTCGACATCTTCTCCTCCGAGGGCCTCCTGGTCAACACAGACAAGTGCGTTCTCGGCCAACCCTCCGTCCGCTGCCTCGGCCACCAAGTTTCATCCGAGGGCATCAAACCCCTCTCGGACAAGGTCCACGCCATTAGTGACTTCCCGCAACCCCGCACGGTGACGGAACTCCGCCGCTTCCTGGGTATGTTAAACTTTTACCGCAGACACATAAAACACGCAGCACAACATCAACAACCACTCATACACGCCATTCCCCAACCCTCCAAAAAAAATGACAACCGCCCCATCACCTGGACCCCCCAACTCATCTCCTCCTTCAAAATTTGCAAACAGGACCTAGTAGACGCCGCTCTATTGGCCCATCCCGATCCCCACGCCCCCCTGTCCATCACCACCGATGCGTCCGACTGGGCCATCGGGGCAGTGCTCCATCAGCACACCGGCGCCACCCCCCAACCCCTAGGCTTCTTTTCCAAGACACTATCCCCCACCCAGAAAAATTACTCCACGTTCGACAGAGAACTCCTCGCCATCCACGAAGCCATCAAGCACTTTCGTGACTTCGTGGAGGGCAGGCAGTTCTCTGTCGTCACCGATCACAAGCCCCTGACCCACGCCCTCCTACAGAACCGCAAATCCGCCTCCCCACGTCGCCTCCGGCAACTCGAGTTTATCGGGCAATTTACGTCCGATATCCGATACTTGCCGGGGGCCGACAACTGCGTGGCGGACGCGCTCTCCCGGCCCACCCCTATCCCCGCGCCGGTGGCGGAGTTACTGCCGTTCCCCTCCCCCCAATCCATCAAAAACAACCAAAACCCTTCCACTGATCCAGCCCTCTCCAACCTCATTTCCGCCTCCAAGTTGGAACAACTGCCGCCCCTCAACCTCTGGTGCGACGTAACGGCCGACTCACCGCGCCCTTACGTCCCACCGGGACAGAGGCGGCAGTTGTTCCTCCACTACCACTCCCTTCACCATCCTGGCATTCGGGCTAGCCGGGACCTTATCAAGACGCGGTACTTCTGGCCCCACATGAACACAGATATTCGTAACTGGGTTCTGGGGTGCCAGAAGTGCCAGCGGTTTAAGGTCTCGGCCCACCCCCATGTCCCCCCTCAAACCATTCCCGACTCCCTCCCGTGGGAACATGTACATCTGGACTTAGTGGGCCCCCTTCCCCCGTCCGAGGGGAAAAAATACTGCCTCACGATGATCGACCGTGCCACCAACTGGGTGGAATGCATCCCACTCGCCCACATCACCGCGGTCGCCGTCGCGACGGCTTTCCTCACTCAATGGGTTAGCCGTTACGGTTGTCCGCGAACAGTCACGGTCGATCAAGGGAGGCAGTTTGAGTCCGCCCACTTTTCCGATTTACTACGTTCCCTCGGCATCCACAAAATCCACACTACCCCGTACCATCCCCAATCCAACGGGAAAATAGAGCGGTGGCACTCGGTCCTCAAACAGGCCATTTCTACTTCAACAAATTCCCCTTCCTGGACAAAATCCCTTCCCTACATTTTGCTCAGCCTTCGAACATCCGCCCGTCCATCAGACCAAACTAGCCACGCACAAAATGCCTTTAAAGACCCACTACGTTTACCGGCCGACATTTTCACCCCAAATCACACACCGTCAATTAACAGGGAACCGCTACACTCCACAACACCCACAAACGACACCACTTACCCCAAACGCTTCTTCACCGCCACACACATGTACCTGAAAGAGCCCGGCATGCATAAAACTTTTCAACCCCTGTATGCCGGGCCCTTTCAGGTCATCCGCTCGACACCATCCACCGCTACCCTGTTGATTGACGGAAAGCCCCACACCGTGCCATTGGCACGGTGCAAACCAGCCCCAGTCCTCCCCGACCAATCACACCACACCAATCCCCCGCCCACCCCCACACCACAAACAACACACATCACCTCCGTCTCAACCAACGGACCCCGACGTCGTCGCCTCGCTCCGCGACGTCCCGGGTACCGGCTCCCAACAGCTATCCCCCTTCACCGCCACCCTGGCCGTGAAGGGACCCCTCTATCAGTCTTCACCAACGTAAAGACTGTTAGAGGGTGGCACCCATCTTACCCATCACCCACCTCCCCTCACACTGCACACACACCACACCCACACACTCACTACCACTCGCCACACACTCACCACACCCAGGAAACGGCGGATTCCAACACCCCGTTCCCTTCAGTTAACCAACTTTGTACATACCCTTCTACTATTGTAAATACTCATTCATCTTTTGTAGATACTCATTCATCTCTCATCACTACTCCTTCATCTTTTGCCCATACTCCCTGTAAATACTCATCTTTTGTAAATACCCCCTGTAACTCATCACCGTGTTAATACTATCTACTTATACTCTCTTATACTACCATGTTAATCCTCTCTTATACTACCATGTTATATACTTACCACGTTAATCCTCTCTTATACTACCATGTTAATCCTCTCTTATACTACCATGTTACTCCTAGACTTAAGATTCGCCTTCAGCTCACCCACTTGTTTGCATCGGCCCTCAGCCCCTGTCACCTTGCGCCCTCAGCTCCACCTCTTGTTTGCCGTAGCCCTCAGCTCCTGTCACCTTGCGCCTTCAGCGACCACCTCTTGTTTGCCGTAGCCCTCAGCTCCTGTCATCTTGCGCCTTCAGCACCAATATTGGTTCAAACTGGGGGGACCTCTGTCGTGAGTCCCTCCCGGGAACACTCCTATTATATTAAGTTCTCACCAATATCCAAACGCCAAACTAAAGCTCCGTAAATAAAGATATGAGTGGGGACAGGCGACAGAACCCAGGGTTACTCAACCTGGGGCCCCACTACCAGCTCCCTGCAAGGAGCTGGAGGGAGAGGCCCCCAAGTACTATAAAACCCCGGATCCTGGCGCTCAAGCTTCATTCGACACTTCCTCTAACCAGCTCTCTCTTCTCTCTCTTACCTTACCTCCCAGATGATCGGTTGACTACAGCCGCCTGGGAATTTCACCTCCTCTCTCCTCCTCCTTGTCTAGATGATCGGTTGAATACAGCCGCCTAGACAAGGGACCTCTCCTCTCCTCTCCTTTACCTAGATGAACGGTTGACTACAGCCGCCTAGGTAAAATTCCCTCATCCACCTCTCTCTCCTCCAAAGTCGTAGATGTTCGGTTGACTACAGCCGCCTGCGACTTTTCCTCACCTTCCTTCCACACCACCTCTCTCTCCTCCAAAGTCGTAGATGTTCGGTTGACTACAGCCGCCTGCGACTTTTCCTCCTTTTCTCTCCTTTACCTAAATTCACTCACTCACCTTCCTTCCACGCCACCGTGATGAGAATTTTAAATTCATCACAATTATGAAATTTATTTATTTTTATTCACCTGTTGATACTGCTTTTAGGGATTAAGGCTGAAACTTCGTTAGAACCTCAATTCTTCGCTTGTTGGCCAAAATTGACTTGATATTCGGTCTCCTCGTCCTATTTTTGGCAAATTATCTTTGATGATTCGTAATGAAATTTAATTGTTTTTGTTGTTGATTCACCTGTAGATACTGCTTCTCGTGTTATTACAAATTTATGGTGGTTTCAGACAATTTCCCAGGTTTTTGACTCATAAAAAATGAATTTTGGGAGCTGAACCTTCGTTATAAATTCAGTTCTTCAATCTTTGGTGAAAATCAACTTAATATTCGGACTTCTCTCCCTAAAAAGCATGGAAAACCTCATAAGCTCAAGTTCGCTGTAAAACCTCAAACAAAACGTCGAGAACCCCTATTTTTACACCAATTTTTCACGCATTACACCCCTCTATTTATTCTGGTCGGGCTGCCGAGTTCCGGAGCACAACTAGGACCCAAATGGAGCCTGAGTGCCAGAAAACGACATTTTAGACCAAAATTGAACGTAAAATTAAGGCTGAAACTTTGTTAGAAACTCAGTTCATCGCCCGTTGGCCAAAATTGACTTCATATTCGGTCTCCTCGTCCTAAAAAACATGAAAAACTATAGGTACCACACAGGCTCATGTTACTAAAACACCAAAACAAACCCTATTTTTGCACCAATTTTTCACCCATAACACCCTGGGTGTATTGTGCAATGTTTCGGGAGACAACTAGGGCCCGAATGGATCCTGTTTGCGAAAGAACGAATTTTTTAGACCGAAAATAAAGTAGATTATGCATGATGCGGCGGACGGTCATTCACGATCATGTTGGCGAAGCTTTTCGGTACGAACGAACGGCTGGACGTACAATACTCTGGTTCGTATGAAAAAATGCTCAAGTTCGAGATCAATTCAAAAACTTTAAAAACCCAATTCTTATTTTTTTCACCCCTTAGAGATGACCGACAGTAAGCCGAGCTTCGCGGACCGACTGGACCTCAAGCGGGACCTTTTTGATTTCGGCGTACGGCGGACGGGGAGCGTTTTTTCTTTAATTTATTTATTCCATATTCGGATTCTACGTACCTTGAAAGAAAACCATCACATTTTGATTTTTTTTCTTTTCTTTTCATTCTCAAGCTCGAAAGGTGGTGTGAAGGGGGGAGGGGTACATTTTTTCCCCTCATGCTCGTTTCCAAAGGTTCATTATTGAGGATAATTAGCCAAAATACGCTGTTATGCCGGTTTCGGTGATCAAACCGTTGTCAGTAACAAACAGTAACTTCTCAGTGGCGCCAGTAGGAAACGCTTCTTGCAGTAGGTTGAAGAGTTGTCTTGACCATTTAATTATCAGGGGCGATGGACGAGTTTGACGTCATCAAGCAGTAGGTCCCGGAGAATAAGCTTGAATAAGGCCTCATGAATCCTTCTCACTGCATCCTCTCTGTGATCAGTTAAATGTCGTATCTGTCGCGATTTACCTGCACTCGTCATGCTACGATGTGATAATCGCTGAGTAGCTACCACCCTGAAATAGCTGGTTCCGTTTCACTGGGTGTTACACTGCCTGTGATGCGTTACGAGTGGCAAGTATAAATTTCATCTCATTCTGCAGCAGACCAAGTACGTAAACCCTCTAAGATTGTTTCCTCGACAAGAACACTAAGTAAACTAAGGAGAACGCCGACCTGCAGCGCGTGGAGGATGAAACAAGGAGTTGTTATGACTACAGCCGTCTTGAAAAGGCTTTGATGGTTGATTGGGCGGCTCTTTTCCCCCCTTCAAACCTGAAATCCGCTGTTTACGTCTAGCGCCCGTTTGTGCCGTCTCTCGCTTCCGTAAACTCTATTAATCAAGACCCTTCTCGTTTCCCTTGCCAACAACTTCCGCCTCCGCGCTATCATTTCCTTATAGATGGCGAAATTTGTTTGATGAATTCAATCATTTTATTTGCATTGAACGTAATTCACCCGGTATTCAAATACCTCAATTCCACTTTAACTAGAATTATTCAAATCCTTGGAAACTTTTAGGGCCGTTTGTTAGAGGCTTAGGCTCTGAGAAAGGCCCCTAGGTACTTTTCTGATTCGAATTTCATAGGCAACAGTGGCGTAGCGTGGTTTCCCTTCCTGGGTTTTAGTAGCCCCCCCCCCCCCCCCTCCAACTTCATGATGAGCTATCATTTAGGTTGTATAAATAACCTGGGAGGTACATCTTCCATACATGTGCAGTTGGACCTCTGAGTATTATGACTCTTAATCTGTAATTGCACGAGCGTGCGAGAGGTTATTTACACTCTCAGGTTATTTACACATAACCTAACTGGCTAAAATCTTCGTACTCTGGTGAAAATTAACATGTTTGTGTTGCGCATTCCCTTCAGTCACAGAGTCATCCTAGATACTCCCGTATAATGTCTAGGAGGCGTTGTCTGTCGGTTAATCCGCTCAACAGTGGTTTAGTTCGAAAAACAACTTGCGTTGAGTGTACCAGCTATGCCTTTAGACTGTGATTGTGATTTACGTATCTTCAAAAGGTTTCAAAGGTTCAAAAGATGAAGATAAATTACACTACATGTACCAACCAGTTGTAGACTTCATGGGTCTATCGGTTAAAGCATTGACAGGCAAACTATGTTCAAGGTTGCAGGTTCGTTTATTGGTTTTGATTGGATGTTTCCAATTATCCTCAAACGATGTACCTTAGGTTCTTATTTCTGATTATTTCCTTGGGAAATCAGAGCCAGATGGTTTTTAGAGAAATTCGTTGAGAATGGGGATTGATAAGCAAGCTTTTTTCCCCCTTTATTTAGGCGCATTCAACCATAAAGGGTCATTGGCGCCATCAATTTTATATACAGATTTTACAGATTGTTATACAGTGATAATGTTTTCAAATTCTGGAATAGCTTCTTTATGTGCACTGAGTTGTTTCCAAGAAGATCTTCGAGGTTGTTCGGAAGCTGCGCTGAGAGTCTGCGGAAGGTTCGGCATTCAGTGAGTAGGTGACGCACAGATAACTGACATCCACACGACGCACATTCCGGGGGAGGGATTCGTTCTCTTGACATCAGATAGCCATGGGTTAGCCGTGTGTTCCCTATTCGGAGACGAGTTAGGACCACCTCTTCCCTGCGAGAATAGTGGACGGATCCATCTGGGAGTCTTTTGGTCCGGCTAGAAGTGGACCAAGCGGATACTTCCTTCTTGAAGTCCCACAGCTTCTGGTGCTCCATGTATAGCCAGTCTCTACACCAACTGGCCCAAACAGTCGTCTTTATAGTTGATAAGTAGTCGGTGCGAATGTATACGGGTGATGTGGGTGGCATTTCTAAAGCAACTTTTGCGTTCATGTCGGCTACTTCATTACCTCTAATTCCTACGTGGCCAGGGACCCAACACAAGTCACAGGTGTACCTCGAATTCTGAGATTCGTAATTCTAATAAGTACATCCTTGATAAGAGGATGTGCATCCATGCCACTTTTTATAGCCCGCAGGGCGCTTACTGAATCTTAGCGCACAACGAGCCTTTCTTCTGATGGGTTTTCCAACGTGAGAGCCTTGAGTATTGCATACAACTCGGCAGTGAATATGGAGCAGGATACTGGCAAAGAGAACCTGTAGACTCCGGAGTCCATATACACTGCACAGCCAACTCCATTTGAGCCTTTTGAGCCATAATAAGCAAGCTTGGCAAGCCTGGACCCCAATTTGGTCAGCTGTAGTTGTTGTTTTTTATTGTTGTGCGTTACGTGCAGGTTAGTGTAAAATTGAGCTGTGATTTTATTAATACGAGTGAAACCATTTAGTTTAGTCTGTTCCGAGTGGAAGCACCCGCTAGTATTGACTAAAATGTAATGGAGGTATAAAAAATATAATTGGATAGGTCTGTGTGACGTGTGAACCAAACGGTTTGATATCTTACAAACTACGCAGACGCGGTGCACTCACCCTATGTAAATTCGAAATGAGATCCCTTCCTCCGCTCATTATTTTGAGAGGCTTCTCATACAGTATTTTTCCTCTCTCGTATATCGTTAGGCCTTTTCGCGTGTATGGGAAGATCTCATGTCCTGAGATCAAAGGCAAGCAAGAGGAAGACGATAAGGGGTAAGATATTGAATAACACGCCTCTCGTTGTGTTGGAGCGTCTCGAGCTACTTTGTTCATATCAACCATCTTTGTGAAGGATATATACGCCTACGGCCAAACCTTGTTCGACGACGGCAACACTCGAAGACGGCAAGGTTCGCGACAAACGAGGCTTGTCAAGCCTTCAACTTGTGTTGTCAACTTATATTACAAGAAATACTTTGTTAAAAACATGTTTACATTCTGTAGGTGGAGTTTGATACTTACGGGGTCTACGATGGTACCTGTAGTCTGCAAAATATTATTAGTGTCTACAAAATAAATGCAAATGAAGAGTGTTGTCATAGTAAAAGTGAAACCTGCAGTGAGGGGACTTCTTTCCGTCTTTCCAGCATCATTTGAAATTACGAGGAGCCCTGCAATAATAAATTAAACATTAAAAGATGGGAAAGGGTGCGAAGAGATGACATTCCGAAAGCCCTGCAATCCTTCATAATTACTTGGGAGAAGAGGCGCCTTACTGCAAAAAGCATCACCAGTAGCGAAGAAGGAGTAGGAGGGATGCTGGAAATGAAAAGCTAATTTATTTATGATATTAAAATTATCGGCGGAAGGAGTCTTTTGAAAGGGAAGATTCTGTTTTCCTTTTGCTAGAAGGCAGATGCGGTGGCTGCAGTGAGCGCCTTTTGAAGTTCAACTCGCGCTCCAATGTAGTAAGTTCGTAATGGCGAGGGGGGAAGGAATGCGTCTTGGAGGTGAACGTTTATCAATAATATTATTGATAAACAGTTATTGTGAATAAACAATCAACATTTATTTTGAATTGATTTGTGGTTGTTCAAGTCTGTCTACATCCCCTTTTGGTTTATGATTCTGTGAATCGCTATGTAATCGCTCAGCAAAAAATTTTTATAACACCCCCTCAAAATTTTTTCTTTTACGTTTGAAGGTGCATAGATTCCAAAAATGCAATGTCCGTACGCCGTCCGCCGTATCACGTGTACCGGCTTCATTTTCGGTCTAAAAAATTCGTTCTTTCTCACGCATCCTCCATTTAGGCCCTAGTTGTGTCCCGAAACTTTGCAGCCAGATCGGAATATACCCAGGGGTGTTATGAGTGAAAATGTGTATAAAAATAGGTACTTTTTGTGTTTTAGTAGCATGAGCTTTTGAGGTATAATTTTCCATGTTTTTGGGACGAGAAGACCGATTATGAAGTCGATTTTGACCAGAGTGGAAAATAGAGATTCTAACGAAGTTTCAGCCTTAAATTTACGTTAAATTTTGCTCTAAAATCGTAGTTTTTCCGCACACAGTTCGGGTCCCCATTTGGGAGCACATTTGGGTCCTAGTTGTGCTCCGAAGCATGGCAGCCCGATCGCCGTAAAAACCATGGGTGATATGGGAGAAAAACGAGTGTAAAAATAGGGGTTTTCGAGGGATTTTTGAGGTTTAAGTGAACATGAGCTTGTGATGTATCCACATGTATCACATTTTTTGTGATGTATGTTTTTCATGTTTTTTAGGGCGAGGAGACCGAATATTTGGTTGATTTTGACCGGCGAGTGAAGAATTGAGGTTGTAACGAAGGTTAAGCTCCCGAAATTCATTTTGTATGAGTCAAAAACATGGGGAATTGTCTGAAATCACCATCAATTTGTATACTGACACTAGAAGTAGTATCAACAGGTGAACCAAGACAAATTAATGGTACTATCAATGATCAAAAATAATCTGTTGAAAGGAAAAGCCGAGCATAATTCGTGTTTTTTGGGCCCAAAACTGGTCGAAACCATCAAAAATAGCTATTTCAATAATTGCACATGAAAGAAGCAATAAATTAACAGGCAAAATTTCTGTTTCCAGTAGAATAATAAACCCATGTGACAAGGACTTTGCAGCGTTTTTGTAGTAGGTACAGATTCAAACCAAATTGAATACAAATTCAGAACTTTCTTTGTCATCCACATTTACGGGGATTTACGTTTTTTTTTTTACGTACTAGGGAGGCCGTTAGGTTTTAGGAGTGCGATCACCCTGGATTCACTCTTCTGCTTTCGGTGATTTTATATCAAATTTTGGTAATTATGAAGAAAAATCGAAATCTAGGGATGGGATTAATGAATTGGATTTGTATCGGTAAATTTCGTACCCGTTGTTCAATTTTCTTTGAAATTTCGCTAAAATGATTGTTTAGCCATGGTTGGGTAGGAAAAAAGGGCGCTTTGGAGCTGTTAGTGGGGGGGTGTTGAGCTTTCAAAAAAGACTGAAGGAAAACACTCATTAAAAAAAAAAATTCTTCCACACAAAGTAAGAAGATGCCGCTATTTCTTTTTTGAGTCGAGAGCGTTTTAGCGCCCACAACCCCTTCTCTCATCATCTTGTCTCCGAAAGCGTCCAGAAAAAAAAGATGAAAAGCTTCGTATCTTAACCGCTTTACTGCTTTATCAGTCTTCTCAAAAACCATCTCTTTCTCTTTTCATCCTCGTGAATTTTTTTTCTCTTTTCTTTTTTCTCCTGAAAAGGTCTTACCGGAGGGGTGATGCGCAGTGGTGCGAGCTATCAGCAAACTTGGAATATTTTTGAAAAAAAATGCGTTCGATGATTATTCCGTACGGCCAAAGCGCTCCTCTACCTCATTTTTGTCGTTATATTAAAGTCGACCTTTGACTCTAAGCGTTGAAGGGAGTGGAAGGGAGGTTTGGATCCTTCCAGTCTGCAAGATAAATGATGGTGCTGAAGATGGTGGGGTGAGGAGGGAGGTCAGATGATATTTATTTTGCACTACAGTTCCAGGTGGGATTTCTCCTCATCCCCTGAGTGGAACAGTATTTTTCTACATTTTCACCCAAATTCTTCGTCATCGGTTCTCTTATTTTGTAGAAGAGTCACTGTTGAAATAGCGCTGTGGCTATTTGACATATTTGCCTGTGTACTTATCGGCATACCACCCTGCATACAACAAACTTCCGATGGTAATACGCTATGAATACGGTATTAAGAATCCAAAAAATATACTGATACGAAAGTGCTTGATACTCTTTCTAAAACGCTGCAAATTATTACACAACGGTTTATTATTTACCTGTATAGATGCCCCGTCTGCTTAGATAACTGTTTTCTGTGGTCAGTACCCTCGAGCTCCCCCCAGGAAAGCTCTAAACCGAGTACTGGAGCCGGCCCGGAGATTAAAGTTTCATAAAAATGCGCGGGATACAGTAATTCAATCATTAATTATTTGTAATTATTCATGAAACATCAGGTGAATAATAAACCGTTGTGTAATAATGTCCCCAATAATACTTGAACGTTTGTTCAAATTGCAGAAGTACCTATCAACAAAATCCAAAAGATCCATCATTTTTCAAATGAAATAATATCACAGAACAACTAACTCGCTTCATGCAGCCATCCGTAATAATCAGGTGATCCCTAGCAATGATATCTGGGCCGGATTCGTACCGTTTCATTTACAATCATATTGACGAAGCTTTTCTGTGCAAACGAACGGCTGGTCTTACAATGCTCCGGGTGGTCTCAAAAAATTCTTTAGTTCAAGATCAATTTAAACACGTTAAAAAACCGCGATACTCTTCTACTGAAAGTTTTCGAGCTACGGCGCGGCGTTCCGATAATTCCAACCCCTATTTTTCAACCCTTAGAGATGACTGACAGTAACGCCAAGCTTGGAGGACCAAATAGACCCCAAACGGGACCTACAAAACAAATTTCATTAATTTTGGTTCTTGGTAACTAAGAACAGTGCCAAGTACGGTGTAAGGCGGACGGACAGACATTTTGTGTGCTGCATTTTCGGATTCTATATACGTTGAAACGGAAACCATCAAATTTTGAGAGGGAGGGGGTTCAAACTTTTTTTTTTTTCATGCTCGATTCCAAAGGTTCATTATTCAAAATAATAAACCAAAATTCGCTAAAAATGGTTACTTTCAAAACCAGTTCGTACATTCAAATTTGGTCGTTTTCAAAACCATGGCAACCTTTCGCAAAATTATTTAAATAAAATTACTCGTGTAGAAGCCTTTGTGTTAATTTTCTGTTTTATTTTTTGTTAATAATATCTACCTAGTATCTATTCAATTGTTATCTCGATGCACTCTTAATATTGGTTAAATAAAAAAATGTTGTAATTTAGCAAAACAATTGTTTAGTGGCAAATTTGGTTTGGAAAATTTCCGATTTATCTTGTACATAGCCAAGAGTGGTACTATAGAAGGGTGGCTCGAGGGAAAAAAACATACGATTTCATCAGATAAAATTTTCTTTACTTGGAAAGTAGGTCAAATTAAATTTTTGAATGATGAAAGCCGTCGGATAGCTATACATTACCAAATTAACTTTAAATATCCCATAAAAAATGGTGTATGATGGTGGCTCGTAACGGAAATAGGCACAGCTATACTTGGCCACACCTATTTGTTTTCTACTACGCTGTCACTTGCTTTTTAAACATTATCGTAATGTTTAATTGTAATTGTAGGTAATGAATTCTGTAAAATTAACAATAATGGACTAAGGTTTGACTAAATCAATAATTTCGTACACCATGCAGGGGTAAAAGTGTGTTGAAATTTGTTGGCAAATCATTGACAAATTCGATAAGTAGTTCGTGGTGTACGTCAGCTACTTCGAAAATACAAACATTTTTGTATTTTCATTTTATGATGTCAGTATTTACTTTTGTTTGTTGACCCTCTCGATTCAGGTTAGTGAATATCCGGCCACCACTTTATTTATTGAAATACACACATTTTCTTCTAGTCACATTGGAATAATCACAATTATGTTGAACTATAATATTCTTCTTGTTTCCAGGTGAGTCACAGGTAGTGGGGATCACTCAGTCCGTAAGTTGCATGTCTCACCATAACTCATACCGCTCATACCGCTGCAGTAAAAAACTCTGTGCTGTATAGGAAAACATAATTATACTTTCCGAGTTCCTATTTATAAATTCGCCACTGAAATCGCTTCAACCCGATTTTCCAATGGTAAAAATTCACCCTCCAAGATTATTGTCGCGTGTGTGCACGTCGTAAACGTTGAGAGAAAAAGCGTGTGATTGTGTGAGAGCGTTAGTGTGTACTCTTGGAGAGACGGTGATTTATTTTATGTTCTTTCGCTACCTAGTTTCCATTATTCTTATCATCGTGGAATTTCGTCGATTGCCACGTGAAGGCAACTTCATTTTATTCGCCCTCGGGCAAAGTTTCACATTCGGACGGTATAATAATGCAGTAATATTGTACGAGTATAAACAGCTTAAAGCTTATGTTGGTTTAAAAATTATGAAAAATAACTCTGCGAAGTCCTTGTCACATGGGTTTATTATTCTACTGGACATACCTACAGAAATTTTGGCCGTTCATTTTGTTTTTCTTTCATGTGAAATAGTTGAAATAGCTATTTCCGATGGTTTCAACCAATTTTGGCCCTCAAAACACGAATTAGGTACGCTCCTTTTTTTCTCAAATTATCTTTGATCGTTGATGATGCCATTTAATCGTCTTGATTCACGTGCTGACACTTTTTCAAGTGTTATTATATAAATGGATGGTGATTTCAGACGATTTCCCAGGTTTTTGACTTATAAAAAATCAATTTTACGAGCTGAACCTTTGGTAAAAACTCAATTTTCCACTCTTTGGCGAAAATTGACTTCATATTCGGTCCTGTCGTCCCAGAAAAACATGGAAAACGATACCTCAAAAGCTCGCGTTACTAAAACACAAAAAATACCTAGACCATTTCCACTGATAACAGGCCATTTCCAGGCCATTTTCACTGATAACACCCCTGGGTGTATTCCGATCGGGCTGCAAAGTTTCGGGACGCAATTAAGGCCCAAATGAAGCCTGTGTGCGAAAGCACGAATTTTTTAGATCGAAAATGAAGTAGTTATGCACGATACGGCGAACGGCGTACGGGGGAAGGCGGACGGACATTGCATTTTTGGAATCTAAGCGAGCGGTTACATAGGTGTAATATTCACAGAAAATAAACCAAAAGCAGTGTTTATGATAACTTTAAACTGTGAATCACATTGTTTGTTTAAGACGTTCAGGACCAAAGGATGTAATTTGGCCGAAAGTATCCTGAAACGTTTATCTATAACTGGGATGAAATGATGCTGCCAGTACTCAGTCAAAATAATTTGTAATAGCCATTAAGCAATGTAATTTGTCTCATTTCATTCCAGTTGTTCTTTATCATCAGTCTTCGGATTGCGTAAGTATTTAAATTAATACTCCTTTGATGAGTGGGGTGGTGGGGGGGTCCCCAGGATAAACTGTCAAATGGGTCAGATGAAAGTGTACGTTTTGACGGTACTGCATTTTTTAAACTTAGGTACCTACCTATAGGTAAGTAGATCTTATTGGTTACCTTTGAGAAGGACACTTAGGGCGGTATTCATAGTCCTCACTTTAATTAAAGTAAATGCTTAAGTGAACAAATAAGGAAGCAACGTCCACTTGGGCTATTCATAGTCAGTGATAAAGGAAATGCTTAAGTCTTCCTTTAGCATTTCCTTTATTCCTATTTCATAGACAATAAGTACAGAAAAATCTTTACTTTTTGGCCTAAATAAGTGGAAAAAACTGAGGTACGTCGAAAGGTACCTTAAGCATTTCCTTATTGATCGTTTGCACTGTTCTCTTTTCATTTATGTCATCTTTTCAGTGTCATCATTCTCGGCATTTTTATTTCTTTTCCTAATATTATTCGGGTTTTTTGTTTGTTTTGATACGATGGATTACGAAATGTTGTTTGACTTCGATGAGTGGGATGACGAGTTCGATGTAACGGAGAGCATGCGGGTGATGCATACCGGCTTCATTTTCGGTCTAAAAAATTCGTTCTTTCGCACACAGGCTCCATTTGGGCCCTAGTTGTGTCCCGAAACTTTGCAACCCGATCGGAATATACCCAGGGGTGTTATGAGCGAAAATGTGTATGAAAATTGGTATTTTTTGTGTTTTAGTAAAACGAGCTTTTCAGTATCGGTTTCCATGTTTTTGTGGGACGAGAAGACGAATATGAAGTCGATTTTAACCAGAGTGGAAAACTAAGCTTCCACCAAAGGTTCTGCTCCTAAAATTGATTTTTTATGAGCCAAAAACCTGGGAAACTGTCTGAAATCACCATCAGTTTGTATAACAACACTAGAAAAAGTGTCAACAGGTGAATCAAGGCAATTTAAATGGCACTGCCAATGATTAAAAATAATTTGAAAAAAAAGTAGCGTACCTAATTTGTGTTTTGGGGGCCAAAATTGGTGGAAACATTCAGAAATAGCTATTTCAATTATTTCACATTAACGAAACTATTAATGAACAGCCAAAATTTCTGTAGGTAAGTCCAATAGAATAATAAACCCATGTGACAAGGACTTTGTTTATCAATTACCTTTGCATTTTGTAAATGTTCACTCTTCGACGTAATCCTAACGTGAGCCGGGAGTTTGCCATCGATTTTGATAGTTCATCAAAAATTGTTCCAAACGTTTTCGATTTGTTCATTATTGACTAACTTTATTGACTTTGCCTACTAATAAGATTCTGCCTGACCAAAAGTAGGATAAAACCCAATTATTTCTTTTTTTCTAAGACCAATTGGTAGTTGATTCCACTGAAAAGGCAAACCGAGGAACTACAGTAAGAACGTAATTTATACTTAGAAGGATAACTAAAAAAGTTAAAGAGTGAGTAAAAACAAAAGGGAAGAAGGAGGGAAAAGAAGGGAGGAGTAATACAGAAGGGAAATGGAGAAGTAAATGCACGTCAGCACCGCTAAACGCGAGCACCAAGTGTATTATAGAAGTTCTCAAAATAAAGGTTGCTTGCTCCACTGTTTACTTGTCCTGACACAGAGAGGATGCTGGACAACGGCGTTCACAACAACGGAAAACCGACAGAACGGCACGGCTAATAGGCGAGGACATAATAACTAAACAAAAAAACACACACCCTGCCAGAACTGCCAACTTAAGCTCAAACCAGAGAGTTGGGAAAAATTTTGACTTAAATAAAGATTTTTCTTAATTTTATAAAGTAAAAGATTAAGTAAATATTTTTCTTTACTTCGGGGAGTAATGTCTATGAAAGCGAAATCAGATAAAGCATTTCCTTAAGAAATTATTTTACTTTCAGAAGTAAAGTATTATTTTTACTTAAGTCAGGACTATGAATACCGCCCTTAGAGAGTGGGTTGAGGTACCCTGTGAGTTGTGACGTCCTTGCATCAGCTGTTTCACCATTTTCTCTGTATTGCATAATGAGCTTGGACGTGCACCTACGTAGGTATGTATTGGATTTCGCTCTTGGGCGTACAAGGCAATACACGATTGCATTGAGAGAGATTCAGTGCAAGTGGGGTGTCAGATGCAGTGCATTAGAATGTAACATGAGGCGCCTGTTATAGGCGAACGCTCTAGGCGAAGAAAGGTCGTAGTGAAAGGATGTGCGATGAGACGGATACCAGTGAAAGGGTTGTTGAACCACTGTCTGTTCGCATGTTATCCCTTGAGTGATTTCCCTGTCTAGAGCTACACGAAGCAAATCGACGGATTCGGTGTGAGATGTAATATCGATGATCAATCAGTGCCATTATCCCTAGATCGAATGCTGATCAGTGTGTAGGGGTTTGTCTCAATGTTCTTCACTGCAGAGGTTTTAGCGCTACTCTCAATACACAGAGGTTTTGTATTTAGGGCTTAGGTGTTCGATCAAACGTCGAACAGTTTCGATGTGTTTTGCGCTCAATACTCTCTCTCCTGGTACCATATCACTGTGTAACAAATCTATAACAGGCCCCGAGTGTTTTGTTTATGTTATGATCTGCTGTCTGACAATTGGGTTGGTCCATCCCGCAACACAATACCAGCAAATACCCTCGTTCTGCACTCCATTGCGTGACAGTTTTCGACCCAACGCATTTTACTGAAATACTCATGTATCGTGGTTTTGGTTAAATAACACTCACGACACTCCATTTTACTATTTCATTACAAAAAGCTTGAAATTTAGGTTAGAGAGGGGGCAGCGCAACTCGATAAATCTAATACCATGAGGTTAGGTCTACCGTCCTCCACTTCACTGTTTGCAAGAAAATTTGTAGACCACCAGTCTTATGGGCACACATCAAAAACCAAAGCGTGAACTTTTGCAAGATCCTGGTGTAAATAATCAAATAATTTATAATAAATAAAAATGTGGTATTGTGGTCGTTGATGCTGTATCTCCCAAGATCGCATTATGGCACCCTTATAGCATACTTTTAGCATACATCCGCTCTCGTCCAGTATTCGCGTAAACCATTACTTCCGACAATATAATCGGCTTTGTCTTCCGAAAGATGGTCAGGGGTCTTTCAGTGGGCAGGAAGGGGAAATGTGAGGGGGCAGGTGACATTTAGAAGCTCTGTCCGGAGCTAAAGGGTAAAATACATGAGAGTAATTAGGCTGTGAGAACGTCACCAGCACTCCAACCTTTTAGTACTTCAGACTTAATTGGTTACCGACATCTCTCGGGGAGGGCCCCTTTGGAGTTTTCGAAAACCCAATCGAGAAGGGATACCCGTCCCATTCCTTAACGATGGGATCTGAATAGGGAAAAACCATCCCTCCCTGCTTCAGAGTTAGGTACTCAACTTTTGATGGTTTCTAGCTCTGAGAGGCCTGACTATAAACACCTCGTTCAACGGCCTTAAGCCCGTTTATCGACGGATACACCATAGTAAAGTTTGTCCGGTTGTCACCTGCCACGTTTTCCCCCTTGGCCGTCGCCTATTCAGCTTTAATTTACGTAATCAAATCAACTCCAGATTATCGGCCCTCGCAACAAAACAGAAAGTCCCCCCCTTCCCCTCCATGCAAATGACGTGAATGCTCTTCTCTAGAGGGACAGACCTGAGATATAAATCCAATTTACTCCTGGATAATTCAGAGAAAATATAACGGGAGCTTGAATAATAACAAAATGTTGTTCTTGTCAAATCCAGCTTCCTCTCCCCAGTGAGTAGGATACGATCTGGAAGGCTACGGTGAGTAGGAGCTGTATCACATCGTTTCCCGTGGGCGGTGTGTCACTTTCTCATGATCATCAGTTTCTTCTGTCGGATTAAGCTCAAGACAAATACAGTGTACTTTTATACAGATGACGGTACGTAGTTCGCTATTCATACTACATGTCCAAGGAAAATCATCCAGCGCCCTTGTAGAAACTTAGTGGAAATCAGGTTACCTACGAAACAAGACGCGGTACAACTTTCTTGAAAATCCTTTTTGTGCCTCAAGATTCTTTTCGCTAATTCGCTCGTAATACGACTCTTAAACTGGTACTTAAACTTTTGATGATGGTACTGTTGGGATTAACTCGCTTTGTTGATTGTAATAATGTTGTTATTTATTAAAGCAATTCATCAAAGTTATCTATTTCTATTAGTTTGAGGAATTTCCCCGGAAAATGCTACGAATTCCGTGTAAACCGAAAACATCAGGAAAAGATGTCTAAATACTAATATGCAATTATTTAGCGGTAGTAAATACTTCGACTACACTCACCAATTCACCCTCTTACCAATAAGTTAACACATAAAATTTCCCCCAACTTTGCAAGCTTAGAAAAAATCTCCTCATTTATGGTGAAACTCCTAAATTTGAAACAGCTAAAAATCAGCAAAATTTCCAAACTTATATTAAAACATCAGGAAAAGATGTCTAAATTTTCAGCTTTCCACTTATGTGCCCTTTCTTATGTTGTTTACTTCGCCATTTGTGTGACGTGCGAAAAACGCTCAGTTTCAGATAGATTATGAATTTTCTAGCAGCACTGTCCCCATAACATGAAGACAGAGTTCAGAGCTTTATAACGAAATAAAATGCTCTCTATATATTATATTATATAACAAAAATTAATCATGTAACGCAGTTCTAGTTAAAAAGAACTGTTTTAGGTTAAGTTTGGAAATTTTGCTGATTTTTAGCTGTTTCAAGTTTAGGAGTTTCACCATAAATGAGGAGATTTTTTCTAAGCGTGCAAAGTTGGGGGAAATTTTATGTGTTAACTTATTGGTAAGTGGGTGAATTGGTGAGTGTAGTCGAAGTATTTACTACCGCTAAATAATTGCATATTGCAGCTGTTAGTGTACGTAATTATTTACTTTGTTGTGTAATAATGTCAACTATTTTAATCCCCGGCCCAGTTGGGAGGTGGAAATAGATATTAATTTAAGAGTTGCTGTTTAATTCATCATTGGCCGCATAAAAAATAAACAAAAAGGTTGGGGTTTCCTCTTCCCTTTTGGGGGATCCTATGGCGTTTTTCTTGGCTCTGGGGCATTTTATGAGCCTGGTTTGGCAACACTGCTGATTTTATTCGTTGGTCGGTACAAGGTTTGCGTGCAATGGAGCGGTTTTGTGTAGTACATCAAGATTCATGTTTTGTTTACTTTTCCCTTCACGACGCACTTACGAAGTGTCTTTAACGGCGGCTCCGTCAGCCACGTGGATGTTGTCCGTGCAATATCATCCGCTCAAGTGCTGAGGGCCGACGCCAGATAGCTGACCGTACGGATTCACTGTGTTTTGCGTCATTTTCATTGGGCCTTTTTCCCTCTTTTATGACCGAGGACACTAAAAATCTCCCCTGGACAGGTTTTAAGAGCTCGAGCTGCACCCCAATATTAGACATCCTCCCTCAGTGACCCATCTGCTGGGCCCTATATGACCGCACCGAGTGATGATGAAAGTGATTCTCCAACCACAAGTTCTTGGGTTTCATCAGGATGAAAAGCGGTTTTTGTCGTGAGGGAATTTGTGCAACCCCCTGATGCCACTTTCTGGTTGTAAATTTTTTTTTTTACTTTACATGCCTATGTATTTTTGAAATAAATATAGACCATCCATCCACTGGTTGCAGGCTCCTTCAGTGTAATCAGTTCAATGGTTTTGTCACGATTTTTGGGGCCTGGACCCACAATAATGAACCCTATGAATTTTTATTTTGGGCAGTTTTTGCAGTAGTCCCAATGTAGGTACACAAACCAAGAACACCGATTTGAACAGTCAGTCAACAATTTAGTTAGCCAACGTACTGTAAAGCATAAATATAGTATACTCAGTGAGGGCTTACTTACAGGTATAGTATACGCCAATAAAATACAGCGTACGTCAATGTAAGTACCACATTCTTAATGAACAATTATCACTGAATAGATAGTAAGGATCCATAACGGTTGGAAGAAAACACCGCACATTCCTGCTCTAAAGGCTCTGCGCTTCACTCTGAAAGTGTGGTTGTCTACTAGTTGCGCTTTTGAACCGTCAAGCAGTTCTTTGATGTGGCATGGCAGCAAATTGAATCAGTGAGATGCCTCTTGGCAATGGTTTCGGTGTAACTACCTGTTGCGGTCGATTTATAAAAATGTGAGATTGATAGAATGACAGACGATTTGATACCCAAGATGCGTTCGATGCGGTATTTCACGAAATTAAAAATCGATAACACCTACATTTTAGCCACCTATTTTCCTCATGGTATTCCAGAATAATGTTTCGTCAGTAGCTGGTAGAGGCGTCAGCGGTAACCAATATTCAACTAAAAGCTAGTTCGAGAAATGTAAAATGTTTCCAATTCAAATATAATAATAGTGCATATATTGCAAATTAATACTCCCCTTCATCCTACTCCATCAGCAAAACATCAGATATTCAGAATTAAGGTGGTAAGAGGAAAGGGAAACCTAGTGAACATCAAAATCCTCCATCAGCCACGCCATTGTAGTTATGTGGTTTTATTGTGTTTGTAGTGAGTTCGAACTCAGTGGTCTCTTACAACTTATTTTTACATGATTCCTCGTCATTCTCGCTTCCCTATCCATTCATTCCATCTGTCATATGGTTTTGATGAATATTTTTGCTCTGAATGAAGTATTTATTTATGGTATATATATATATATGAACAATTTGATTTTGATTATAGGTCGGTAATATTTTTCCAGCTGCTCATGTTCATATGCACACAAGCAACGAACAATAATTATTCATCCCTGTTGTCATTTTTCTGAAGAGCTTACTTGGGAAAGGGTTAAGGCTTGTTCAAGTTGGATTGTGTCTAAGCGTGGAGGGGATTCCGGCGCAGTCGAGCGTAGGCCTCACGGAGGATTCTTATGTTCGAGTGCGTGTGAATGCCACAACTGCCCTACAAGGGCTTTTCCCCCGACTTAGCCCTCTCCACTTTTTTTTTCCTTTTTCGAGTTTGGGAGCCGTAGCATGTGAAAGGGTTGGAGGAAGCAGTGATGACATAATTGGAATACCCCTTCGTCCTTATTGGAAAAGAGGGTGAACACGATGGAAATGCTTCACCAGACTCTTCAGGAGAAGATGTTGGCTGGCGACCGAGAGTTGAAATGTCAACGTAAAACAATATATCCGATATAGCTCACACCTTCACTTTGATTCATATAAATGTAGGTAAATTAGTAGGTAAATATAGGTAAAGTGAGTAAATAGTTAAATTTACCTATTTATCCTACATTTTTGTACGTACTATGCGATATTTTGCTACCGCGGTACGATTAGCTTATTACAACATTACTGGATTGAGTGAGTGTACCTTGATTTCCACGTATGATAAAGAAATTTGTCAGTCTTCCATTGTAGCCCCCAACCTTGTTGAATTGAATAGTAAGTCTGGCTGAGCATTACATCCAGCTATTATACAGGCGACGAACAAGATTGGTTGTTTCTCAGAAGGGTCAGAATTTGTTACAAATTAATTAATTTGTTGCGATTATTTCGCTCGCGGTTGCCTCACCTCCCTGGGGTGCCGAGGGGCTACTGGGATTCGAATGGACGACCTCAGCCGCCATCTCAGTCCCAGGAACCTAGTGACCTAGCGCCATTCCATTGGAGTGAGTGGGGATAGGTTTAGTTTCAAATCTGAAGGTGATCGACACCATTTTATCAGTATTGTTCTAGTTTTTATTGTGGCTGCGTGAGTCATCCAAATCGAATGAAATTAAGGGTGATGCGTATTGATTTCCGCAATATAGATTTTGTAGCTCCGATCTGGATATTTGTGGTTCTCAGTGTTGTGGAGATTTTCCGTACGTTGCCAATGTGAATGCCGGCTTCTTGATATTTCTGTAAAGTAATGTGCGATCTTTAACAAAGACGTCTTGTTTCGAAAAGCCTTTATAACAACGTCATTGGAACTGGGGTGGGAGAAACTCGATTTTGATCGAGGAAACCCCCCACCACCACTGCGGGCCCTTAATGCTCCGAACATAAGGGAATTTTCCACCGAAGAAAATCCCTTGGAAGTGAGCAGGTAGTCTTCCCCCTTCTACTATTCCCCTCCTGCTATTCCCCTTAAGCTTTTCCGTCCTCTTCACCGTCCCAGGAAGACGGGAAGCCCGTGAGCAGAATCTGTAAACAACGTCGATAGGCCCGCTCTTATTTCCCCTTCTTTCGGGTTGCTTCTTTATAAGAAAGAATAGTAAGTGCTTCTTTACCCCTCTGGCCTGACCTCCAAGGCGCCCGTTCGCACTCGGGTCTCGTACTTAACATCAACCTGCAAGAGGGCACTCACGTCAATGAACTATCGGGTGACAACCAGTATTTTCCATCCAACGCTGTTAACCCCCCATGTATTTGTTGTCTGGTGTAGCGGATGTTTGTATGAGGCGTCGTATTGCTATAAAGAATAAACCAACATTGGTTTGCTGTTAGAAGACCACAAATTATAGATGGAAGTACTTGGTCAAATTTGAAGGGCTTTTATCGAGGTATTTATACTACGTATTACAAGTTATCCAGTGTTCAATGTTTATCTCGGGTGGATCGCAAATATTTTGTGGTCCTTTTGGAGCTGACAGGTTATATTATGAAGTGAAGTATAGTTGTCAAGTTGTTATGACAAGTCTGGTGAAGGTACCAACGAAATGTAACTCTACTCCTCCTCCCCCTCAATCTCCTTTACAGATATGTACGTTAAGGGATAAAATAAAGGTTCGTCTTGTAGCGTGAAGATATGAGGGAATTCAGGAAGTGCTGTTCCTACTCACTCTACTGTCCATCTCACTTATTATAAGTTTTTGCAATTTTTCACGGATTTTCGACGGAGGGCTTTTTGTGTTCCGAAGATTATCAACTTCGAACTCATCCAGTGTGCTCTAATGCGAGTTGTGTAGAATAAATTTTCAAAAAAATGTATGAAATAGAAATGTTTGACCTGTTGTACTAGCGTCTTTCGTTCGAAAATTTGTATAATGTACAGGAGGGGACGAGAAATTCGTGAAAATTGGCAGACATTATTGTGACTTGGGTGTGGAGGGGAAAATCCTACTAAGATATGTCGGATTTTAGTACGATGAGTCAGGATTGACACACAAATCGATTAAACTCTCCAAAAAAAAGATAAGTTTATTACTATGAACGTCACCGATTCGACTTTTTCAACTCAACTGAAGCACATCCAGCCTAACCAAGCTTCAAGAAAAAGGGGTTTTTGGAGGGGGTGAACGCATTAGCCAATCAGAGTTCGAGAATATGACGTCAACCTTTCGTCGTCCTGTCAGGTGCTGCGCTCGTGTGCGCGAATGAACAAACAGTCATGAAACGCTGGTACAGCCATCGGGCACCGATTTTTAACATAAAGGTTCAAAATCAAGAAATTTCATTGGCGTTCCCGATACGGCCATACTGACGTTTCACGGCCCCACGTGAAACTCTAAAAATTTTTAGGAAAGACAAAGTGAAATTATCTCCTACAACCAGGAGCCTATGATGTGGTTTACAAAATAATTGTGAAGCTTGGCGTCCACTACCATAAAAAACGTCAGAGTGAATTTTTCGCGAAGTTAAATTTTGGACAAGGAAAAAAAAAGACATGTCATCATAACACTCACGACTTTCCGTTTACGGAATTGTGAAGTGCTGATGCCAGGAAAATGTAAAACCTTGTCAGATTTGCCAATAGTATTGCAATAGTACGGATCGCCTACTGGCTGGTGCTGTAAGAATAGGTACTCAATTTTTAAATACTTGACAATATTACTTCATTACTGGATAACACTTCATTAGATGATTGTAACAAATTATTGACTACACCAATACAATTAAACGGCATGAAACTGCTTTTCTTTCATTTGTACAAAGGCATTAAATTAACGCTGAAAATAATATTACAAAAAAAATGGACAATAAACCTTTACATTGTTAAACTAGAATTAGGCCATCAATCAATTGGACTCAATGCCCTTTTTCAGAGTCAGTATGGCCTACATAGCCGTAGGCCACTCGGCTACTTGTGGACCTGAGCTGAAAATCGAAAGCAAACATTAGAATTATTTTATAATGGCATGTGTGAGTGAATCGAGCGAAGCCACCAGTCTGACTTTGGCATATAGAAATCATTTTATCAGCATAGTTTTCCACTGATTGAGTTATAAAGAGGCTTCTTACGATTCACCAAACCTGATAAATAACATAGTCATGACAGTCATTTCGACCATTTCTGACCATTACTGTGAAGAGTCCAAGATCTCAAACAAGAATCACGATTTTGAAATACTTAAGAGTCACTATCTCACAAATTTGTACAAAAGGCACTTTCGCGGACGCGAGAACTCACTATCCCACTTCTGATGTCGGATTTTAGTACGATGAGTCAGGATTGACACACAAATCGATTAAACTCTCCAAAAAAAAGATAAGTTTATTACTATGAACGTCACCGATTCGACTTTTTCAACTCAACTGAAGCACATCCAGCCTAACCAAGCTTCAAGAAAAAGGGGTTTTTGGAGGGGGTGAACGCATTAGCCAATCAGAGTTCGAGAATATGACGTCAACCTTTCGTCGTCCTGTCAGGTGCTGCGCTCGTGTGCGCGAATGAACAAACAGTCATGAAACGCTGGTACAGCCATCGGGCGCCGATTTTTAACATAAAGGTTCAAAATCAAGAAATTTCATTGGCGTTCCCGATAGATATTAACCCCAACGTTAATGTTGACGCGTTTTTTTCACGTTATGTGCGATTGTAGTCACCCAATAGGGGACCTGGAACACATGATTATGATAACGACGCTAGAAACAATGTAATATGTTAAGCAGGATACATACAACTGTCAATATAAGTCCCTTCGTCTATCAGACCCTGCCTGATGGGGGCATTAATGCCATTTCCTTCCTCGCTGTCCAGTATAAAACACTATTCTTCTTCCATTCGGTAGTCGTTTACTAAGTAAGGTATGCTTGTCAAGTGCCCATCGTTCGTTCGCACTTGTCGGTCACACAGGGGGCAGATAGGGGAATTTTTCACTCCAATCCGGCTCAAATGAACCTGCAGGTAATCATGGCCAGTTCGGAAGCGGAAGTTGGCTACAAAATCGCAACGCGGTAAGGTGGATGTTATGGGTCCTTCTAAAAGCGGTTCCTATTTATTTCCTCTTGCGGCAGTTTCGCTGGAGCTCCTTAAATTTTCTTTACTTTTATGCTCTGCTGCGATTGTTGCTTGAGCGAAAGTTACTGGAACAAGTGGTGCTGAGCGTGCACTGGCTCTCTCTTAACCATCTCATCAGCTCTTTCGTTGCCCAGTATACCACAGTGTCTTAGGGTCCATTGCTAAGCCAGCTGTAATCAATTGGCTTGCCATCCCTCTAGTGTCATTGATCAGTTTATTTTCTGGTGGCTCAACTGAGGTCAGGACCTGAGTAACTGATTGAGAGTCGATAAGAAATAACTTCCGAGAACCTCACCCAAGCTTGCAATGCCCTTTGCCGCCATTTGCATCGCTTTTATTTACGTATCGAAATTCGTGGATTGAGATGGCAGGGAAGTTGAACCCTCAAACAGGCCATTAGCCATAACCCCAGCACCAGCACCTCCACTCGTGTTTTCCTTTGATCCGTCGGTGCATACGTGGATCCATGAAGGATACCTACCGACTGTGGATAGTTTCGAGAACAAGCGCTTAAGGGGACTGATACTGTCGTTGTTCCCATTGAAGCCCAATAACGAGAGATCCCATGGGGGTGTTCTTATGCGCTTGTTAACGACTCTTGTGCTGGCCATTTCAAGCTGGCTCTCCATAAGTTCTTCTGCCTTCGAAAGATCGATATTTGGCTTTGAAATCTGGATGTTGGCTGCCGATAACTACTCCCGTGATCCAGGGATAGACGTTGCACTCTGTCTGCGAGCTTGATAGTATTAAAATCTCTTCTAAATTATATACAAAGGTTCAATTCCTGTCTGGATCTCCATAGCAGAAATTGGCGTAGACTTTGCGCGACCAGTTATGGCTCTCAAGGCATCGTTCTGAACTCTAATGAGTACTAGCAGGCAGTTTTAGAGGATGTAATTAAAGGTCAGAACCATATTCAAAGTATTTAAGTCTTATTAAGTGGTCTTTAGTACGTTTTTGTTCGCTCCCCATGTCATCCCCTCCAATCTCTTCAGAAGGCGATATCTGGAAGCTCCCAACATTTCTGAGTGCCCTCTCCGGGTCAACCTTTTGTCGAGTCCAAAACCGAGGTAATTTGTAGTCTTGAACAGGCAGTCAAAATGCTTGGCAGAGAACGAGAATAACTGGCACGTTGTTTTTTGGGTATTGACGGCTAGATTTGCATCACTCCACTGGTACAGCCTCTCCATTCAGCCTCCGTTCAGGGTTTCACAGATCCGGTGCATTTCTATCTCTGCTCGTTGCATAAAAGACTAAATCGTCTGCAAACTGGAGACAGTTCACCCCTGGTATAGACTGCAGGTGCTCAGCAGGGTCTTTTATTATGTTGGTAAAAAATGTACTACAGCTGATCACCGAACCCTGCGGAAGGCCGTTTTTTATCTGTAAGTACTTGGAGCTGGTGTGTAGTTAACTCTAGCGAACTTTGGGCTAGAAAGGACTTCATCAAACCCAGCATTCTACCAGTAACACCAACAGTCCGGAGTTTCTGCAGGAGAAGCCTGCGCCAAATTGTGTCGTAAGGTGCCTTTTAAAATCCACAGAGACGGCGACGGTAGATTGCTCCCTGTGGAAACCATCTTTTATTGATTGCAAAAGGTAAGTTTTAACGACCGCACTTCGCTTAAAAAAAAACAAAAATAATGATAAAAAATAAAAACGAAGTGGGGGACGAAATTTTTTAATTTATAACGAAACTGAAATCCAAAAAATATATTATGTAGAATTTTGAATGCAGTAAAAGTTTCGTTTATTTACATCCGCAAGTAGGTATTTTTGTGATTACTATTATAATATTACAATGGTAATATTTATGCAGATAATTGTGTATTTTAGGTATTATGTTGATATTTTCTGCGATTTTTATTGTAAATTGCGTGGCTAAATAAATATAAATGAACGATAGCAGCAGACGTTGGGGATATATGGTGCGACAAAAGCTCTACCTATATCCTATTCTCGGCACTGATTAAGTAGAGTTTACCGGGTTGTATTATTAATAATGGGATGAATCTAACTAATCAGCCTAGGACCCTGGATATCACAGGAACAGTTTTCGGACTTTAATCACCCCATCATGATATAACATTTAACCGAGTCCAAACATTTAACCGATTCCAAACATTCCGATTCCACCGCATTCTCATTTGCATTATGCATCGGTTTCAGGGATCTCTGAAAAGGGAGTCAAATCCGCTAATCAACTCGAATGCAATCTTCATCGAACAGGAGGTTTTCAATTTGTAGACTTCAAATGACGGGGCAACGATGCGGCGGTATGAAGACGGGTTCTGAAACGGCTGCTCTCCGGTGCCGCATTTAAATTTGAAATGGGAGACGGATCAAGCGATAGCCCTCTTCCTGCTATGTCGACGTGTCGCTTCTCGAGTTTGATTAGAATAGTTTTAATTGGTTGTGGCCCGCGGGAGGTCGGGACCTATATGTGTGAATATATCAACTGCATCGTCCTCCCGTCTCGTCTGAGTTTATATTGAATCCAGAGTACGGTTAGAGGGACGTTTTATCGTCAGGTCGACACGTCTGGAGCAGATGGGTGTTTGCCTTAAATGGCGAACTAGCAACAAGGGGAACATTGATCTGTTTTGCTCAGGAGTCCTTCCATGCCTCTATCTCTGCATATTTCCTTTCTATCGAAGTTTCGAAGAAAAGATCCAACTTCGAAAAAATGTGGAATTCAATAAAAATGAATAAAATTCGCTCATACTGTATGCTAAATGACTGAAACGTCTTTCGGTTTCTTCGTTAGTTAGGTGTACACATGATGTGGTGTAGAATCTGAATTTGAAATCAGACAGATCCTCAGATAACGCTACTTCTTGCCGCAGAAAGTGGAGATCACTTAGAAATGTTTGTTATAATAATCTCTATAATATGTTTTGCGTTTCAGACACCGCCCTTGCTATATTGTTACATTAATCTTGTTTGCGGTATCTTCCGTAAAGTAAATCTCTCTTCGTCTTCGTAATTCTCCGTGCGTCAGTAATAATGAATGCAATCGACCAACAAGATGAATACCTACGTACCTAACTGATTTTACGTATATCTCGTTCGACTCAAGAAGAGCTCAACGAATTGTCTCTAGAACTATAGTCTTCCAGTCTCCAGACCCTCTTACAGCTTAGGCATCGGGGGCGCCGCACAGGTGAGCAAGGATGAATCTAATTAGTAGAGTCAACTTTGTGGAGAGGCGCCAGCGGCGCTAATATGGCTTCTCGGTAGGTACTAACGCAAGAAATAGTGTCAGTTGGCGGATAATCGGTTCAGAATATCAGAAAAGAAACCATTGCATGTTTATCTTTAAACTAGTTTGTCTTGCAGAGACGTGTGATGGTTGTTTATCCCCCCACATTTTTAAATTTGATGGTGCACTTAGTGGAATTGAGGATTTGAACTAGTCGTCAAAATTGTGTGAAAGAAGAGATCCGGAGTTTTCCTCAAGTATCATGCCAATTTAATGGAGGACAAAGTACTGTTTGACGGATTTGAAGTGGGAGGATTACACCCAATATTTTCTCTCAAATTACTGATGGAAGATAATTATGTTATTATATTGGTTTAATGATAGCAAGGTTCAGGGTTATGAACTAAAATATATTTGTCACATCCTGTTCTGACACGTCGCCTCGTCCGTTGGGAAAATAGATGCTACCCACGCCCCCTGTCACTACCATCCCTAATCCTCGGTACTAAAGACCATCAACTTTCCCCCACTCTATCAAACGCAATTTTTTCCTTCTGTCCTGTATTTTTTTCCGTTATTCCCCCCCCCCCCCCTCCCCCCTTGCCGAGCCCTTCGTCCAAATTACCCCGTAATATTTCATGAAGTTGAATCTCTAATGAAGGCTGTGAAAATAGGGAGGGCGCTTCCTCTAGGGCGAGGACAGATTTGGGAATTTCCCTGCGACAGACACACGACTCCAATTTCTCCCCATAACGACCCCCCTGATATAAAACAATAACTTAATGCCCCCTCTACCGTCGTGTTGAATACCAAAGATATTTCAGTTTGTTTCTAAACCCACCTATATTTGTTTCGATTCCAAATTACGAAAACCGTGAGAATACCCACTGTCTGTCTGTGCTCGGTCAGTTGCTATATGTTGAGTTAGTTCTCTCTTTACATTGATGCGACCTGATGTAATATAATTATCGGTTCTTCTCTGTCTGTATTTTTGTTAGCCCATCGCGGCTGAAAGATTCTCATATAAACAGATTAATCGGACAAGGTAGGGGAATTTGCGTGTTTGTCAATTGGCGATCTCTTAGCTTGTTTCGGTTGATAATACGCTGTTGTCAAAAATGTTGAGTACACGAATTCCTGGGAAGTTTTCAATTTTTGTTTTTGTTTTTTGGGGGTTTATTATTTTCAATATCAACCTTTGGAATAGAGCATGAAAATTTTTTTTTAACTCCCCTCAAAATTTTATGGTTTCTATTTCAAGGTGTGTACAATCCGACAATGGAATAAACAAATTTCTCTCCGTCCGCCGTACTTCACACTTTTCTTAGTTACCATGAACCAGAATTAGTGAAATTTGGTTTGTAGGTCCCATTCGGGGTCTAGCTGGTCCGCGATGCTCGGCATTACTGTCAGCCATCTGTAAGGAGTGAAAAATAGGGGTTGACATTTTCAGAACGCCGTAGCTCGAAAACCTTCAATAGAAGTGTCGTGAGTCCCTCCCGGGAACACTCCACTAGTAACTTTAAGCTCTCACCAATATTCATATGCCAAACTTAGTTTCCGTCAATAAACAACTGAGTGGGGAGACAGGCCACAGAACCCAGGGACACAACCTGGAGCCCCACCACCAACTCCCAACAGGGAGTTGGAGGGAGAGGCCTCCAGTTCCTATAAAACCCTGGATCCTGGGGCTTTAGCCTCATTCGACACTTCCTCTAACTAGCTCTCTCTCTTCTCTCCTCTACCTTGCTCCTCCTCTCAGATGATCGGTGGATTACCGCCGCCTGGGAAAACCTCCTCTCCTCTATGTCTAGATGATCGGTGGACTACCGCCGCCTAGACAGCACCTCCTCTCTGTTAAGAACCTAGATGATCGGTGGATTACCGCCGCCTGGGCAAATTCCTTCACTCACCTCCATCTCCTCCCAAAAGCCGTAGATGATCGGTGGACTACCGCCGCCTGCGTCTTTTTCCTTCACGCCACCGTGATGAACCAAATTCCAAATTCATCACAAGAAGGGTATGGTTTTTTTACGTTTTTAAATTGGTCTCCCGCTAAAGAATTTTTTGAGACCACCCGGAGCATTGTACGACCAGCCGTTTGTTTGCAACGAAAAGCTTCGTCAACATGGTCGTGAATGAAATGGTATTAATCCAGCACACATATCATTGCTAGGGAACATCTGTTCATATTCACGGATTGCTGTATGAAGTCGAGCTGCTTGTTCTGTGATATTATTTCATTTGAAGAATGATGGCTGTTCTGGATTTTGTTGATAGGTGCTATTGTGACTTGAACAAACGTTATGCTTGATGAATAAAAACAAAAAATTAGGTAATGATTGAATTATTGCATCCTGCGGACTTTTATGAAACTGTAACTTTAACTGGAGCGAGTACTCGATTTATGTCTTTTCTGGGGGGAGCTTGAGGGTAGGTATTGACCACAGAAAACAGTAATATACGCAGTAGGGGCATCTATACAGGTAAATAATAAACCGTTGTGTTATAATTTGCAGCGTTTTTCACTTCGTATGTCTATATTTCACTTCTTATTCACTTTATATATCACTTTGGTGATAAACCAAAACCAGTAGCGGTGCATGGGTTCTTAAAACTGTGGGGCACTAAACCAGAGCAAAAGCCAACAGATTTTTCTACAAAATACCTCAAGGCAACAATACCTTTCCCTTTGTTTACTGACTGATTGGTGTTCAGCAAAGGCTTTTATCTCTTCCTAAACTTTTAATCAATACTTTGTTGTCGCACGAAAACGTCGAAAATTTCGACTATAAATTAGCCATAGAGTTCATGTGGTACAAAAATATTGTAAATTAAAATACAGCGAAACATTGACCCGTAGAACGGTACCTACGTTAATGGAGAAGCTATTGACTAGAAGCGAGGTACTTATCTGTGTTACGACACCTGTCCGTCCACAAGACTACAAATAGCAAACAAGCCAAAACACACATTGGCACCACAAATAAAAATCTGTCACCGGAACAGAAAACCGACTCAACAGATAAAGCAGTTGTGATTCACGAGATCAAGATACAAAAAAAAAATCGAAAGACAAGCGTCTCGTATCGAGATGACAAGTTGAATCGATTGTGAAAGGAACGATTTTTGGGTGAAAATCAGATTCTGGGGACAGTGCCCAAGGTGGGCGTGGCGGACTTCGCTTTACTCGACTGAGCATGCGCGGACAGTCCACGTTTCTCTGTTTCTATGGGTTTCAAATGGCCTGCCAGTTTCAGGAGCCTAGTTTTCGATTTTTATTGCAGTACGTCGATTGCTGTAGCAATATCCAGATAACTTGCTTGGTCTTCGGAGCTACAGGGTAGCTAACATTCATGAAGGAACCGCCATGGATGCTCTACTAGAATATTGAATATCCATAGCTAGAGAAATGTAGCGGGTCCTGTTAAACATTATGAGAAAAGCTAGGAACATTGCACGGAGGGAAATTCAAATGCCAACTGAACACTTTGTTGGATTTTCAAAATTTTTTTAAAAATTTACTCTGTGTTTTTGGGAGTTGGGGCCCAAATGGCCTTGTGGACGCAGCGCCCCTGACGAAAACCTATGTTTTCGCTTCTTAACTTCGTCTGCTGTACTATCAAGGTATCAGGAAATTTTGCAGGTTGCCTATTGGACATCGCCATGTTACTGTAGTTATCGACATATTTTGAGAGTAGGTCTGGATCGGGTGTATGTAGCATTATTCAACTGGTTCCTTTAGTCTCTGCTCATGCACACTACAGTTCTTTTCTGTACTTTTATACAACAACCGCAGAGATTATTAACATTCGAGTGCCACAGGGCCAACTGGTTTATCCGTGAGAACTCCTCGATTATCAAAAGCGCCGCGACCCGAGACATACCAAGCGACGTTATCCAGATGCGTCTGCCTCGTTATTTTGATGGGCTCTTGCACTCAAGGTGCACCACACCGCACTTAGTGGCCTCTAAGTGCCTGGAACCGAGGACCTTAATGATTATCTCGAGTGGGCGGAGGAACATTAATTTCCTCAACTTGTAAAAGGTCGAAAGCTCTAGTGACATTATAACAGGAAATGTGAAAGGGGTTCCGTGCAAGGACATGCGAACTATATCTGCTTTTCAAAGCACAAACTAAAGACAGGGTGAACTTTGAACGGTATCAGGATAATGAGGAAATTCGGGATCTGAGCTAATTTTTGAAGAAAGTACGCTATTGCAATTGGTTAAAATATTTTTTTATGGTTACATGAATTTTTGAAAAATGTTTTATCAAAATCCGTTTCAGATATCTGACTTTGGCTAAGAGATAAAAATTTCAAATTATGCCAATATCTTTGTGACGTCAGGCGAAAGGATTATTCCGCAGATGAGCAATTTTCGTAGATTGAATAGTTGATCACTAAGCTTTTTTCTGTTAAAAATCAGCAAATATTGACATAAATCGCCAAAAATGTATATAAAATTATTAATAGTGTTAATTAATTGTGGAACAAAATCGTTCAAATTTTAGTTTTGTGGGTCAGAAATCGCGCAGTCTTCACATTTAGCTACAAGTCACTAACTTTGAAATTCATTTATTTCGTCATGCTGCAGTGAGAGCGTTATTTTCCTCTTAAATGTAAAATCGCTTCCTTGAAATCGATTGTAAATTGATGGTAATTTTTCAACGTTGCAGAAAATTAATGAAATTCTCATTTAATGAGAGCAGAACTGCTGGTTGCAACAACCTCTAGTCCTCTAATGAAATTGCTTGGTTGTTTTGAGTACCTAGTTGACATCTAAATCTTGATATTCTTTCATTCTTACTTTCTTTCTAGTCTGTTCGACCTTAGCCATATGAATGAATCTAAAAAGAGGTCTTTCGAGGTTTATCATTGACCAGCGATTCTCAAAATAAACCGCTTGATCTCGAACGGGAAATCCAAGCGCTGATGGACGTCCTATCCGAAGGAAGTCATTCGTTCTACGACCCTTGAATACTCGGGATGCCTCCGACGCTATTCTTAACGGGCCTAAGCGCAACTCTCCGACCTGTTAATGCTGTCACAATCGTCACAACGTTTTTCAGAAGCGTCGCAAGCTGGCTTGGACGTAATATATGTGTATATAAATGAGAATTCATCACGAAGGAATGTTGGAGAGGGAAATTCGTGGTGTCTCACTTACATTGCACACCCCCGTTATCTTCCGTAAGAGGCCGTTTCAAAGGAACTGTCAAATAACTTGATTCAAAATAGCAAAATATTAGAAAAATATTATATAGAAAATCATGTGCAGTATGTAGGTCGAAAATTTTCGGCAACCCTCGAAATCGCGCTTAAAATATGCGTACTGTGCACCACTGGAAAACATCGAGCGATGGGCCATTTACCCATGGAAATGATGCGTACATAATCTGAATCTCCATCAAACAATGGAAGTCGCCATTCCAGGCTGAGCTTCTGTTCAAAAACTGTTTTGCAGGCGTCGTGGCTGTGTCCGTTGAGGAGGATCATAAATTATTCCGATTATTTTGCTCAAGGCTACTCATCGCCTCACCGCCCTTTGTTTTGACGAGTCCAAACCGCCAAGTGAAAGAGCACTCAATCGCTCGGTCCAACTACTGCATAAATATGCGGTCGTTCTATTAATCGCGTTAATTCTGGTGTTCTTTGTGGATTGAATGTTATTTTATTTGTACGAATAACAGTTCACTGAACTGCTGTGCGGCAAATCCGATTTCATGTAGCTATTTTACAGTTAGATTGTGTGTTTGCTGGGGGTTGCTCCCATGTTGATTTTTTTCTTGGGCAGTAGGATTTCTTTTTCAATTCGTTGGTGAGGTGTTTGTTTAAGATTTCTACTGGTGACAGAAAAACTTTGATAAAGATGACTGCGGGAGGGTGGTGGCCCCAGGAAATGGGATCCAAAATCAATGGAGCTCGAATAATTTCCTTCAAATCCCTGGAGAAGAGGACGCCTCGATAGGGCCAGAGGTTTTGAAGGGTTGTTCGATTGTGAAGGGTTAGGAGAAGGGGGAGACCTGTGAGTTAATATCCGCCCACAGAGAAGAGAAACGGAGAAATTTCGTTGCGGGCAGAAGCCGGCCATACCTTCCGGATGGAGGCGCACATGCAGTAGGTTTTCTGTTGACTTGTTGATTGGTGTGACAAAGGCTGTCAGAACCAAAATCCTCCCTCTTGTTCCTCCGCCCGAAACCTTCTCCCGGGGTCGACTCAATTACGGCAGAAACAATGGTAGAAATCCCTGTGAGCTACTGATAAACTCGTCGCATATTCAAATATCTCTGAAGAGAGGGGAAGATGGTTTATCCGACCCCTTTCCCCCGGCTGTTCCTTCGACCTTTCAATAACTAGTTTGACTGGCGAGATACCCCTCGAGAGAGAATGGCGGCCAACTTATCTTGTGAATCCGCTCGTCTTGCCTTGTAGTTTTCATGGTAATCAGTTTCTGTGTGGATGCAGCGCATCGCTGTGATAGGGCATTCCTTACACAGCGTTGAATAACGCTCCTGTATTAGTCTACGAAGTATTTCTAAGCCTAACTTGATGTACTATGAGTAGCACAAAGAAGGTATTCCTTACCAGTATAAGACAAGTATATATTCGCATTATTATTAAGTCTCTCTTCCTAGCATTTGCCTCTTCGCATACAATTTTTTCAAGTAGGTTTCCTTCCGTGGTGTATTTAGATCTTCATGAATTCGATTTATGAGTCCGTATGAGGATGCAAGTAAAATTCTGATTTTAGATATAAAACTCATTTTATCTGCTAAGCATACTGACTCCCAAAAATCGAAATCAGTCGAAATTTGCAAAATCGACCATAGGTAGATAGATCGGTTGTTTTAGAGCTATGGCGTTTTGAGAATTCTAACTCCTATTTTTCACCGGTCCCTGTTTGCTGTCTTAGGATTATAAACTTGAAAATACTTCGCCCAAAATCTGTCTAGAAATTGAACAAATCATGCGGTCTGCCAGCACTGAGAAGACGAACTTCATGCTGTACCACGAGGCTACGAATTTTAAGAAAAAGTCTTTGTAACCGCGTTTAAAACCCCCCGTTGACCTGTTGTGCCTAATTGAACATTGTGTTTTCCCTCGCCTTCCCCTCAGTTTTGCATTTCATTCCCGGGAATGTTCTTTTCCCAGGATGACAACTGGAAACCCTAATGGGATTTAACTCCATTGCTGACGTAACGATAAAAAAAGAAGAGAAAGAAACTTTATGAAATGGGAGACCATCGAACGAGCTGCGGTCTCTTTTGGATGGGCGGCCCATCGCTAGGGTTATTTTCAGAAAAGTGATACATTTTTTAATAGAATTTCATGGTCAAACCCTCAAAAATCACAATGGTGTTAACTATTATCAACAATTGAACAGCTATTGTTAACAGTTATCAACAATTGAACAACAGTTGTTTATAGTTAACAATTGATACCCTATTGCCAAATTCTTACAAAGCAAAGGAGAATAAAATAATCGGTTCACTGGCATGTACGTTTGTATGGAGCAATGCGTACTTCAACATGAGCGCTTTTCTCTTGGCTCTAATTCAACTGAGAGATGTAAAATATTGAGAAACATATTTATCATTATAACCAATGTGTTTTTGTTAATGTACTTACTTGTTGTATTCTGTTGTAGTATATAACCAGTATGTTTTTGTTAGTGTACTTGCTTGTTGCATAGCATGCTCCCCAAGATATTGTTGTCCTTTTAAGATACTTGATTTAAGCAAAATACTGAATCCTTCTAGGTAAAATAAATAATCGTTACATTCATTGTATTCGTTAGAACCGTTTTATTTTTAATAAAATAGGTCATATAGCAGGAAAAACATAGTCAAAATCCGACGGTACCTATTATCAATTGGTCGGTATAAACGATGTCGGTATATACGATTTCTACTATGATTTGGGACCACCCTGGAACAATTATTCATCTTATCGAAGTTGATGAGGGCTCTGAATGTCTCGCACAAATAATTACTTTCTCATGTTGAATTTAGAGGCCTTTATCCGCTAAAAGGCTGTTTCATCGTGTTTCCCATTGTTCCGTAATAAACTTACCGGTTCCAACGTTCCGTGAAACAAAAACAAGTTTTCTCTCGAACCGTTTTCAAAGGTTGGGAAATTTTCGGACGCGAAAACTCAGGGAGCGAAGGAAAATGAAGGAAAACGCAGAACCTTCCTGGGAAAGACCTCTCAAAGACAACGCCAAAAGCTCCATGGCGGTTTATTGTCTCTCGTTTTATGCGGAGATGATAAAATTACCTAAATTCCTATCTAAAACCCCCTTTGCCAGACCGTGCAGCCCTACAGCCCCGGTCTAAGCTTTTTGCAAGGAAAAACGAAGGGGAAGGGTTTTCCGCCCTTATTGCGGCTGCTTCATTATCAGATGCGGGTTTGCTTCCTTTCTAACCTTATCCTCGCTACACAACGCAACCTTTTGCTCGTTCACCATCCGCCGCATTCCCATGCTACTTGTTGTCCTCATGCCGACATTCCCCTATCCCACCTTTGTGGCTTTTCCCTATGTCGATCTCGAAGGTTTGAAAGCCTCATACGGGAAAATCTCCCGTAGTCTAAATTCGTCCTTATGCGGGTTTCGCACTAGTCCACTGCGGCCAGTAGGAAAACATTTGGCAAAAAACAAGTCCACTGCATTTTTATAGACAATTTTACGCTGATTCTGGATGTAGGTACCTTATGTTCCTATACCTGAAACAACTTATTGGTGCCTGAAATCCCGAAAATCCTCGAAAATTCACACGTGAATAAGCCCATTGGTACCAACCGCACTGGTTCCCGTAAAATAAAAGATGTTGAGGATTAACTTCCGCTTTGAATGAGACTAAATCGAGCTCTCCACTATGTAACCATCATTTCTGGCAATTTTCCACAATTTTCCATGATTTAGGCTGTTCGTCGTGAAATGAGAAGGTGAACTCGAGGAAATGGGAAAACTTTCAGAAATATGGCTAGGTTTATCTTTGGAGCTCAATTCGGTTTCATTCGACGCAGAATTAGACTGCCGTCAACTTCTAAAATTACGCATTGATGTCGGTTCGTACATTTGCAAGTTCTAAATGTCCAAGTACCTCTTAATAAACGGGAAAAGGCTCTCCCTATAACTTTGACTGCGTTGAAATAGATTCTTCCGGCCTCGTATGCATTTTATTAGCGAAAATGCGCACGGCCCTGACACCCTCCCGATGGGTCAAACCAGTTGATCGACGGAACATCAAAGGGCTTCCTGAGCGTCAGAGGGCGCGCGATTGGAGCCAATAAGCTTTTGAGCTTCTGCCACCCTATCCCAGTTTGTCCTTCACCCTTTGACAGTCGAGACCACGATAATTACCGGGAAGCAATCAAAGCTGGTCCCCTACTCTTCCTGGCAGTCGCTTCCAGCCCTCTATACGGGAACTTGCGAATTTAGATTTTACTATGCATCTTGAATCCCCCCGCAACTGATGAAATCGATATGCCGCGATAATATTTATTTTTCGTTAGCTGGTAAACAAGGGGATTAATAGCCAAACGTTTGAAAGGCTTTAATAATGTGCTTTTAATCTAGTTCCATTTTCCTCCCGAATCAACAAAGATTGCAGATGCGCCTCAGTCAGGACTACCAAGTAGCAATAGATGAATGCTATTTGTTCACCGATCTGGACAATAATATATTTACCTTTGGTTCTCTCTTCCTTTTTGCGTAAAATTAACATACTTTGCGAACTAATAACGTATTTACATAATATTGCAAAGGTTACGTTTTACTTCATGTTAATTTATCTACATTCAATTTATATTTAATGTAAATTTAATGTAATAATAGAAACTTCTTGTGTTGTTACTCCTATTTATATTTCCTATGTATATACTCAATGGCCGCCGCATTGACAGGGCCAAGAATATTAAGTACTTGGGCTGTCTCATAAATGATCAGTGGGCCCGGACTTTGAAATCATGCATAGAATAGACATTGCCTTTCGTCGCAGAAATGAGGAATATTTTCTGCAATAAGGACCTCAAAGTCGAGCTGCGGTGAAGGATGGTTAAATGTTACGTGTGGTCCGTCCTCTTGTACGGAGCAGAGGCTTGGACCCTAAAAGCTGCCACCGTGAGTCGATTAGATGCATTTGAAATGTGGCTTTTGCGCAGAATGTTCCGCATCCCTTGAGGCTTGGGCAGTCTCCAACCAGGAGGTTCTCCGGCTGTGCTCGGACCCTTAAGCAGCCCATAGTCACAGTGAAATGCCGAAAAATATCGCCTCTCCTGAGGAGTCCCAAGTATCGGCTACTTCGGTTGACTATGAAGAGAAAGATTGATGTTCGGCGAGTTGTTGGGGCTCTCTTGGCTGAGCAACCTGAGGCAGTGGATTGGGGTACAGCGTGCGGAAGACCTATTTAGGACAGCGAAGGACCGAGACGCTCTCACCGCAGTGATTGCCAAAGACCGGTTAGCCGGATAAGGCACAAGAAGAAGAAGAAGATAGTTCACAGTGCAACACCTAACTGAAAGAAAACTTCATTGCTTTTTGTTAAGAAAAAAGGAACCTATACCATAAAATAAGATTTATGTATAGGTACGGCATTTGGCGCCTTATAATTCTTCACTAGCTCTTGACGAATCAAGAAGCTCTTTAAAAGTTTACTTAAAATCGGTTATTGACATTAAGTTGTCGAATAAGTGACAATAATCATTATGTTGATATAATACTCTGACATACGCTGAACATAGAATGAGCGCCACGAGTACAGCTACCGAGTGGTTACCTAACAACGAGCCCGTCATTCGTCCATACATGACTGTTTTCATCCTAATTTTTCATAAGAAATTCTTTGTTGTGTACATTATATATATAAAATCGGTCGTACAATTCTGCAGGAAGGAAAGCTGCGGTGGAAGTTGGTAGGTATTGGGAAGAATTCTGGTTTGCCTGAGCTTCCGAAAACGGTTTCGAATGTTCGGTTCACTTAGGTTGAATTTATGTCGACAGCGCTTCAATTTGAATTTCTAAACAGTATTGTCACCATGTTCAACTTAGCATGGAAGTTAAACAATAACAAAGCCTTCTGTATTTTCAATTCCTGACGAGCAATTATGGCTTACGCTCTAACAGGGACGGTGTTTGTTCGTATTTAGTGGTAGGAGACGAAACTGGCTTATAACAGGCTATTAACTCTTCATTTGATAAAGTCTTCACTCGGCTGACGATAAACTCGTCGGCCTCGATGGAGGTAATTGAGGTTAATCGAACCATAAAGACTTTATTGATTTAATTATTATAAAACGTTGTTACCACTCACTAGATTACTCTGTCAGGAGGTTGAGTTCGTTATGCATTGTGTGGTCTGTGCGAGGCTGTAAATTGTCTCGGTAGAACCAATCGAGATGGAAGGATGAAATTATGAAGGGAGAGAATATATTCCAAGGAATGAATGGATGTAGGTATAGTGCCACCAAAGTAAACGCCCTTATGCGTTATTAATATTGTTGGTAGAATCGGCTCATCACTGTAGATGTGATGGTTGTATGAGTTCTAACAAAAATGTTTGCTTTCCACAATCAAAATTTCTATTTGCACTTCGCGATTCAGACATCTGGGAACAAATTTGGTTCCCTGCCTCTCTCTCCGTGCGTCTACCCAATTCCTTGTAATACTTGATTTCTTACTACAACATTAAACATTCAACTCGTGGATACCTCGTCTGATTTCGTCGGTTTGATAGGTAAGGTATTCTTCATATGTAGGATGTAGGAATTTAGCTTTGTATATCTAATGGTAAATTGAGGATAGTCATCAACGAATTATATTAATCGAAGTAATGCTTTTGTTTACGTAGAACTAAAAATTAAACTACCGATATTCCTATCCGGTATTCAATCAACATCCAATATCCTTATCAATAACATTCTCCCAACTACAATCGAATTTTACCGTAACAATTTGGCATCAATATCATCCTAGTTATCGTACTAACTTGACCTTAATAAAACTGCTGTAGTTACCTTTAGTAAAGTATCGTCCTAGGGCTCTGCCCTCCCATTGATTTAATCACCCTACCTTTGCATACCGCCACCATAATTAACTACAATGATGGACTACGGTGATAAGAATCATGCTGAACAAGCAACAACGTTCATCTGTGTATCACTCTTCTATTTCATGATTTTTTTTGATTTCCTATTTTTATCACTTACCAATCTCATGGGTAGATTATAAGATTTATTATCGTTCCACATCCTAGCTATCCTGTAATCACCATTGATTGATCAATGATCATTATAATATGTAGTTATAATAGTTTCTTGTTATCCTCTACCTAACGTAAACATATTGTTTATTTTCCTGGTTTGACCAGGGCGGAAAGTGAAACAAATGCGCTTATCAAAAATCCCTCATCAAATGTATTTTATGCAGGTACCTCCGGGTGCCTCCGCGTTCACAACGGTGGTAAAAATGTGCACATTGATTCTTTCTAACCACAAAGGGCATGAACGTTGTGGTACGCATAGCAACTTTTATCTGCGTATTGAAAAATACAACACACCGCTAACGTTTCAGTGTAAATACTTAATGCCTGTATAATCCGATTGTCAACCAAGCGTGCAGGATTTTTTTTCTTTCTTTATTTATTTTTTCTGATCAGACTCAATTTTCACCACGTTTTCCATTCCCATCTCCACGTCTGTGAGCACCTGCATTTTAATGGGTCGGCTTTCAACAGTTATCCGCAAACCAGCGATGGAATTGCGGACGGTAACTGTGGGAGGATTCATCGATTCCCGTGCATAGCAACGGAGCGCTGCATTCTACAGACAAAATTGAGGTTTAAGGCTCGTTCGTCCAATATAATTAGGCAGAATTCCTTTTGTCTCTCGAGGAATAAATCATCCGCCACTGCTAGGTACTGATTGTATACTGAAGATGGTCATAAATACTGTAAATACACAGTGATTCAGTAGGTACTATATCAACAACTGATGGAAAACTGTTTTAATTTCCGTTATCATGAATGAAACGCTGCAAATTCCACCGAGGTTCATTATTTTGTCAATGATTTATCTAATGGAATCAAGTTTGGTGATAAACATTCTCTTGTTTGCCGTATGCCGACAATGTGTGCATCTTGAATGAAAGTCCTGAGGCTGTGCAGGACAATGTAGGCGCGCTTGAGGCGATCTGCGACAGGAATAACATGTACTTTATGATCAAAGTAGAGGGTGGTTGGGTGGTGTCCCACTGGATAGTTCTTGAAATTCTCAACTAAAATCCGGGTTATGCATTGCAATAAACCACTTAATTTGCTTGTGACTAAGAAGTAGATGCTAGTACGAGTATGCTGTCAGTGTCGAATGCACTTTTGAAATCAGCTTGATAACGTTGCAGAATTACGTAAAGTTACATGCGTACTACACGTTCTGTTTATATTTAGACTATTATACATATTTGAATAACTGCTTATTGATGAAAAGTATGCGTCGTACCCTACGGAGAGACTCGCCGAAAATAAGACACGATACCCATTCTAGATTCATTTGTGAAGCGTCATGTGCAGAAAGCTTGTGTATGATGTTGGTTCGTGCATAGCTTTGTTTAATTCAACTTGAATCGTAGCTGCAACCTACGAGTATAACTTTTCCCCTCCCCCCCATCATTTTCTTCACGCCTCCAGCAATATAATATTATAACGGCGTCGAGGGCACAGTGTATCGATTCGAAGCCAGCAGATGTGACTGAGGTTGAACCAGGTATGATGGAATTTGTATAACTTGAGATTCTTTCAATTTCAATTTCAGTTGAGTGTTCTCCTTGCACACAACTGGTTGCATCAGTTACATAATGTAATACGTACAAGTACTTGTAAGTCCGACAAGTTCTGTTAGTAGTATCGACGAAATGCTCTGTCGTCATCGATTATGGTTTGAAAATATCTCTTTACTTCATATTTAGCAGTTTCTTTCGGAACTTCACAATAATGATTTGAATTCACATGAATTCATTCTAGTGAGACGCTCTTGAATCCATTTGAGCTGTGAACTGAGCTGGGTCAAAACGTTGCAGGCAGCCCTATTATAGTCTGATTCTACTGGAGCGCAGTTCAAATAAGTATCAAGTAAGGAAAGGTAGAAAGAATTAGTTCGCCATAATGTTCTTAATGTCAAACGTGAGGATGATTTCGAAGATGGGCTGCTTTCAAAATTAGAAATGGGTAAAAATGTAAATTTTCCATAATATAAAGTCACCACAAGTTTTAACTGAAATGGCGGCTCGAGGCAAAAATTATTAGGTATTTCAATATCCAAAATTCAGCCAAAACAGCTTACCGGAATCGGGTCAGATTTGAGTGAATGTGGGTCTGTGTTTTATACCTTGTTAAAATAACCGAAACTTGCTTTTATATAGCTATAATAATTGTTGCAGGATGAGATTTAAGAACAGATTTATGGACGTTTCCAAGTCAAGTTCAAGGTTGTCCCAGTCAAATTCAAGGTTATTATTTCAAATTACCTAAATGTTCATCATAATATCAATATTTCAACGTTTCAACAGTTCAACGTTTCTAACTTGATTAATGTCTCGCAAATTTGACTGATAGAATTATGATACACTTGACTTTGATCGACTTGCTTCATATCCAATATCGACACTACTGAATGAATTTCAGTTGAAACTGAATTTGATGTGAAATAAAAAAACCTTGTATTTGACTTGGAAAATGTTGAATTTGTTTTGAAACAAGGCCTCGGCCACTTTTGAGGGGCCGAGCCTAAAACCTTGAATTTGACTTGGAAACGCTAGATAACAATAAGTTATTATTTGTTACTGACGATGGTTTGATCACTGAAACCGACATTGGTCTTGTTTCAATAACTCCGTTCTTATTTGAAACGGGTTTCCACGATTTCATCGCGAGTGATTTAGTTCGTATATTGAGAAACTTGGGAAATTCGCCGCATGACTGTAACTTTATCAGTTTCTGGCAGTCATGAATGGCCGAGTTGTACCAATCGTTGCACCAGAAATGTCAAAAGTTGCAGTTGTATGTAGCTGCTGCACGGTTGGGCAGTGGTCAACGTGTTTACGGTCGGGTGAGAGTTGCCAATCGCTTTGAAAATCGAACGCATCCCTCGAAACACTGCTCATGATGAATTGCTATCGGGAAGAGCAGCGTTTAAGCATACTTAGGGGGCTTTCGAAATTGAAACAGGTGGTTCCGGGTTGGAGCCTTTAATGATCATAGTCTATTACTTAAGCAAATGGCGTTGGGAGTTGGCGTTTGGGATGACCACTGTCGGTTCAGTTTGGAATATTCCCGCAGGATTGAAGCGGGTCCGAACTTGAAGGGGTTGTTTGTTTATCACTCGTTTTATTAGAGATGGCTTGAATTATTCAGAGAGTTTGCCCGGACGGGAGCCCTTTCCCTGGCTCTGCCGCTAGGATTAATTATTTCGGAAACCCTTCTCTCTCCGAAACAGTTAGGTTGAAACGATTGTCCGGAGGGTAAAGCGGAGAGTCAATTTTTAGATCGATATAACAATTTGGGGTATTCACAGAAACTCGCAATCGGTAATTAAGAATGCTAATAAATTGTAATACCTAGGTAGCGATGCATTTTCATAGTGGCAAGCCTGTATCAGTCTTTCTGCTGAAGAGGCTTGCCACTGAAGGAGTGCGAATTCAGCAGCAAGGTTAGATTTTTGCTTGTATGCACGCAAGAAGCTCACCAGAACCCTGATACAGGCTTGTTCAACAGGTTCTATTGTCAGTGCAAGCTTATTCAGTCTGCCTGCAACAACCTCATGTAGCAACGCAACCAAGTACCAACTCGGATAGAGTTTGATAGTCATTTCGTTCTGAGGACCACCACCAACTACAAAACCGCAACTCCTGGGGTGATCCATGGGAGAAGGAAAGTTTTATGGTGGTTGCGTGGGGGATTATCAAGTGAAAACTATTTGAATTGAGTTTAAATTTTTAAATTCTATTTAAATTAAATTTTTAAATCATCATTTATCATCATCGGATCATTTATTCTGCACGGATAAGTGGTTCAAAATGAGATGAAAGCATCACACACTAATCATTTTATTAAGTTAATATAGATTGTTTGCTTCGCTCGCATCTGCCAAATATAATATTATTGGGAGCGGGACTTGCACTCAAGACTATTCAAGACCTTCAGAATTGAATTCCGGTGCTCATCCTCGGATCTTTTCTCGAACATCTGTTGCCAGTTTTCTCGAACACAATACGGCAGAAAAGTTGTAATTTTGACTGATTCCAAAACTGCGTGTTTGATGCACAAAAACGTTCATAAAGGGGAATCGTTGGGAAGATTGCAAGTTACGTCGTTTAGAAAATTGCAAACCTGAGTACTGACCTCTTCTAACTAAGAAATTTTCCTGCAATGGATTCCGTCACACTTCAACATCAATGTGAATTGAAACGAGTGTGCAGATGAAGCGGGCTGGAGAGGCGTTACACCATAGACGAAGGTCTTGCAAGATTTTCCGTTTCCTGTGCCAGATGCCATTTACGCTAGTAAAACTATAATGTATCCTGAGTGGCTAACTCGTTAAGGCCAATTACCGCTAGTGAAAGGGTCGTAACTACCAGTACCATATAATGGACAAGTCGGCAAGAAAACCTGAGTTTCTCGAAATCCAGCCGAAAAAGTAGCGATAAATACCGCCGGCTGCCGGATTTGAGCTGTAGCTGCCCAGGAAAGTTATGGTCTAATAATTACTCTCAATACGAACTGGGCATGGTTTGGTCTGTAGGTGTTCGAAAATGATTCCGAAGCTGTCCGAATTTAGCGAGCACGCGGCAGAAGAAGTGTAACATGAAGTTGTCTTGTTGTCCTCATACGCCGTCGAAAGAGGAGAGTCTTTCCAGCTATCATGAAAACAGTAGAAGATAGTGAATATAAAAACGTTATAAAATCCACCAACGACGCAGGTATTAGATGATGAGTTTATCAATTGCAAAATGAGATTTTTTACAAGAAGTGAATATATTTTTTTCAAATTATATATTATACATATGTAGGTACTAGCTGTATGCTACCAAGTAAAGCAAAGCCGCAAAGAAAAGAAAAAACTGCATCCATTCTCCCGTCGAAAATATGGAAAAGCTCAGTTGTAGTACCGAATCCTAAAATTAAGAGCCCAACTGAACTAAAGCACCATAGGCCAGTTAACACGCTGCCGTCACCTGGAAAAGTTTTCCAGCTATCATGAAAACAGTAGAAGTGAATGTAAAAGCGTTATAAAATTCACCAGCGACGCAGGCATTAAATTATGAGTTTATCAATTGCAAAATGAGATTATTTACAAGAAGTGAATTTTTTTTCCAAATTATATATTATACATAAGTAGGTACTAGCTGTATGCTACCAAGTAAAGCGCAGCCACAAAGAAAAGAAAAAACTGCAGCTATTCTCCCGACGAAAATTTGGAAAAGCTCAGTTGTGGTACCGATTCCTAAAATTAAGAGCCCAACTGAACTAAAGCACCAAAGGCGAGTTAACACGCTGCCGTCACCTGGAAAAGTTTTGGATCGAATTATTGTCTATGAAACGAATCGAATTAGGTCTATGGATTTAGGGCAGGCGTAATACTGAAACCGCATTGATAAAAGTAATGGATGACATTTGAAAAAACATGGACAGTGGTGGTTTGACACTTCTAATCCTGTTCACTTCGCCCCAGCATTTTAATCCATAATTGTAAACTTATTAGTGTCACTACTAAGAACATTAAATATTTCTGGTATAGCGTTATGCTTGTTTGAGGCATTCTTGAGGGTGGAGTCGTCAGCGTGCCAAAACGCCAGAAGGGGAGATGATGGAATGGTGCGATATAGATATAGGGGTGTCTCAAGGGTCGATGATTTCAACGCTAGTTTTCATAATTTTTATCAACAGTATTGAGCTTTGGAAAGGTATGTAATATATGGCATATGCTGTACGCCGATAACTTTCAAGTCTATGTTCAGGTAGGACTGCACGAAGTAGATGACGTGACTGTCAAAATGAATGAGGAAATACTTTGCATATTAGATTGGTGTCTCAAGCATTCTTCACAAATAAATAAATTCTGAAAAGTGTAACGCGATAATTTTAGGCCATCGGCGAGTCATTTCTAAAATATGTAGGTGTGAACCGTGGTACCCAAATTCAGAATGGCGAAATAAAAATAAACTATGAAGAAGAAGTAAGAAAATTAGGTCTAATTGTGCAACGGGATGTGAACTGGGAGCGCCATACCAAAAAAGTATGCGGTTCAACATTTAAGAGCTTGTATCAGCTACGTAAATTAGCCCACGATTTTGCCCAAAACATAAAAATGCAATTTGTCCAAGCGTTAGTAATCCCACTCTGCAAGTATGCGATATCCTCCATATCTGGCAAAAGCGAAAAACACCTAAAAACTATGCAGAAGTCTCAAAATACGGCAGTGCGATTCGTTTTTGGCATTAGAAGCTCCGAACATTATTACAGACGACTACAGTGGCTCAAAATTCAGGACACGCTCAGCCTAAAAATTGCCACAATTCACAAAATCCCAAATTGCCACAGTCTCTTGAGAACGAAAAACACCAGGGACCTTGCGAAGGAGTACAAAAGGCTCAAAGGTATCCGTAATATTAATACCCCTAATGCTACGAGTACCTACCAGATCCCTCACCACCGAACGGTTGTTTACAACAAATCCTTTATAGCAAAATCGTTCATTATTTGCATCGAAAATTGAGTTATTTTTCACCGCTGCGTAACTAAAAAAATGTGGATAGAAAATAGCTCCACAAACAAAAATACGGCGAACGGCGTACGGCGGACAGACAGAAATATTTTTATTGCATTTTCGGATTCTACATACCTTGAAACGTAAACCATGAAATTTTGAGGGGGGCTTAGAATTTTTTTTCATGCTCGATTCCATTGGTTCATTATTGAAAAAATAAACCAGTCATGCAGCATGACTTAATGAGCGAATTTTCAAAGAAGTATTCGAATTAATGGGTATGGTTTTGAATAAAGGAAAACTTCGGTCTAAAATTTGGTTTTCTATGTATATTCTCTTCGTATTTATTTTAATTTGTACGTTTTGTCCATCCTGATTCTACCGTTTGTTATGAGTAGATTCCTTGTTCCTTCTGAATGGCCTTTCCTCTTGACTACGATTTCAGGCCTGGTATCTAAAATCAGTTCAAGATTTGCTCTACTAGGTAGGTAGATCCTTCCTTCTTCATTGATATTATTTTTATCATGTTAAGTACCTACCTACCTTTGAATATCAAATATTCGTATGATACTGATAATAAATTGATAAGATACCTACCTAACCTTCTTCCTCCTACTGTTAGTACCTAAATTGAATAATTTGAAATAGATTTTTTCTTTCGTCTTCCTTCTAGTAATACGTGGGCCGGTACTTGTCTATCTATGAAGGTATCATAACAATTATATGTCAAATGGGAAATTCAAGGAGTTGTACTAATCGTTTGCCTCCCCCTTTTTTGCTTCGAACTCTCGTCTTCAATTAATACTTCTCACATTTTTCAATCTGACCACTCTAAGGGGGTGGGGGGTAAGAGTTTAAAGATTATCCTAGTTTTGGGTAATTTTTGCGCACTTTAAATGCTCTAATTTAAGAACGGATTTAGATATCTAAAATCCGATTTCACCATCGTGTTCAGCGTGCAAAAACCTTTAAAATGAGGGGTCACTTGTTAGAAAATAACATTTTGGGGATTTTTGGGTAATTTTTGCGCACTTTAAATGCTCTAATTTGAGAACGGATCAAGATATCTAAAATCCGATTCCACCATCGTGTTCAGCGTGCAAAAACCTTTAAAATGAGGGGTCACTTGTTGGAAAATAACATTTTGGGGATTTTTGGGTAATTTTTGCGCACTTTAAATGCGCCAAAACCCTCCTTAGAGTAGGCCAATTTCGCCCATCTTCGAACTTAGCCTTTCGATTGCCAAGATAGATTTTTTGTGCAAATTTGAGCTGTTTATCTCAATTCTATCGAGAGTTATCGTCTGGAGTGACACATATATATATATATATATATATACATATAAAAAAGTGTTAAATTTCAGGAATCGTTTTAGAATGGTCTGAAACGGATTTCTATGAAGAAAATTTCCAAAAATTTATATTATTTAAATTTCGAAGCCATTGCAATAGCTTCATTTTCTTTGAAAATTCGCTAAAAATAAACCAAAAAGCTCCATTTTTGTATATTTTCAAACATTTTAAAAAGGCGAAAAATAAAAAAATAAAAAATAATCATAACATTAATAATGTACCTACCAGCGAGGTAAAACTGGAATCGATTTTTTTTCTCTCTAGAAGACCAGACTAGTAGAGCATGGCCAATCAAGAGTGATCAATTTATGTTTGTATATGTAGAATCTTTTGTTTATTTAGTATAGTTGTTACGAAGGCGGGGACTTCGGGGTGGAGCAGAGATGGCTTCGGTCGAGGCTTTCACCCCATTGCGGCATGAAGCCCCCAAAACCACCCCCGCTAAATCCTTCTCTCCCAGCCGTACTCCTACCTTTCCCTAAATCGAGGGAAATGAATGCAAACTTCTAGCTAACTTGGTTGTGAATTGAGATACTAAGAAAAATGAAATTACCTGTCTTTACTTTATTAACCTAAAGGGGGCGTTCCACCAACTGTTTCCCTCCCATAAAAGGGAAAAGAAACAGTAAACAAAATAATAGTTTTCAGGGTATACAAAAAACACAAATTGAGGTAGAGCTACTCTTATCTCACCCACCCAAAATTTACTGAAGCAAATGACTCCTCTACCATCGTCTGTCTCGCAGCTTCACCAAACGCATCTTCTCCCCATTGCTACTAGTGTACCTACTTTGAAATTCTGCAATTAAAATGCCTATCGGGTGATTATTAGATTATTGGCGATGGATCTTCCACTTCTGGAACGAACTTACTCTGAAAATCGGACCTAGCCTAACTTGTAAAAGTGATAGTGTAGTGTCAGAAAAATTACTGCAAGAATTCTAGATCACCTCCAGAAGAAAACAACCATCAATCATGGACTTACCTTGCTTCCTAGAACTCCACTATAAGACCTGAGATCAATTGAGCAAAACTCCGAAAATGATGGAGTATCATTATTTGAACTCTCGAAACCCCCTGATCCAACTTGCTTGTCTTTTGCGAACGGAAACATTCCTAACATCACCAAGAGGGAAAGTTGGAACAATAGGGCAATAATTCCCGAAAGATCCGTCTTATCCCAAGGCACTATCATTGGCCACGGTGGATTCGTGAGGAAATAAACCTCGATAGTAGAGGAAAAAAGGGGCTTCTGGCACAGGGGCTAATGAAGATAACCTGACACACCTGAGAAGTGGATGGTAACAGTAGTGATAACCTTTCTCGCGACTCATAGTACGTATAACCTGTACTTTTTTAATAACTTGTTGACACTTCGAGGGTAGTTGGGGGCCTAGCCCCCTTTCTGGCTTTTAAATGACGTCACTGGGCGTCAGGACCAACACGCAGTATTTCCGTTTCGCGGCGAAAAAATTTTCCTCCGTCGACGGGGCTCGATCCCCCAACCTTTCGCTTGGAAGTTTGATGCTTTACCACTAGGCTACCGAGAGCCTCTTAAAGTAGGTTGTGAATATGATGGTATACGAATACGCGGCAAAACAGATCGATGGTCCTCAGCAAACCCTCCAGCTAGCATATAAGTGGATAGTAAAATATTATCGATAGTTTGATTCAGCGAGGCACGATGAATGCATAGACGTGACATTATTTCAAATACCAGATCGAGTGTGGAATTGAGCTTGCGTCACTTGAGCGCTGGAATGTGGAGGAGAGGGAGTTTCAGAGGAGATAGTTCAGAGATGGCCAACAGAGGGCGTGGGGGCTGACCCCAACACTTGCCATGTAGAGTTACTTACTGTAAAAACATTTACCGGTGTAGATGTCCCTTCTGCGTGATCACTGTTTTTTCTGTGGTCAGTACCCTCGAGCTCCCCCAGGAAAGCCCAAAATGGAGTATGGAGCCGGCCCGGGAATTAAAGTTTCATACAAATGTGCGGAATTCAATAATTCAATCAATTACTATTTGTATTTATTCATGAAGCATAAGGTAAACAATAAACTGTTGTTTAATCATTTAACTGTATACATGCCCCTTCTACATAGATAGTATAATAAACCGCTGTGTAATAATTTACCCAATAATACTTCAACGTTTGTTCAAGTTGCAAAAGTAGGTGCCTATCAACAAAAGCCAAAACAACCATCAATTTTCAAATGCAATAATATCACAGAACAATCAACTCGACTTCATACAGCCATCCTTGATTATAATCAGGTGCTCCCTAGCGATGATATCTGGGCCAGATTTATACCGTTTGATTCATGATCGTGTTCACGATGCTTTTCGGTGAAACGAACGGCTGGTCGTACAATGCTCTGGATGGTTTCAAAAATTTTTTTTTTAGTTCAAGATCGATTTAAAAACGTTAAAAAAAAAAAACCATACCTTTCTACTGAAAGTTTTCGTGCTACTTGGTCTAAAATGTCTAACTTCTATTTTTCGAGCTTCGAGGACCAACTAGACCCCTAAACGGGACCTAAAACCCTAATTTCATTCAATTTTCTTTCATGGTAACTAAGAAAAGTGGCCCGTACGGCGTACACTGGACAGACAGAAATATTTTTATTGCAGTTTTGGATTCTACATACCTTGAAACGTAAACCATCAAATTTTTTTGAGGAGGTGTAAGAATTGTTTTTTTTTTTTTTGTTTTTTTCCATGCTCGATTCCAACGGTTTATTATTGAAAATAATAAACCAAAACGCTACAAATCCCCGCACAACGGTTTGTTATTTTGTACAGAATACCCTTCTGCTACAGATCACAGCTCCGTATAGATAACCCTTCTATATATGTACTATTCTATACATATTATGTAGATCACAGACCCTCTATAGGTTAGTACCTAATCCCGTACTCGTTACTAGGTAGGTACCTACCTAAATCGCGAGTTAAATGTTGCTAAAATAATTCTGTTGATGACAAACAGTAACTAAAATGGCAATAAGAAACGCAAATAATGAAGTTCTGAAGGGAAATTGTTGATGTGGAGTGAAAAAAAAAAAAGGTGTAAATGTGCACACCAACAAACTCCAGCCTCTTCTACGTAGATGGTATAATGAACCGTTGTGTAATAATTGACCGTTGTGTAATGATTTACCGTTGTGTAACAATTTACCCATGCGCCCCTTCAAAAATGCACGTCCTTCTGCCGTCTGATGCCCGCTGTATCATCGACAACTACCTCGAAATTGGTTCAAAGTAGTCGAAATTTTGCATAAAATACTCCTCTTGGGCCGTCAATGGACTTCAGCTCGATTGGACAAAAAAGCTGTCGGTTTTATAGCAAACAATTGGTAAAGATGACAGTTTGCGTCGTTTTTAATCGAAATCCTTTAATTTATGGTTAACTACAGGTTATTATTTTTACACTCACTACTCAACGGTCAGGTAAGTACGAATAATAAGCACACTTGTGACAAAGACTTTGCGTTTGCAGCGCTGTTAGGCAGGTTACTATTAATCTTTTTTTTTTTTTATTCACTATTGTGCCTTTCTTAGTTGAAAGCTCCACCACCAACGTCAAGGTGAAGGTACTTCGATGGAGTCCTACTTACTAATCATTAATACTGCTTGGGGGGTCTTTACGACCGCGCTAGAGGTCCATTCACACAAGTCTACATTCTAAGGACAAATATACATTATGAGGTTGCCGTGTTTCCGGTAGGTAGGCACATTTCTAAGGAAAAGTTATACCATTTTGGGCAAAATTTGGGACTTTTAAGGGAAAATGTCGTGTTTCCGGTAAGAACAATTCCATAGATTGTCATACCTACCATTTTGGGCGTTATTTTGAGGGATTGCCGTGTTTCCGGTAGGTAGGCACATTTCTAAGGAAAAGTTATACCATTTTGGGCAAAATTTGGGACTTTTAAGGGAAAATGCCGTGTTTCCAGTATAAGAACAATTCCATAGATTGTCATACCTACCATTTTGGGCGTTATTTTGAGGGAATGCCGTGTTTCCTGTAGGTAGACACATTTCTAAGGAAAAATTATACCATTTTGGGTAAAATTTGGGACTTTTAAGGGAAAATGCCGTGTTTCCAGTATAAGAACAATTCCATAGATTGTCATACCTACCATTTTGGGCGTTATTTTGAGGGATTGCCGTGTTTCCTGTAGGTAGACACATTTCTAAGGAAAAATTATACCATTTTGGGTAAAATTTGGGACTTTTAAGGGAAAATGCCGTGTTTCCAGTATAAGAACAATTCCATAGATTGTCATACCTACCATTTTGGGCGTTATTTTGAGGGATTGCCGTGTTTCCTGTAGGTAGACACATTTCTAAGGAAAAGTTATACCATTTTGAGCAAAATTTGGGACTTTTAAGGGAAAATGTCGTGTTTCCGGTAAGAACAATTCCATAGATTGCCATACCTACCATTTTGGGCGTTATTTTGAGGGATTGCCGTGTTTCCTGTAGGTAGGCACATTTCTAAGGAAAAGTTATACCATTTTGGGCAAAATTTGGGACTTTTAAGGGAAAATGCCGTCTTTCCAGTATAAGAACAATTCCATAGATTGTCATACCTACCATTTTGGGCGTTATTTTGAGGGATTGCCGTGTTTCCTGTAGGTAGACACATTTCTAAGGAAAAGTTATACCATTTTGGGCAAAATTTGGGGCTTTTAAGGGAAAATGACGTGTTTCCGGTAAGAACAATTCCATAGATTGTCATACCTACCACTTTGGGCGTTATTTTGAGGGATTGCCGTGTTTCCTGTAGGTAGACACATTTCTAAGGAAAAGTTATACCATTTTGGGCAAAATTTGGGGCTTTTAAGGGAAAATGACGTGTTTCCGGTAAGAACAATTCCATAGATTGTCATACCTACCACTTTGGGCGTTATTTTGAGGGATTGCCGTGTTTCCTGTAGGTAGACACATTTCTAAGGAAAAGTTATACCATTTTGGGCAAAACTTGGGGCTTTTAAGGGAAAATGACGTGTTTCCGGTAAGAACAATTCCATAGATTGTCATTCCTACCACTTTGGGCGTTATTTTGAGGGGATTGCCGTGTTTCCTGTAGGTAGACACATTTCTAAGGAAAAGTTATACCATTTTGGGCAAAACTTGGGGCTTTTAAGGGAAAATTACGTGTTTCCGGTAAGAACAATTGCATAGATTGTCATACCTACCACTTTGGGCGTTATTTTGAGGGATTGCCGTGTTTCCTGTAGGTAGACACATTTCTAAGGAAAAGTTATACCATTTTGGGCAAAGTTTGGGACTTTTAAGGGGGAAAATGCCGTGTTTCCGGTAAGAACAATTCCATAGATTGTCATACCTACCATTTTGGACGTTATTTTGAAGGATTGCCGTGTTTCCTGTAGGTAGACACATTTCTAAGATATGCCTCATCACCATCCGTCCGCGATTACACACCCATCCGGCACCGGTCGCCTCTAGCTGTCATACTGTGTGTGTGTGTGTGTATATGTATGCGCGTGTGTGTACACGTGTAAACACACACGTAAACCACTAACATACACAATGTAGTTACTAGGGACACCATGTGCATGAGACTAAAAGTAAATACACACGGTTAATAATGCAAACATCCGACACAGTCGATAGGTACCCACTTCATCCTTTTCTTATCCTAGCTTCCTAATAACCCATATATCTAGGTGTTTATAGCTCAATCTTAAGGCTAACGAGTCATGATTCTTATATCTATTTCGTTTATGGGATAAATACGCTACATAAAAGACTAAATAAACGCGTTGCATATTGGACAAAAATCGATGCAACTACTACCCTGTCTACACGTACCTAAGTACTCACGTGGAAACACGATATAACTAAAATTGCAATTGTATTACTCATACAAATTTTACGGTTAATTGCGTACAACAAGTGGCACACCCCACCGTTGCACAATCATTATCATGTTCAACACATGATGGATGTACGAGACCCTCAGCATATACGTACGACTGCATACAAATACCGATTAAATGGAAATCAGGTAACGTAAATATCTATCATCGCTCAATAAAAAGGACACGTAGGTTCGCATGCCAAATGGATCACCATAGGTACGTCCGCCTGTATAAGACCATTTACATTCAATTCTAAATTACACGCAGAACAAACTATGGTACCATTTCTATACGAAAAAACCATCCCTGGCTAGTTCATTGATACACAGTGAACCGCTATAGCTACTAAATGAAGCAAAATCTTTGTCCTAGAGACATGGTCACAGAATTACATTTGTTTAAACACCCTAGAACTAAAGCTCTCCGAATCTAAATTCTACGAAGCAATATTGGAACCGGTAGTAGAAAGTTCAACAGAAGCCTGCACCACAACAATCCAAAGACATGTACCGATGAGTTATTGCCTCTATGTAAAGAAATCAGATGAAGTGGAGGACGTGCAGTTGGACATAACATCAGATCCAGTTGTCTACAGAGGGAAGGATGTGGTCTCTCACTTTGTTCAACAAATTAAACAAATAGCAGAGACAATTTCGATAGCTTATTCGGTGAATATACCAATGATACCGCTATCTGAAGAAAAAGAAACGAACTTTCATTCTGCGATGAGATGTTACTTATGTAACTTACAGTTCACCGAAAGTGATGGGAAAGTACGTGATCATTGCCACATTACTGGTAAATACAGGGGCCCAGCACACAATAGCTGTAATCTGAGATGTCAGAACCCCGAAATTTGTACCAGTCCTGATACATAACCTCTCAGGATACGATTCGCATTTCATTGTCAAGGAGCTTGGATACGACGAACGAGAGATCGCGACGAAAATTTGGAAAGTTCCATGCATCAGTAGTGGTGAGGGGTAAGATGACGTCACAACGTCCCCCACTCATATGAGAGAGGTCTGGTTTGAGTTTTTATGGGTCAAACATTGGTAGAAACGTTAAAATCGCGACTGTTTCGTTGATAAATATACTTTTTACATCAATTTTTAGTAGGATGTCGGGGTGTGTTTTATGACGTCACAAATCTCCTGCTCACCGTGGGAGGGGTCTAATTTGAGTTTTTATGGGTCAAACATTGGTAAAAAACGTTAAAATCGCGACTGTTTCGTTGATAAATATACTTTTTACCGCAGTGTCAACCTGTAGAAATAAAAATCGCACGAGGTCAACTGACGTCATTCTACCTACGTAGCCCCCTTTTCAACCTGTACAAAATAATCGCACGGGGGCCAAAGGAGGTAATTCCGCCTTTTTTGGCCTGTACAAAATTATTCGCGCGAGGAGGATCTGCCTTTTTTAGCCTTGTTATAGTAGTGTCAACCTGTACAAACGTTTGCATAAGGTCGCCTGAGGTCATTCCAACTACGTAGCCCCCTTTTCAACCTGTACACAAATTTTTCGCATAAGGCCCCCTGTACAAACGTTTGCATGAGGTCACCTGACGTCATTCCACCAGCCCCCTGGGGACCAAAGGAGGTAATTCTGCCTTTTTTGGCCTGTACAACATTATTCACACGAGGAGGATCTGCCTTTTTTAGCCTAGTTCCATGCACCAAAAACCGGAAGTGAAATGATCCCTGCCTTTTGGTTTATTATTCCGTGAATAATACATCTATGTATTCGCTCAGCAAAAAAAAAAAAAAATTTTTTTTTTTATAACACCCCTTCAAAATTTTTTCTTTTCCGTTTCAAGGTGCGTAGATCCCAAAAAAAAATGCAATGTCCGTCCGTCCTAGGGAGAGTGAGCTGCCCTCCCATCAAAAGTGACAGGTGACAGGTGACAGATTGCGGTTATGATGAACCACTCCCGTGGCATTGTGCACCCACCCTAGGGCAGCTCACTCTCCCTAGGACGGACGGACATTGCATTTTTTTTTGGGATCTACGCACCTTGAAACGGAAAAGAAAAAATTATGAAGGGGTGTTATAAAAAAAAAATTTTTTTTTTTTTTTGCTGAGCGAATACATAGATGTATTATTCACGGAATAATAAACCAAAAGGCAGGGATCATTTCACTTCCGGTTTTTGGTGCATGGAACTAGGCTAAAAAAGGCAGATCCTCCTCGTGTGAATAATGTTGTACAGGCCAAAAAAGGCAGAATTACCTCCTTTGGTCCCCAGGGGGCTGGTGGAATGACGTCAGGTGACCTCATGCAAACGTTTGTACAGGGGGCCTTATGCGAAAAATTTGTGTACAGGTTGAAAAGGGGGCTACGTAGTTGGAATGACCTCAGGCGACCTTATGCAAACGTTTGTACAGGTTGACACTACTATAACAAGGCTAAAAAAGGCAGATCCTCCTCGCGCGAATAATTTTGTACAGGCCAAAAAAGGCGGAATTACCTCCTTTGGCCCCCGTGCGATTATTTTGTACAGGTTGAAAAGGGGGCTACGTAGGTAGAATGACGTCAGTTGACCTCGTGCGATTTTTATTTCTACAGGTTGACACTGCGGTAAAAAGTATATTTATCAACGAAACAGTCGCGATTTTAACGTTTTTTACCAATGTTTGACCCATAAAAACTCAAATTAGACCCCTCCCACGGTGAGCAGGAGATTTGTGACGTCATAAAACACACCCCGACATCCTACTAAAAATTGATGTAAAAAGTATATTTATCAACGAAACAGTCGCGATTTTAACGTTTCTACCAATGTTTGACCCATAAAAACTCAAACCAGACCTCTCTCATATGAGTGGGGGACGTTGTGACGTCATCTTACCCCTCACCACTACTGATGCATGGAACTTTCCAAATTTTCGTCGCGATCTCTCGTTCGTCGTATCCAAGCTCCTTGACAATGAAATGCGAATCGTATCCTGAGAGGTTATGTATCAGGACTGGTACAAATTTCGGGGTTCTGACATCTCAGATTACAGCTATTGTGTGCTGGGCCCCTGTATTTACCAGTAATGTGGCAATGATCACGTACTTTCCCATCACTTTCGGTGAACTGTAAGTTACATAAGTAACATCTCATCGCAGAATGAAAGTTCGTTTCTTTTTCTTCAGATAGCGGTATCATTGGTATATTCACCGAATAAGCTATCGAAATTGTCTCTGCTATTTGTTTAATTTGTTGAACAAAGTGAGAGACCACATCCTTCCCTCTGTAGACAACTGGATCTGATGTTATGTCCAACTGCACGTCCTCCACTTCATCTGATTTCTTTACATAGAGGCAATAACTCATCGGTACATGTCTTTGGATTGTTGTGGTGCAGGCTTCTGTTGAACTTTCTACTACCGGTTCCAATATTGCTTCGTAGAATTTAGATTCGGAGAGCTTTAGTTCTAGGGTGTTTAAACAAATGTAATTCTGTGACCATGTCTCTAGGACAAAGATTTTGCTTCATTTAGTAGCTATAGCGGTTCACTGTGTATCAATGAACTAGCCAGGGATGGTTTTTTCGTATAGAAATGGTACCATAGTTTGTTCTGCGTGTAATTTAGAATTGAATGTAAATGGTCTTATACAGGCGGACGTACCTATGGTGATCCATTTGGCATGCGAACCTACGTGTCCTTTTTATTGAGCGATGATAGATATTTACGTTACCTGATTTCCATTTAATCGGTATTTGTATGCAGTCGTACGTATATGCTGAGGGTCTCGTACATCCATCATGTGTTGAACATGATAATGATTGTGCAACGGTGGGGTGTGCCACTTGTTGTACGCAATTAACCGTAAAATTTGTATGAGTAATACAATTGCAATTTTAGTTATATCGTGTTTCCACGTGAGTACTTAGGTACGTGTAGACAGGGTAGTAGTTGCATCGATTTTTGTCCAATATGCAACGCGTTTATTTAGTCTTTTATGTAGCGTATTTATCCCATAAACGAAATAGATATAAGAATCATGACTCGTTAGCCTTAAGATTGAGCTATAAACACCTAGATATATGGGTTATTAGGAAGCTAGGATAAGAAAAGGATGAAGTGGGTACCTATCGACTGTGTCGGATGTTTGCATTATTAACCGTGTGTATTTACTTTTAGTCTCATGCACATGGTGTCCCTAGTAACTACATTGTGTATGTTAGTGGTTTACGTGTGTGTTTACACGTGTACACACACGCGCATACATATACACACACACACACACAGTATGACAGCTAGAGGCGACCGGTGCCGGATGGGTGTGTAATCGCGGACGGATGGTGATGAGGCATATCTTAGAAATGTGTCTACCTACAGGAAACACGGCAATCCTTCAAAATAACGTCCAAAATGGTAGGTATGACAATCTATGGAATTGTTCTTACCGGAAACACGGCATTTTCCCCCTTAAAAGTCCCAAACTTTGCCCAAAATGGTATAACTTTTCCTTAGAAATGTGTCTACCTACAGGAAACACGGCAATCCCTCAAAATAACGCCCAAAGTGGTAGGTATGACAATCTATGCAATTGTTCTTACCGGAAACACGTAATTTTCCCTTAAAAGCCCCAAGTTTTGCCCAAAATGGTATAACTTTTCCTTAGAAATGTGTCTACCTACAGGAAACACGGCAATCCCCTCAAAATAACGCCCAAAGTGGTAGGAATGACAATCTATGGAATTGTTCTTACCGGAAACACGTCATTTTCCCTTAAAAGCCCCAAGTTTTGCCCAAAATGGTATAACTTTTCCTTAGAAATGTGTCTACCTACAGGAAACACGGCAATCCCTCAAAATAACGCCCAAAGTGGTAGGTATGACAATCTATGGAATTGTTCTTACCGGAAACACGTCATTTTCCCTTAAAAGCCCCAAATTTTGCCCAAAATGGTATAACTTTTCCTTAGAAATGTGTCTACCTACAGGAAACACGGCAATCCCTCAAAATAACGCCCAAAGTGGTAGGTATGACAATCTATGGAATTGTTCTTACCGGAAACACGTCATTTTCCCTTAAAAGCCCCAAATTTTGCCCAAAATGGTATAACTTTTCCTTAGAAATGTGTCTACCTACAGGAAACACGGCAATCCCTCAAAATAACGCCCAAAATGGTAGGTATGACAATCTATGGAATTGTTCTTATACTGGAAAGACGGCATTTTCCCTTAAAAGTCCCAAATTTTGCCCAAAATGGTATAACTTTTCCTTAGAAATGTGCCTACCTACAGGAAACACGGCAATCCCTCAAAATAACGCCCAAAATGGTAGGTATGGCAATCTATGGAATTGTTCTTACCGGAAACACGACATTTTCCCTTAAAAGTCCCAAATTTTGCTCAAAATGGTATAACTTTTCCTTAGAAATGTGTCTACCTACAGGAAACACGGCAATCCCTCAAAATAACGCCCAAAATGGTAGGTATGACAATCTATGGAATTGTTCTTATACTGGAAACACGGCATTTTCCCTTAAAAGTCCCAAATTTTACCCAAAATGGTATAATTTTTCCTTAGAAATGTGTCTACCTACAGGAAACACGGCAATCCCTCAAAATAACGCCCAAAATGGTAGGTATGACAATCTATGGAATTGTTCTTATACTGGAAACACGGCATTTTCCCTTAAAAGTCCCAAATTTTACCCAAAATGGTATAATTTTTCCTTAGAAATGTGTCTACCTACAGGAAACACGGCATTCCCTCAAAATAACGCCCAAAATGGTAGGTATGACAATCTATGGAATTGTTCTTATACTGGAAACACGGCATTTTCCCTTAAAAGTCCCAAATTTTGCCCAAAATGGTATAACTTTTCCTTAGAAATGTGCCTACCTACCGGAAACACGGCAATCCCTCAAAATAACGCCCAAAATGGTAGGTATGACAATCTATGGAATTGTTCTTACCGGAAACACGACATTTTCCCTTAAAAGTCCCAAATTTTGCCCAAAATGGTATAACTTTTCCTTAGAAATGTGCCTACCTACCGGAAACACGGCAACCTCATAATGTATATTTGTCCTTAGAATGTAGACTTGTGTGAATGGACCTCTAGCGCGGTCGTAAAGACCCCCCAAGCAGTATTAATGATTAGTAAGTAGGACTCCATCGAAGTACCTTCACCTTGACGTTGGTGGTGGAGCTTTCAACTAAGAAAGGCACAATAGTGAATAAAAAAAAAAAAAGATTAATAGTAACCTGCCTAACAGCGCTGCAAACGCAAAGTCTTTGTCACAAGTGTGCTTATTATTCGTACTTACCTGACCGTTGAGTAGTGAGTGTAAAAATAATAACCTGTAGTTAACCATAAATTAAAGGATTTCGATTAAAAACGACGCAAACTGTCATCTTTACCAATTGTTTGCTATAAAACCGACAGCTTTTTTGTCCAATCGAGCTGAAGTCCATTGACGGCCCAAGAGGAGTATTTTATGCAAAATTTCGACTACTTTGAACCAATTTCGAGGTAGTTGTCGATGATACAGCGGGCATCAGACGGCAGAAGGACGTGCATTTTTGAAGGGGCGCATGGGTAAATTGTTACACAACGGTAAATCATTACACAACGGTCAATTATTACACAACGGTTCATTATACCATCTACGTAGAAGAGGCTGGAGTTTGTTGGTGTGCACATTTACACCTTTTTTTTTTTCACTCCACATCAACAATTTCCCTTCAGAACTTCATTATTTGCGTTTCTTATTGCCATTTTAGTTACTGTTTGTCATCAACAGAATTATTTTAGCAACATTTAACTCGCGATTTAGGTAGGTACCTACCTAGTAACGAGTACGGGATTAGGTACTAACCTATAGAGGGTCTGTGATCTACATAATATGTATAGAATAGTACATATATAGAAGGGTTATCTATACGGAGCTGTGATCTGTAGCAGAAGGGTATTCTGTACAAAATAACAAACCGTTGTGCGGGGATTTGTAGCGTTTTGGTTTATTATTTTCAATAATAAACCGTTGGAATCGAGCATGGAAAAAAACAAAAACAAAAAAAAACAATTCTTACACCTCCTCAAAAAAATTTGATGGTTTACGTTTCAAGGTATGTAGAATCCAAAACTGCAATAAAAATATTTCTGTCTGTCCAGTGTACGCCGTACGGGCCACTTTTCTTAGTTACCATGAAAGAAAATTGAATGAAATTAGGGTTTTAGGTCCCGTTTAGGGGTCTAGTTGGTCCTCGAAGCTCGAAAAATAGAAGTTAGACATTTTAGACCAAGTAGCACGAAAACTTTCAGTAGAAAGGTATGGTTTTTTTTTTAACGTTTTTAAATCGATCTTGAACTAAAAAAAAAATTTTTGAAACCATCCAGAGCATTGTACGACCAGCCGTTCGTTTCACCGAAAAGCATCGTGAACACGATCATGAATCAAACGGTATAAATCTGGCCCAGATATCATCGCTAGGGAGCACCTGATTATAATCAAGGATGGCTGTATGAAGTCGAGTTGATTGTTCTGTGATATTATTGCATTTGAAAATTGATGGTTGTTTTGGCTTTTGTTGATAGGCACCTACTTTTGCAACTTGAACAAACGTTGAAGTATTATTGGGTAAATTATTACACAGCGGTTTATTATACTATCTATGTAGAAGGGGCATGTATACAGTTAAATGATTAAACAACAGTTTATTGTTTACCTTATGCTTCATGAATAAATACAAATAGTAATTGATTGAATTATTGAATTCCGCACATTTGTATGAAACTTTAATTCCCGGGCCGGCTCCATACTCCATTTTGGGCTTTCCTGGGGGAGCTCGAGGGTACTGACCACAGAAAAAACAGTGATCACGCAGAAGGGACATCTACACCGGTAAATGTTTTTACAGTAAGTAACTCTACATGGCAAGTGTTGGGTTCAGCCCCCACGCCCTCTGTTGGCCATCTCTGAACTATCTCCTCTGAAACTCCCTCTCCTCCACATTCCAGCGCTCAAGTGACGCAAGCTCAATTCCACACTCGATCTGGTATTTGAAATAATGTCACGTCTATGCATTCATCGTGCCTCGCTGAATCAAACTATCGATAATATTTTACTATCCACTTATATGCTAGCTGGAGGGTTTGCTGAGGACCATCGATCTGTTTTGCCGCGTATTCGTATACCATCATATTCACAACCTACTTTAAGAGGCTCTCGGTAGCCTAGTGGTAAAGCATCAAACTTCCAAGCGAAAGGTTGGGGGATCGAGCCCCGTCGACGGAGGAAAATTTTTTCGCCGCGAAACGGAAATACTGCGTGTTGGTCCTGACGCCCAGTGACGTCATTTAAAAGCCAGAAAGGGGGCTAGGCCCCCAACTACCCTCGAAGTGTCAACAAGTTATTAAAAAAGTACAGGTTATACGTACTATGAGTCGCGAGAAAGGTTATCACTACTGTTACCATCCACTTCTCAGGTGTGTCAGGTTATCTTCATTAGCCCCTGTGCCAGAAGCCCCTTTTGGTTTATTATTTTCAATAATGAACCATTGGAATCGAGCATGAAAAAAAAAATTCTTACCCCCCCTCAAAATTTGATGGTTTACGTTTCAAGATATGTAGAATCCAAAACTGCAATAAAAATATTTCTGTCTGTCCGCCGTACGCCGTACGGGCCACTTTTCTTAGTTACCATGAAAAAAAATTGATGAAATTCGGGTTATAGTTTCCGTTCGGCGTCTAGTTGGTCCTCGAAGCTCGACGTTACTGTGAGTCATCTCTAAGGGGTTCAAAATAGGGGTTGAAATTTTCAAAACGCCTATACCATTTTTTTACGTAAATATTTTTACGGTTTTAAATAGTTCTTGAACTTGCGAGTTTTTTAAGACCATCCGGAGCATCGTACGTCCAGCCGTTCGTTCACAGTAAGGCCCCGAAGTTTGCACCGACAGGCATTTTCGACTCCAGTGTGAATGAAATTGTATACAATCCAAACCAAATCTCGTAACCAGAGACGCGCCCACAATAGGAATTTGTGAATACGGCCAATCATTGGTAGGGATCACCTGATTATATTGGCGGAGTATGAAGTCGAGTTGGTTGTTCTGTGATATTATTTAATTTGAAAAATGATGACTCTATTGGAGTTTGTTGGTAGGTAGTGAAACTTGAACAAACGTTGAAGTATTATTGATGGGTAAATTATTACTACGGTAAATCATTACTCAACGGTAAATTATTACACAACGGTTCATTATACCATCAACGTAGAAGGGGCTGGAGTTTGTTGGTAGGTACTTTTGCAACTTTTTTCACTCCTCATCAACAATTTCTTTTCAGAACTTCATTATGTGTGTTTCTTTTTGTTAGGTACTGTTTGTCATCAGCAGAATTATTTTAGCAACATTTAACTCGTGATTTAGGTAGGTAACTAGTAACGAGTACGGGGTTAGGTACTATCCTACGGAGTGTCTGCGATCTACATAATGTGCATATAATAGAATAGTACATATCATATTATATAGACGGGTTATCTATACATAGAGCTGTGATCTGTAACAGAAGGGTATTCTATACAAAATAATAAACCGTTGTGCAGGGATTTGCAGCGTTTTTTCCTCTACTCTCGATCCCAAAGAACGGATCCAGGCTTACTAGCTCCTGAAAACTCCGAGGTCCACCCCAAAAGACAAGGAAGTTTACGAAAATTCGGCCTTTCAACCTATTCGAACGAAAAGAGAAATTTTTTTCTGAAGAGATGAAAAGTTACTTGAGCTCAGGATCCTATGAGAAGAGCGGCCAAGCCGACAATGAGCAGCCTATAGCCACATGGTAGGAGGTGACCACATTTATAGTTAAAATTCGGAAACACGAAGACAAAACCTAGCTTCTCTCGGATATGTGGACGACGCTCCTAGGGTAAAATAGACAAATAAAAATGAGGGTTAAACCGAGAGGGAAACTAATTTAGTCTTAAAAACGTTCGGGAAGGTGAACTGGAACTAAAAGACCTGGAAAAGAATCCTAGATGGAAACTTGAAATTTCCTAAAATTGTCTGCTATCTATGAAGATGGGACAAGATGCTGCCAAAACTAAATCACCAGGAAAGGATACTGGTTTTTGCAATTAACAGGAACAAAATCCATATTCAAGCCCTCAAGATTTATTGAACTAATCATGAAATAAAGAAATGAAAATGGAAAACATAGATAGGAAGTGAGTACAAAGATAATGAGTTCTTAGATTCTATAAATTCTTAACAAACTAGAAATGTACTAAAACCTGAAGGGGTATAAAAATAAAACAAAAGGCCTAACTTCTACCCACAAATGAATTTATAAAATGATCTAACTAGAACCTAAATTAATAATTTGGTCGATACATTTACAAATTTTACTTTAATGAATAACTTTTTTCCGTTAGGTAACGTGGAAAGGAGAATTCTCCCCTAAATCCTAGAAAATACACTCACGGAAACTCCAAAGAAAAGAGCTTTGAGATGGAACCACCATCACAAGATTTGAATCAATGTTTAGTGTCATAAATTAATTACTTAGGCATGGAGATAGAGTTAAGTTAGAAAAAAAAACCCTTGAGGGCGAGGTTAACGAAAAAGGGGAAAAAAACCTAACCCTATCCCCATATGTTCTTATAATACTTCTCACTTGATCAAACCACAAAGAATAATTTACATAAAGGCCAATTGCCAACGAGACTTTCAAAATTATTACGGAAAATTTGAAAAAGAAGTAGGTTTCTTTAAGTACCTAGATTCTGTAACACCGTTACGGTTTAGCATTTTCAATTAGGACTTTAACTTTGGTTGGGAAACTCTAATAATTTGGACTAGGAGGAAAGAACCAAGCTCTTACCTTAATGCAGCAGGAGGAGAGTAGTCCAGGGAATCTTCAGCAGCCAAGTGTCCAGATTCCGACTTCTCCCTTTTCCAAGTCAACTCCGACCTCCCACTCCCCGTTTAATAAGAAAATCTTATACTCTGAGGAGAGGGGCGACCGAGCGAATCCCAGGAAAGGGGGCCCCGGTAAAACGGTGGATTGATGACTGAGGCCATATGGAGAGAGATTATTTCCGAATATTGGAGAGTTTACATAGTTGACAATCGAAGGAGGGACATGACGAAATTCGCCCGTATTTCACTAAATATTCTAATTGATTACATTAACAGTTGTTTTGGGAATTTCGTCACGTCACAATAGTACAATAAATTGAAATAGTAAATGAAGTATATCTGTGCATATTGTGAGACTGGGCCACTCGGCCTCAAATCTGTACAGATTTATTAATAAACGGAGTCAGCCAGTCGGTAGTCCATCCCTCTGCGATGAGCGGCGCCAGAGCGCGCTGAAAACTACCCCGGAGTTTGCTGCTTTGAATTGCAAGTATGCATAACTCCACGTGTGTTCAGTGAGGGATATGTTTTCGTTGTAATGATGCACTGTATAGAGGGATACTGACAAGGCTTTTAATGAGCCACTTGCATTGATAAAACAACAAGATAATATCCGTGAACGCTGTTAGCCCGAGGGCTCTTATTGCGTATAAAGACTTCTAGGGTTTCGAGTTCATAAAAATAGAAGACAACCCCTGAGAATGGGGAAAGCATGTATTTCGTTATCACTCCGGGGAGGGGGTCTGTGTTTTGATAGGCTGTGTTTCATTTCTAAGATTGGACGAGCTCATAACAACGCAGTCGCGTGGCCGATCGCATCCCTCATTTTCAAGACCTGGCACAGGCTGTTAATCCTCGACCCCTCGACCGATGCTCTTTGATTAAAACCGACTCCGGGCACCATCGAACATCACAGGAAGTGGAAGGAAGACGAGGGGAAGTATGAATCGCCCCAAACTATCCTTCTAAGGGATAAGTTCTCTTGTTTTAGACTGGTGTTTACGCAATGAACACGACTCATTGCATCAATATCAGTTAATTAAGTGAGAGGCTATGGCAAACTCTGCAGGGAGGTTTGTTTATTCGCGGGGTCGGTCATTAGACTCAAGGTAAATACTAATAGGTAGTGCTCTCCTCTACCCGTGGGCTCGGCCGGTTGTCGGTTTTAACCCCCTTTGGTCCCACGGGCCACTCGGATGCTACATCCGTGCTTTGCTCCACGTCTAAATCTAGACTTTGAGGTTCATCAGTCCTCTGCTCTTCTGCTATGCTGACGACCTCCAGCTTCATTTGTCCTCTAGCTCCAATAAAATTAACCGAACTAAAACTGAATTTCGCTATACAACAAAGATTTCCACCAAACAGAGTGTTTAAAAGGACCGTAGGATTGTCTCAATGATGTAAATAGATGGAATGTGTAACAGAGTGAGTAATATTATTTTTACCACGACTCTGCTCGGATTGGGACACTCTCCTAAATTGCACTAATGAATAATTTCTTTGAAATTAGGTGCTATTATAGGAGAAGGGAAAAAAGAAAAACGCTGCAAAGTCCTTGTCACATGGGTTTATTATTCTATTGGAGTTTTTAGAGATTTTTGTTGGCTGTTAAATGTATTGTTTCTTCCATGTGGAATGATTGAAATAGCTATTTCTGATGATTTCCTCCAATTTTGGCCCCTAAAACATGAAATAGGTACGCTTTTTTTTTCTTTTTTTTTAAGATCATCTTTGATCATTGGTAGTGGCATTTAATGGTCTTGATTCACCTGTTTACACTTTTTCCAATGTTATTGTACACATTGATGGTGATTTCAGACAGTTTTCCAGGTTTTTGACTCATAAAAAACCAATTTTGGGAGCTGAACCTTTGGTAAAACCTCAATTTCCCCGTCTTTGGTCAAAATCGACTTCATATTCTGTCTTCTCGTCCTCAAAAACATGGAAAAAGATACCTCAAAAGCTCATGTTACTAACATGTTGTTAAAACGCAAAAAGTACCTATTTTTATACACATTTTCACTCATAACACCCCTGGGTATATTCCGATCGGGCTGAAAAGTTTCGGGACACAACTAGGGCCCAAATGGAGCATGTGTGCGAAAGAACGACTTTTTTAGACCGAAAATGAAGCCTGTACACGTGATACGGCGTACGGCGGACGGCGTACGGCGTTCGTCGGACGGCGGACGGACATTGCATTTTTGGAATCTACTCACCTTGAAACGTAAAAGAAAAAATTTTGAGGGGGTGTTATAACAATTTTTTGCTGAGCGAGTACATAGGTGTATTATTCACAGAATAATAAACCAAAACGGAGTTATTGAAAAAACTCGGCGCTCCGCGCCTCGCCAGGGGGCAAGCCCCCTGGACCCCCAGTTACCTCTATTTACATACTTCGGACGAAATTATAGAAACACAGAATGTGTTTTAGCTCACGCGTTTCACATAAACGTTTTTCGACTGACATATTAGAGAGTTTTTCCTTACCACGGTCGGCCTTAGCACGGTGTCCTAACACCGTGCGATTACCGCGAACCAGGCGGAGAACGCATGAACTAGCTAACACGGGACGTACGAAGCTCTGCTTCACCGTGGCAGCAGAGCTTCACCCGGGCCGTACGAACCCCTTCTCGTACGGCCGTACGAACAACTTTTCTCCGTGTAATCCCTGGAGGTTTCACTGATAACAGCTGGTTAAAGCTGACTCAATCCTATTTTTTCTTCATCAAGACAACATATCAATCGACCTAGCTTTTTAGCAGTAGTTTTTATTTGTTTATTATTTATTACTTATTACTTTATTTATTATTTATTATTATTTATTTATTACTTTACTATGGAAGACGAATTGAACGGTTTTATCGATCTGTATTCCAACAATTTGATTGACGGCGACGACGTTATTTTGCGTGAAAAAATCGTATTTTTAGGCGTGTTCAAATATGGGTAATCAAGGGAAAATAAATATAAAACGCATTTCTGCGTTTTTCCCTCCACGAACTGAACCTTTCAATTGTCAAGACATTTTTTTTTCCTGCACATTTAACAAGGGGGAAACAACTCGCGTTTTTTTGTACATTTTCGGTAATTTTTAATTAATTTTCGTAATTTTTTTATAACTTGTCAATTTTTTATAATTTTTTTGAAATTGTTTGTGATTTTGACATTTTTTGTAATTTCTCATAATTTTTGGACTATTTTTTTTGGTATTTGTATGTAATTTTTTGCATTTTTTCGGCAGAGGGGAGGAGGGTACATTTTTGTCCTCGCCATTTTATAACAATTTTTCGTAATTTTCGGTAATTTTTGGTGATTGGTTAATTTTTGGTAATTTTTTCAATTTTTTGTTTACACAAAAATTGCGAGTTGTTTTCCTCTCGAAACTTGAGCTACGTTTCTAATTGAAGCAGCAAGACGTCAGTTGAAACTATCAAAACAACAAGATACGAAAGCAAATTTTAATTCACAACTCACTCTTTCACGATTTCCAACTAATCAAAACACATGAGTGAATTTTACTTACCTACAAATCTTTTGAATCCTTAAAAAGATCACTACGGATGATCACTCAACACAACGGAACACTGCAGTAGAATCCGCCATCATGCTTCAAAACAATTGGGCGTCAGGTTATGATAAGACACCGTGCGTTTTATCGACGGACACCGTACTAAGACCACGTGACATCCTGAAAAAGTTAGCATCCATGATGCGTTCCCCTAGATTCCTTAACACGGTGTCCCGACACCGTAGTAAGGAAAAACTCTCTATTGACTGCTCATAGTTACACCAGGTTACACGATCCTTAGTTCCGTATCATCGGTACTTATATAAAGCTTGCAATCGTGTTCACAATAATAAATTATTGAGAATGATCACCTGTGTGTAAACAATTATTATTTAAACAATGACGCTCATACCGCAGCTTGTCGGCCACGCACTCCGCATTGGTTAACGTAATATGGTTAGGTAAATCGAGAGCTATCCAACGAGTGGTGAACGATTTTTGTACGATGATAACTGGCGAAGTTAAAGTTCCGTAGCAACGAATCGGTTGTACGTGAAAATCATTAGAAATTTTTCATAACAGCGTCCCAGATTTCGTTACGAAATTTCGTTACCTTTTTTGGCTAGTTAGTCCATGGCTAAAACACATTCTGTGTTAAAATAGTCTATTTCCACTAATACACGAAAAACGCAAAAAACACTGTTTTGCATGAGAAGGGAAGATATTAAGTAGACAACGATTCTGTTCTGACTCGATACCTTTTAATTGGATAATTAAGGAATAAAGCTCCAAGAAGATTGCTTAAGGGGCGAAAATTAAGGGGAAGCTAAATTTACCCACGGGGGATTTATTTATATATTTCTGGAAGGATGACAATTTCAAGGGGTGACCTATCTATCGGGCAGCCGCAGAATTTTTAAAAGGATTAAATGGTTTAAATATCGAGTGATATAAATAACAATGAGGGAGGTGTGATCTTACCTTGTTGAAGGCAGGAAACGGATTGTTTGTTCTCCTTCCTATCGTTGGGACGGGTGGCACCGTTCCTGAGTAACAGTTCTGCTTGCTCATGCATTAGGAACTGTTACAAATGACACTGGTTTATTGTGTTTGCGGGTGAAAAATTCTAGCTATGCAGCATATCTAGTATTTTTCTGTATGACTAGAGCAATATTTTGAAACTGCGGTGAAAAGCTATTTTTAAGATATTTGCCAGTTATGACCGCCAAAAACTCGAATTGACCCGATTTTTTATTATAAATATTGTTAATTACTTTAAACAGTACTTTTGTGCTTCGAGTCACCGTTCTGTGCTCTTTTCGGCAAATTTAATCCAATTTTCAGCTATTTTCGCCGATTTTTGACTCACAAAAACTCAAATTTGACCCACCTTTTGGTTTTTTATTCTGTGAATAATACACCTATGTATTCGCTCAGCAAACAATTTTTATAAAACCCCCTCAAAAATTTTTCTTTTCCTTTTCTAGGTGCGTTGATTCAGAAAATGCAATGTCCGTCCGCCGTACACCGTATCACGCATACAGGCTTCAATTTCTATCTAAAAAAGTCGTTCTTTCGCAAACATGCTCCATTTGGGCCCTATGAGTGAAAATGTGTTTAAAAATAGGTACTTTTGTGTTTTAGTAACATATTAGTAACATGAGATTTTAAGGTACATCGTTTTCCATGGTTTTTGGGACGAGAAGACCGAATACGATGTCGTTTTTGACCAGAGGCGGAAATTGAGGTTTTTACCAAAGGTTCAACTCCGAAAAGTGATTTTTTATGAGTCAGAAACCTGGGAAATTGTCTGAAATCACCATCAGTTTGTATGATAACACTAGAAAAAGTTTAAAAGGTGAATCAAGACAATTAAATGGCTCTACCAATGATCAAAGATAATTTGGAAAAAAGGAGCGTACCTAATTCGTGTTTTGGGAGCCAAAATTGGTGGAAACCATCAGAAATAGATATTTCAATTGTTCCACATGAAAGAAACAATAAATGAACAGCCAACAATTCTGTAGGTATGTCCAATAGAGTAATAAACCGATGTGACAAGGACTTTGCAGCGTTTTTGTATTTTGAGATCTTCAGGCTCATCCATTCTGGTACCACTACGTTCTTTTTGGTGAAATTTTGAAGTTGCTGGCTTGTAGCGACGTCATAATGTAGGAATACTGTCTGTAAGGACAAACATAAAATATACCTTGTAAATGTTTGTCCGTGTTCTTTCAGAGCTCACGACCTTTTCCAAAAAGTAAGAAAAAAAACGGCGTCTTTCTCAGTAATAGGAAAATGGTGTCAGTGCGGGGGTTGTAGTAGATCAGATCTACCAGCGAGAGGTCTTTGCGATGCAAATCTTCGGGCCTCTCTGTCGCCTTTCCCGGAGTCTCGGACACGGAGTACATACGAGGATCACGACCCTTACGCCACACACCGTTTCATACGAGGGCGTTTCCCCGGAGAACGAAAACAGTTTTGGACCAGGAAGCGAAAGCTCGCCGTCGATATTGCCGCCTGACTAATGCTCAATATACATACACGGTATTACATCCGACACTCCCCTTCTATACGGCAGCTCTATACGGTTCCCTTATTCCCGTTTCCCCTTGGCATCCTCCTTCCTCTCAGAAATCAAATATTTCTCTTGCGCTTCTTTTTCTCGCTCCGACAAAACCACTTCGATGCCGCCGCGTTTGATGCGATGTTTCTTGAGTTTTTGCTTTCATCTGAGAGATGGCGGTGGGTTTTGCAATAAATCCCGGTCGGGTGACGTAAAGGGGTGGGGGCAGGGGTTTACCATTCACGCAGCTTGAACATATGAGCGAATTTTCGAAGTAACTTACCTACATGAACTATTATTGAACATTCTCCATGGTTTCGTCTACCAATTTGATTTGCCTTCTTTTGCCCCCAGCCTTTTATGTTATTTAAGGTGGTTTATTGCGTCAAATGAACACGTTTCTCAGTTTGTGACAGTCCCTAAATCCATTCCAATGTTGACTGCATTTCAAATTGAAAACTCGTAGACCCCGTGAGTGCCTTTTTCATTACTTCGAATGAAACTATGAAACTTGGTACATGCTCTAGAATGGGGAAGACCACGGAGGTGGTGGAACGGGAGCGAAGGTGGAACCAGTGGAGCCGGCAGGCTGTATAAGTGGGGGAAGCCAAGGCGAGCGTGAGTAGAGTAAGCTTGGGATTACGTAGGTATGTATAGGGGTTCACAAATTCAACCCGGAGTTGTCAGATGTAGTCTTCGTTCACCAAATTCCACGCTGGAAATATTATTTCAAGAAAACACCACACGAAGCTACGTGGTAACCAGAGGTTAACACCTTCCTCTGATAACCCTGTTTCCTCCCTCACTGTTAACCTGTAAACTTTCGGGAGAGTTGAGACATGAAAATAACACTAGAAGGGAGCTAATGTGAAGCGAAAAAAGGGGAAAACCCCGATGGTGGGTTCCCCGGGCCTGAAAGTTTCGGAAAATTCTCGTTTTCCTTCTCGCAACGTTGAGACAGGGCGATGTCAATATATTACGAGCCTTGTCGAATTAGAGGGGTGAAAAAGAGAAGAATAAGACAAAAAAGAATTTTTCTTCCATATCTCCCTTCACGGCATCGCCCTCGTACATATCCAAAGTTGTCGAACAATACGAAGAAAACTTGCACGAACATCTTACTTAATAATTCCTTATTATGTTTCTTCGTATGTTTCTTCTAGACGTTCCCTTTCATTTCAACTCGAGATTCCTTATCTGCCCTCTATAAAGGCAGGTCTTCTCCTATATATCAATTGGTAGTATTCAATAATATCTAGTAACGTACCGTGGTAGGTTCGTTACCTCGAAAATTCGATCGATTCAGAATGATCTGAAACGGAAAATAAATTACAATTTTTCAAATGATTTGTTACCTACCTACCTATTCTGAATATTTTGGACGGCGTTGCAATAAGGTTTTTTTCTCTTGGATAGATTTTGACTGGCTTCTTCAACCGGCCCTAACAAGGCTGTTTGTGTCGTTTTGAATGTCAGGGGTCGGTTACTGGAACTCCGCAGGAGTTCGCCCCACGTAGCTCTCCATTTGCCTAATTCGAACTTTATCTGTAACCCCCTCCCCCCACTCCACCCTCTACCAATCTATCCAGACCGTCCAACTTGAGGAATTAGTTCACGTGAACGGCCATTATTATATCTGGATTGATTAATAAATCTCCTCTCTCCGACTGTTGTTCTGAACGCGATTAGCACTTTTCCAACGGTGCCTTCAGGTTGGCATTCACTGCATGGACCAGGACTAGCGTGATAATATATTTTTGGTCAGGAGTAATGTTAGAACTCATTCCGCACTAGCAGATGCCTCCTCCAAAATCAAGCGCTCTTGAAATGCCGCATTGCTGGTCTCAGTATCAGCCATTACTTCGTTCATCGTAGAGATAAGAGCCTTAGTCGTCCAACTTCCCAGTCAGACCATAGGTCATTCATGTAAGCTCCTTTCTAGTAGCCGGCCTCCACGTTCATTCCCTTTAGCCCGAGCAAATTCGACTTTTGCCTTTAAAAAAAACCTCTAAAGCTGGAAATGATTGTAAACCACTTTGGGCATCCCAAATAAGAGTAATATGAGTTTGCGACGGTTTCTCAGGCGAGCTAATTTTTTGGCAGCCAAAAAAACTTCGAAATGTTAAGACTTTTGGTTTATTATTCTGTGAAAAATACACTATGTATTCGCTCAGCAAAAAATTTTATAACACCCCCTCAAAATTTTTTCTTTTCCGTCTCAAGGTGCGTAGATTCCAAAAATGCAATGTCCGTCCGCCGTCCACCGTCCGCCGTCCGCCGTATCACGTGTACAGGCTTCATTTTCGGTCTAAAAAAATCGTTCTTTCGCACACATGCTCCATTTGGGCCCTAGTTGTGTCCCGAAACTTTTCAGCCCGATCGGAATATACCCAGGGGTGTTATGAGTGAAAATGTGTATAAAAATAGGTACTTTTTGTGTTTTAGTAACATGTTAGTAAAATGAGCTTTTGGGGTATCGTTTTCCATGTTTTTGGGAACGGGAAGACTGAATATTGAAGTCGATTTTAACCAAAGAATAGAAAATTGAGGTTCTACCAGATGTTCAGCTCCCGAAATTGATTTTTTATGAGTCAAAAACCTCGGAAATCGTCTGAAATCACCATCAATTTGTAGAATAACACTGGAAAAAGTGTCAACAGGTGGATCAAGACGATTAAATGGTACTATCAATGATCGAAGATAATTTATTTAAAAAAAAAAAAAAAGGAGCTTACCCTATTCGTGTTTTGGGGGCCACAATTGGTGGGGACCACCAGAGATAGCTATTTCAATCTATACATATAATAAAACAGTGTCTGTTTGTTTGTTTGTCTGTTTGTTTGTCTCGGCATCAATTGAGAACGGCTGAACGTAGAAAGTTGCGGCTGGTACCATTTGACGCAGAATTTATCTGGGAAGGTTTATGAAAAATCCGCATTTGAATCTGTCCATCCGTTGAAACGCTATGAATGAAATACTACTAAAAAACGTGTTATAATCACTTCTATGAGGACGTTTATGCTTATAATAACTTTGAACGGTTGGACGTAAATCCGATTGTAATTAGATTCTGGATTCAGCTCGACGAGTACATTCAAGTGGTACTTCAATCAGGATGTTAGTGGGAGGGGGGTACAGTTTATGATAGGGGGGGGGGGGGGTCTACAGAAATTTCAAAACTACTTGACCAATTGGAGTGCAACTTTGGGAATTTGTTGTGTGAACATTGAGGAATGTTTCTAACCAGGTAGGGCGGGTTCATAGGATACGGGGGGGTTAAAGGCAGTTAGGGTTGGCATTGGGGAAGGTTTCTGATCAGTTGAGGAGGGGGGATACAGGGGGTGTCTGTTCTACCGTTGCGAAGCGCGGGTACACAGCTAGTTATTTTATATGAAAGAAACAATAAATGAACAGCCAAAATTTCTGTAGGTATATCCAATAGAATAATAAACCCATGTGACAAGGACTTTGCAGCGTTTTTTTTCAGTTTTTGGCTTATTACCTACATCTAAACGGTGCACCTTACAGAAAATTGATGCAATAATAATCTAAATGGCGCAGGTTAAAGTAAATTTCGTTACCACCAGTGCATTAAATTCTGCGTCGAAGGACCTCTTAAACATTGCATTATTGGTTCAGCGGTTTGGTCAGAATCGGCAGTCAAAAATAGGCAAATATTTCCATTTTGACTGAAATGTTTAATGCTCGTTTTCTCACGCCTATACAACTTTTTTTAAACTCCAGTTGTTACAAACATGTCATATTACTAAAGTTGTAGAGCATCAAATTCTGCGCTCAGAGCACCACTTTTTTGTTTAAATATTAAATTAAAAATTTTAAAAATAAAACAAATATTTAAATAGGGAAATCTAATTGAATATTTAAATGAAAATATGGGTTTTCTGATCGCAGAATTGGGCTGCTTCTTCATTCGAACCTCCAACGTGTCCTCAGTCCCACACTAGAGGTTTCTGATGTATCTACCCTGGCAGCTAAAGCATTGAATTGCAGTTTGTTCTAACGGCCATGTTGAGTTTTCGAAAATTTTGCTCAAGCATGCCCCATAAGCAAACTGCAATTTTTTCGAACACGCAGCGCAAGTTAATCCGTCCGCTGGCTGCAAGGGGTTGGTACACACTCATTTGGCTGTATACTAGCTGAAGATAGTCGGGAAGGCACACAACACGGATAGTATACAGTAGGGGATCCGGAAGTGGTGGTGATAGTATTGAAGGCCGTTTAACTTATAGTTATCATTAATCAAGTAGGTATACTATTAGTACAACTTGCCACCTGTAGTACTTATAATAATTATAATTATAATTATAATGTATAGTTAAATTAGAAGTACAGTAAGTTATGCAAATAGTATACTACTCGATGAATGAGAGATTTCAAATTGATATCAACTCCGATAACCGTCATAGGTTCCAAAGGCTAAACCTGTAACCCCTTTCCAACTACGAGGAAAAATACTACGTAATATACAACCATCGATCTTCAGGCAGGTCCCACCCTTGATTAATTAGTGTGCAACGAGCGTTTTACTTCGGTACGAGAAGTTGAAAACAAAATATGCTAACGAGGTGGGTATCGGATAACAGCCCCCCCCCCCCCCCCTCCCACCAACACCTCTTTTGATTCCACTATATAATAAACGACTTAAGCTTAATAACAACGATCATTAACGATTTTTCTCGGCGGGAGCCCGAAAAGTGCGAGGGCAAACGAATCTCTGATATGCAAATTTTTCTCGTTAAGCTAAATTAATACAACTGTGAGTACTTAGTATCTAACCGGCTGGTATCATGATTTAACTGGCTAGAGCGTCTGCTTGCATGTGTATAAAAATTTGTTCAAGTCCAGCAAAATTTTCAGGAACCAGGTGGTCCAGGAATGGAAGTAATTTGACCTCGGTTTGGGACTGGCAACTTGAATTTGATTCCATACGACATTGCCTATAAAAATGTTGAGTCGCCACTTGGGATACCTTAAATGAGCGTTATTGTTTTCTCATTTATAACCCAGAAGATCATGAGTTATTCCTGACTTACTTGCTAGGTATCTAAAACCTAGAACTTGGCTAGGAATGCTTGAAGGAATAGTTGTAGAGCTGACTAGTAGTTGAACAGATGCTCGTTGATTGATTTTGTCCAAGTACCTGCGAAAAGACCATATACTGGACTGGAATTGACCAGAAGAAAGAAGAAATGAGCAACTATTCTGCAATTTTGACAGGTTATCAGTAATTTTTCACGCATAAAAACTCGCTGTAAGGTAGCATCTGTCTGCTGTTTGTTGTTTCAGTTTTGATCTGATACGAAGTCCTCCAATAACTCAATAAACAGGCCTGAACGCCTGTAAACAACGCCGATCAGCCAGTGAAAAATGATTTTCTCCGGCCCCAATTCATCAAAAAGCCGAGTTTATGTGATTATGAGGTTTTTCTCTTCTTGAAAACATGAAGCGTCAAGTTTATCCGAGAGCGAAGGTCGGATTACGAAACCTATTTACCGTTATTTCCTCGCTACCCCTTTCGGTGGGCGTAACGACGTTATCGTTTCAATCAATCACATCTGCCATCTGGGATACTCTAATAGAATTATTGTGGATCTTGCTCTCATTTTACAAGGTAAACAACTGGTTGGAAGGGGAGTCGGGGGTCATCCACTCATTACAATGAAAGATGGTCCTTCCGGGCAAAACAGAAAGTGCCAGGGGTGTTGTCATAATCCTGTGGATGCGAAGGGTTAGATTGGTGGGATGCTGTTCTAGGGAGGATGACAAGGAGATGTCCTACATGTTTCGTTGAGATTTCGGTGCAATGAATATTCAGACTCCGTGAATGGTGTAAATGACTGGGTAACCCTTCCAAGAAAAGAAAATTCAACAATAATCTATAGCAGTGAGAGCTCCCTAGGGAAACTACCAGCTGCCACCTATTTCTTCGGGAGTTCCTAGCTCATAAACTTCTTACCACCTTCATTGTTACCACCGAAAACACAACAAACCATATTTTAGAGGGGAAAAAGTTGAAAACCAGGTTGTCGTGAAGAAATTTTCAGCGCTTTGTATTTAGTACGGAGACAGGTGAACATGCAACGTACTTCTGCATGCTGGAAGCTGTATTCTGATCGGTGATGATCAGGGAGTCAATTTTCGACTTCGGCTTGTCAAAAAGCTGTCAGTTTTGATTCTTGAATTGCTGCCCGGTGATGTGTGTTGGCGTCTGAAAACGTAAGTCTATAGAGAATCTTTCGTTGAGGTCCTCCCTTAACCGTTGCATTCTTCTACAACATGCGCTACTCATCCACGACTTACGTCGCTGTATTGCAGATTCTGTGGCAATTACAGCGGTTTTCACATGCACGCCCACGAGCTCGTCGCAGTATAACTAGTACGTCGCCTTCATTTCGGATTATTTCATGGGAGAGAGGGGACCAACCCAGACTGCGATTTCACAACCCCTCCCAGTACACCACTCTGAAACTCATAAAAATTTACAGACCTCACCTTTAAGCTCATATTTGCATGAAGAAATACATGGATATAATATTGTCGTGATTGCCAATCCTTGGAACCTGCTACCAGATCTGTATCTGAAATATTTATAGCTTCACTTAAAACGATTTTTGTATATTGGAGATATGTATATTATTATTCCTACAAATGTCTTGGAAAATGTCTCGTGCACATTCCAATCTGAATAAAAGAGCTGCCTCATCTGTGAATGCGTGGAACTGTGAAATTTTATCTGTCATGATCAATAAATAGATTGTAGACCTCAGGCTTTTCTCTCACAAACGACTAAAACACCCTGCTTCTATTATTGACTACAGGCTTTTCAGAAGAACGTCAACAGTAAATAGTGCACAGACGCAAAGCTTGAAGAAAGGCTTGAGTTGGTGATGCTCTAAGTAGGTAGGTACCTATATCGTAACACAAGAAAGTACTCGAGTGGTAACATTATTATTTTTCGAGTATTGGAAGACAAATATTAATTTTCATGGAACCACGCTCACGCAAGTACTTACTTACACTTGGAATCTCTGGAGACGAAGAATGCGAAAATTCAGGGGAAATAGGTACCAACTACGTAACCAATGTAACTTCAAGCCCAGGGTAGTAATGTGACGATACGATCTTCCTGAGATCACGCCCGGAACTTATACTGCACAACTATACAGGTTACAGTTTTCATGATCGAAACAACGCTTCATGTTATGTGCATGTAACAGTGTGGGCTGTTCTCGATACGTTTTTTCTTCCGGTGGAGACGGGGTCGCTTGGGGAAGCCTAATCGATATTCCTTCTTAACCGGTGATAATCTCACTGGTCTAGGAGGGGGACTCTCGAGGGTCCACCCCCACTGTTACACTCTGTCACATGCATAACTTTCATTCTTGAGCCAAAAGCCATAAGATTTTCTGGTGAAGTGGTACCTATGGATTATGCTTAAGGTTTAGATGTGGGGAAGGTGGATTCCTTATTCTATCTAGTACGTGCTCCTCAGAGTTGGGTAGTAATTGATAACACGATTAACTAAATCCAATCGCTTGTGCAAAAGTACAGTGGGCACAGATTTTTTTCTGTACAAGCTTGAAAAAATGACACTTGAGAGCGTACAGTTACGATAGCATGTGGTCGCTCTGTAATGGCTGTACTCACGCCGCGGCGTCGTTTTTCATTCTAACCGAAAATATAGCAGTGGTTTAGCGTAAAGTAATTGTGAGATTCGAATACAAAATGATGTGCGATTGTTATCATGTTTTGCTCCGAACAGATTGCAGTTTATAAGCTTGTAAGAGTTCTTCGAGTAGAAACGCAGGTAGAAACGGGCTTCCTTTCTCTGGCCATCCCAGGGATAACATTATTGTCCTCCCTCCTCAAGGAACTCTGGGAATCAATTACTCTTGACAGCAGGATTTGTAGGGAGGATCATACGGCTCGTTAGATGCGCAAAATACAGACGGTAGAGTAAACCGATCTTCTCGTGCTAAGCCCCTGAAACTCCTTTTCATCGCGATGTTCAGCGGAGAGGTGCGCGCGAATTCCAGCATCTGCAACTCAAGAAGTTTTCGGGGCCGGGCTTTGTCAACAGTCGAGATATCCGTAATCTCGGTTCGTATGAGGATCATCCCCCCGACCGCAGCTGCCGTTTACCAGCCCTGTTGTCTCGGCGTTTATTTACAGAAGAAGGGATCAGGGCCCACCTTCGGATCTGCCGTACACCTCCGCGTCTTGACCTACGCCAACGTTGTTTCTTCTCCATAAACATTTTGTTGGGTTTAACCGTTTACTTACAACAGTTCCGTTAACAACAATGATTTCGAATGTTTGTATTGAGGAAATGTTTTATATTGAGGAAATGTCAATAACTTGACCCACATTTCTGTACGTTTTCGAAAATTGCTCTTAGATATTTTTATCTCATGGCCATGTTCAGATATCGTCTGGAATGACGCAAACATCGTTTAACTTGTAGATTCAGAATGCTATAAAACGGGAAAGATTCCGAATTTTGTTGAACTAGCAGCATGTCCACATGAGCGAATTTTCATTATTGACGATTTTTAGCGTTTCCGACCGACCATTCTATCAAAACCAACTTTTCGTGCCTCGAATCACCATTATAATATCTTAGTAAATTTACATCCGTTTTAAGAGATTCTAATATCAATTTTTTAAATTTCTGTCAATTTTTGCCCGTAATAACTTGGAGGTTGAGTTTTTGTGAGAGAAAATTGTCTGAAATAATCTTTTGGTTTATTATTTTCAATAATGAATCGAGTAGAAAAAAAAATAAAAAAAAATAAAAAATGAAAAAAATTAAACCCCGCTCATTTTATGGTTCGCGATGATCGCGTTACTATTTCATTTGGAGAAAGCTGGTTATTTTGGATTTTCTTTATGGGTAATCTTTTAGGTACACGTTTGTTGTTCAAGGCCAAACGAATCATCCAAATTGGTTGAAAAATTCGGGATTATGTCGAGGGTTCTACTTAGGTTCAGAGATCATCAGATTTTAAAAAATGAACGGATGGAGGGGGGGGGGGGTAGTTGCCCGTTGCAGGAGATGTGGGCGGCGGAAAAATGTGTATGTATCCTAGCGTTTCTTCGTCGTTTGTGTGTGTGCGCGTGCGTGGGTAGGTAGTTATCCACCCTACTAAATCAGGGTATACAAGACAATAATAAACCGTTGTGTAATAATTTGCCGAGTTTTTTGTTTTGTTCACCATTTCGTTCCTACCACTTTTGTTGGTTAAATGTCAATACCTAAATATATAAATATAACATGGTTCATCACGAAAATTGTTATGTCGAACTGTAGAATTATCTATAAATATATCATAATATTAGGTAAGTATCTACATCATTAGTATTATTTATTATTATATTAACATTTTGAATAACCGCTGAAACCTGAGGATGAGTTCAGAATGCTCTGAAACGGAAAAGAAACAATAAGCTTACCATAAATTCATCCAAACATTTTGGAGCCGTTGCAACAGCGTGTCGGTCTTCGAATTCCCTATAAGTTCCTTCGCCTCACTCAGTCTACCGCTCTTCGTCCCTCATCCGACTCCATCCTCCGCCACACTCAGTCCACCACGAAAATCACCGGATTAGCGGTATGTTACCCGATACTCGGAGAGTCGCGGGACATAGGGGAGAGTTTGACGGGCTCCGTTCATTATTGATTTGTCGTCCCTCGAGGCGTACGGAGGGAGCGGCGAGTTTGATGTAGATCCGTAATTTTGTCCCTCGTTGCTCTGACCAGACTCCGGTGCGAGAGCTCATCGATTCCGTTTTCCCTCGGCGGACTCACAGGATTATACAGCTCAGCCAGTCTACCCCCTAGCCACAATCCATCGACGTACAAGTCATATTTTTGTTCCATTTCCATTTAGCTTAACAATTTAATCCATTCGCTATTGAACTGGGTACCTATTGCATTTTAAGTTCATGCATTTTTTGAAACATTCGTCCCAATCACAATTTCAGAGTATTCATACCTATATTTTAACACTTCTTTTCATGTCAGCTTCAACGGTTAGCAATTGTCAAAAACAAAACGTGGGAAAAATTTGGATTTCTATGGAAAATCGCTGGAAATAGCTGTACATCCTCAAAATTTATATAAGTTTACCAAACGCGTTATAGAATGGTTTTTCAAGACTGAACAATACGGTATTTTTAATAGTTACGGCATTTTGTGCCGCGCAAATTGGGTTCAGTTCAAGGTTTTGGGAGTAAAAACGCAGCACATCCCTGCACAACGGTTTATTATTTTGTTATAGAATACCCTTCTGTTACAGATCACAGCTCTCTGTATAGATAGCCCTGCACAACGGTTTATTATATTGTATAGAATACCCTTCTGTTACACATCACAGCTCTCTGTATAGATAACCCGTCTATATAATATAATATGTACAACTCTATACATACTGCGTGAATCGCAGACCCTCCGTAGGTTAGTACCTAACCCCGTACTCGTTAATAGGTACCTGCCTAAATCACAAGTTAAATGTTGCTAAAATAATACAGCCGATGAGAAACAGTAACTAAAACGGCAAAAAGAAACGCAAATAATGAAGTTCTAAAGGAAAATTGTTGATGTGGAGTGAAATAGATGCCTCTTCTGCGTAGATCACTGTTTTCTGTGGTCAATACCTATAATGAACCGTTGTGTAATAACTTGCCCATCAATAACACTTCAACGGTTGTTCAAGTTGCAAAAGTACCGATCAATAAAATCCAGCCCCTTCTTGGTAGATGAACTGTTGTGTAATAATTTACCGTTATGTAATAATTTACCCATCAATAATACTTCAACGTTTGTTCAAGTTTCACAAGTACCTACCAACAAAATCCAATAGTCCATCACTTATCAAATGAAATAATAATATCGCAGAACAACCAGCTCGACTTCATACAGCCATCCTTGATTATAATCAGGTCCCGGCCGGATTTATACAGTTTGATTCAAGATCGTGTTGACGAAGCTTTTTGGTGCACATGAACGGCTGGACGTACAATGCTCCGGGTGGTCTCAAAAAATTGTTTAGCTCAAGACAAATTTAATAACGTAAAAAAAAACCATACTCTTCTATCGAAAGTTTTCGAGATACGGCGTTCTGAAAATTGCAACCCCTATTTTGAACCCCCCAGAGACGACTGACAGTAACGCCGAGCTTCGAGGACCAACTAGACCCCGAACGGAATCTATAACCCGAATGTCATCAATTTTGTTTCACGGTAACTAAGAAAAGTGGCCATTACGGTGTTTGGCGGACAGAAAGAAAAATTTTTATTGCATTTTCGGGTTCTACATACCTTGAAACGTAAACCATCAAATTTTTAGGGGGGGGGGTTCATGCTCGATTCCAATGGTTCATTATTGAAAATAATGAACCAAAAAATGACGAAAAATTGGTAAAAATGGCTTTCACTGAAAATTTATGCCTATACGCTTGCCACACGTGGTACAGAAAGGTGACTCGAGAAACGAAAAGACTGTTTAAATATGGGTATTCATAGTTATTTCTCTTGAAAAGTAGGCTGTGGTTTGACTTCATGAGGAGGTAGGGTGGTCAACAAAATCGCCAACTTCGTAAAATTGGCTCATATGGTCATGCTACAAATAATAATCAATATTGCACGCTCATATAATCATTGTTGCTTGATGAAATTCTATTCCCCTTCAGTGGGATTTGATGTAATTTCGTCGTGTATTTAATATTCAAAATTGTATTTTAAGTACTTACACGAAAAAAGTACAACGGAATTTTCTGTTTAAGTTTTATTAAATCTCTCTTTCCTACTTTCTAAATGTCTAACTAAACCCAATCAATCACCTGGCACCCCAGCCTGTCTCTCCGTCATTTGTCTCACAGTTTTACTCTCACAGTCTTTTTATCAGTCGTACGTTCGAACAGTTTAAAAAACGCCTACTACCTGGTGTATCCTAATACTCCAGTCAGTATGAACAAAGAGTAGAAATCTGATCATCGATATATTAGCGGATTACCTACTTGAAGAGGAGGAAATGCAAACCAAACGCAACACTTTGGGCAATTTTTCGACAGTGAGTTAACAATATACCCGAAAGGGGACCCCGGGCACCCCAAAGCCTATTAGACGAGAAAAGAGGGTTATATGAATGTAAGGGAAAAGGAAGTAGAATTGACAGCTGTCAAACATACAACCTGTTACTTAAACGCCCTCCCAACTGAGACGCACGAGAAAATATACTTGCAAGTCATTTTCAGGAGAGAAGTCCTTTCGATCGATCAGCTGGGTGTCGACGTCTGTGTACGGGAAAAAGTTTTCCATAGGTTTTAGGTGGCAAGAATAATACAGGGCGCTCTCAATTAATGAAATCATACCAGTCATAGGACTCATATCATTCCCCTTACCTACTATTGTACATGTAAATATTTTGAATAAAAATATTCTATTCTATTCTATTCAACCCAGTGGAATATTGAAGGTTCGCGTGTTCGCCGCGTGATGCGCTGCGACCAGTCAGAAACCTTTTTTTTTTTCAAACATCAATTTTACTTGATTTTTAGGATATCTAGGAGTATTAATTTTTTTCGGGGGAGTCCTTTTTTCATAACTTTGAAGCTGGTATAAAAAGTACCAATGAAAATTTTACTCAACCGTTGGATAGCCTGTCTAGATCGCATGTTTTCCACACACTGTACATCACCCTCAAAGCCTCGCATTCGCTCTTCACTCCCTCATCTTCAATTCAACCTCATGTTGACCTCAAGGGTCTCACTTAAGTACGTAATACACTACCCGCTACTTTCTCTACCTCACAACGTCGAGTTTGAGGGTCGAAAGGGAAGAAGTGCCTTAGTAGTAGTAAAAGGGCCAAGGGAATCTCGGCGTTCTCTCCTTCTTTTTGCTGGAAAACACAGCAAACTCCGGGGGCACGCAACCTTGTTCCCGTGGAAAAATAAAGTAAATAACCCCCTCTCCGTTTCCCCACCCTTCATTTCCCCTCTTTCTACCCTCCTCCACTATACTCCTAACATCTACTTCAGGGACCGCCCTTCCCGAACTTGCCTTCCGGTTCAGTAGGTAGTCTGAGGTATTAACCCCCGTCCTAAGTGCGCGTAATTTTTTATGAGATTCCCGAACTTCATGAGAAGCTCCTGGGTTCAAACAAGGGTTGCTACTTCGCTCGCTATCTTTATTTACATTGGCCTTTTCGGCGCGTTACTCGCTTTAAATTGTGGCCTGAATTGGAGGAAGGCATTAGGCCCGGTTCACACAGAACGGACGTCGGGCGTGGACGTGGCAGAGACGTGGCGTGGACGTGGCAGAGACGTGGCAGAGAAGTGGCGTGTGCGGGACAGTGGCGAGAAAGGACATCAGTTACCTTTTGATTTTGTGGAGTGCAACTCAACATGGCTTTTTCAAGCAGTGACGAAGATGAATATATGTTGGATTTGGTGTACTTGGCGAATGTGAATTAAAAAAATAGGAGGTATTGGGTTCATCCATTGTAGTTGAAGAAGGGGAAACCCGGTGGAACATTCGACGTCATGCGTGAATTGAATATGTACCCAGAACGGTTTCAGAATTTTTATAGAATGTCTCGTGCTTCCATAAAAATTTTTCTGCCAGGCCTGGTCTTGGGCATTCCTATTGCAGTAATCCGCACGATTGTAATCAAATAAACATGGGTATTTCCCAATTTCCTCACAAAATTCTATGTTGAACTCAATCATCCCGACTGGCGTGCCCCTTCTTCTACGCCACAAGAGACGGCAAAGAGACGTGGCACGGGCGAGAGGGAAAATGCCCCCGCCACGTCACTTCTGTGTACATTGTACCATTTCATAGGAGAGACGCAGAAGGGACAAAGGTCCGCGCCACGTCTCTGCCCGACGTCCGTTCTGTGTGAACCGGGCCTTACGGATGGTCATGCCAGAGGTCCAGAACTCAAAAGCAGAGGATACGTGAGGGCACGTAACGACTGAGGAATCTGGAAGCAGGATTTGATGTGATGGGGGATTCGATAGCCATCTGGTTTTCGGTAATGAATCGATGATTCATGGGGATATGGCTTTCTTGAAATGGGCAAGATGGCCGCCAATGTGAGTGATTCCGGATTCATTCATCAGGGAAGCTCCTGCTGGCAGTCCTTTGGGATGTATCAGTTGAGTAATAATGTGACCTGGAGTGCAGCGACAGTTCATTAATACCTTCTGTAGCATCATAACAACCTTAGTCGTATTGTTGACCACGAATTTATTTGATTTGAATGCCTAATACGGCATAAATAGCCGAAATTCACGGGAAACCACGAGTAGTACGGTGTAGACTGCAATTGGGGATGGATCCTAACAGTCTCTTGAACACTCTTATTTATAAAAGTTAATCTGGAACTTCCAGATTCCATAGTCTACTAGTCCACAGTGGAATCAGAACTAAGACAATCGCGAAGGCGCCATTCCTAGGAGATGTGTCTTTTTGCAGATAATAATCTATTGTTCAAACCTCGAACCTTTTCTTCGTTGCTATTCCCATATTTTATTATATACGGTTTATTTTCATGCAAAGAGGACTCAGGAGATGTCCAGAACACAAATCCACTTGGAAATAATTATCGATTTCAGTTAAATGGTAGCGATGGTACATAACACATCATAGGTACCTGTTATTTGAAAACTGATAACTATTACGGTAAAGTGGTATGAAAGGTATGAGCGTTGTGAAAACTTCACTCAGCGAGTGAGCTTCAGTTAGGTTGGATGTGAAGAGGACTTTGTAATGAAATACGAGTGATATAATTCCCCATCAACGATCCGATGATACTTGCCCGCAGAAATCTAAGATTCCAGATGGTAAAAAGAAGCAGGTAAAAAATATCAATCCCTTAACAGTAATGATTAAAATAAGAACGAATTTTCAAGCTGCACATTGTGAAAATCGATATTTTACGGGAATGTATCATTAATTTATTGGTAACAGTTTCTTTACCCTGATAGTTCCTTGATTCTCATTGAATATGATATTTATAGGCTCACTTGGTTTGGGACATCATTCACACCACTCAATTCATGCCTGAATATTTCTCAATATTTGTGCGGGTGTTATTTTGCTGTCATCGATAATAAATAAACAGTATTCAACAAAAATTTCTATTTGCTGAAGTAGGTAGGATTTTACGCTAGCACCCCCAAGCCATTTACTCAGGAAAGACCCTAAGCTATTAAATACCCCCCTTGCATATTACCCTCAGGTTCATCCGGTCTTAGCGTATATTGAGAGTTTTACTCTGCCGTTATTCATTCTGCATTTCCACCTCGAATGTCTTATTGGGTTCGCCCACATTATAATCGGGATCTTCATGGGTGTATGTCTTCTGTTCATCTATAAGCGTAATCTTCCATTTAATATATCTGTCATTCACGTCGTCATCGGTATTATCATCTCCGATAGCTCCACCGTTTTCATTCCCGTTTTGAAGTGATAGAGTCAAGTCCATTTCACCATCCTCCATGGGTTGAACCGCTGGTCGAGGCTGCTGAAGTTCACTAAGCATCCCAGTTAGTTCGTCATCGTTGAGCTCAATAGGATCGCTAACCAATTCCCGCAATCCACCAATACCTTTCCGTAGCACTTTTCGTGTCTTTGTAACGCTGTTGGTACCAGGGTATTCATGTCCATGAACATCCTCACGTTGGCTCGACTGAATGCCCGAGATGAGCACACAGAGTAACAAGACACACCGGAGGCTGTACATGCCGAATTTAAACTGTTGCTACTTGTCCGGAAATCAAACCAGTATCTTCACGCTTCACGAATTCACTCATTAAAATTACACGATTCGGAGAGTTCGCACATTTCACTGCAATAGGACCCCGGCGTAATTCAATCATGAAACACAATACGTCGATATACCTACCTTTGTAGTTTCATGTTAAACCCATAGATTTATCACCCCTGGATTTGTTGGTCGATAAATAACTTAACTTTTCCGCTAATATCTCTATTTTAGTAATGTATGAAACGTAATAGAACAGTATTATAATTTGATATATCAAGCAACTGGAGAGGTCTGATGCGATCCTGGTATCACGTCGTCCGAAATGACAAAGAAACAAATGATTCAGTAATTGATACAAGTAACTCAGCTATGAATAATAATAGAAATAATAATAATATCAAGCCAATTCACAGCTATCTTTGTGATTACACACTACAGTATTTAATTTACCTGGAATGGCTGTCGTTGTTTCACGTGCTTTGCTTAAAATGGAGTTTTGCTCAACTATTCTGGACTTTTTCGTGCAATGGGCTTCCCTCAAGTGGCATCTATTAGTTCATTTACGTTTGCAATGCATACATGTGTACGATGTTTAATAAAGGTACGTAGTACAACATTAGTAATCAACGAGGATATAAGTACGTATAAGGATATTTTTAGGTCTTGAGCCCATATCGATTAATAAGTATCGTATCAAGCTACAGATGATTAAAACGCTACAAATTATTTCACAACTGTTTATTATTTACCCGTATAGATGCCCCTACTGCGTAGATCTCTGTTCTCAATCCCCCCCCCCCCCCCCCCCCCCCTAGAAAGCCCTAAATTGAGTACTGGAGCCGGCCGGGCAATCACAAATTCATAAATATACGGTGGATTCTAGAATTCTATCATTAATTTTTTTTTGTTATTCATGAAGCATAACGTTTGTCCAAGTTTAAAACCATCCACAACACCCAAAATAACCATCATTCTCCAAATGATGTCAAGGAACCAACTCGAACAACCATCTCGGGTTCATACAGCTAGGGTGTTCCCTAGCATTGGTATCTGGGCTGGATATATAATGTTGCCAGATACGAACTAAATGTAGTACTTTGTACGAACTTTTCAGGGTGTGTATAAACCATGAAGTTCGTACGCTAAAACATGCAAACGTTCTATCAGTGTACGAACTTTTTGCGATCTTGGGAATTATTAGAATAAGGGGGGGGGGGGGGGGGGGGGGGGGGGCTCAACATGTCGAAAAAATAATACTACCTAGTTCTTTCTATCTTCAACCTAGCCAGTGTCTGCAGAGGGTTCAAACATTTCAACACCCAACCATCATCCGCTTTGTATTTTGTCATAAAATCCGAAATCATCATAAAAGATAAGCTGTTGCTCACCTACCCACGTAGATTTTTACCTAGGTACCTACAAATACTAGCAACTAGCTACAATCCTCGCTTTTAAATGTCTCGTGTATGAAGCTAGGTAAGTACCATATACCTTCAATACCTAACGTGTTTCTATTCTGATAAATTATAGGTAATTCTTATTCTAAAGAAAGTATTTTGAGTTTTCAGGTATTTTGAGTTTCGATAAAATGTGTTACGTACCTTAAAACTAGGTTTTTGTTTAGTTGAATTTCCTGAGTGGTTTTCAATGAAAATTAGATACGAATTTGAAAAATGATAACAGTAAGACCATAATTCTGATGACATAAAAACTTGGCTTCGAAGTACCTCTGCTCGAGTGCCGATGTTGAGATTCATTGCCATTTATAATAAATTTTTCTTGATTAACATCATAGCCCCCGTCGAATAATGTGTTGAAATATTGTTGAACCAAAAAGTTTGTTCCAAAAAGTGGTTAGGTAGTTCAAAAAGTCACAAACTCGCGTGCGAACTTTTGAACTGACACGTACGAACCAAATACGAACTTTTTGTAAACCGAGTTGGCAACACGGTATTATTATTATTACCGTTTCATTCACGGACTTTCCGGTGCAGACTTCAGGGCCTCACTGTGAACGAACCTTGTCACATGGATTTATTATTCTATTCGACAAACCTACAGAAATGTTGGGTGTTCATTTATTGTTTCTTTCATGTGAAATCATTTAAATAGATATTTCTGATTGTTTCCACCAATTTTGGACCCAAAACACGAATTAGGTACGCCTTTTCCCCCTCAAATTATCTTTGATCACTGGGGTAGTGCCATTTAATTGTCTTGATTCACCTGTTGACACTTTTTCTAGTGTTATTATACAAATTGATGGTGATTTCAGACAATTTCCCAGGTTTTTGACTCTTAAAAAATCGATTTTGAGAGCAAAACCATTGGTAGAACCTCAATTTTCCACTCTTTGGTCAAAATTGACTTCATATTCAGTCTTCTTGTCCCAAAAAACATGGAAAACGATACCTCAAAAGCTCATGTTACTAAACCACAAAAGTACCTATTTTTATATCCATTTTCACTCATAACATCCCTGGGTATATTCCGATCGGGCTGCAAAGTTTCAGGACACAACTAGGGCCCAAATGGAGCATGTGTGCGAATGAACGAGCTTTTTTAGACCAAAAATGAAGCCGGTATGCGTGATTCGGCGGACGGACACTGCATTTTTAGAATCTAAGCACCTTGAAACGGAAGAGAACAAATTTTGAAGGGGTGTTACAAAAATTTTTTGTTGAGCGATTACATAGGTGTATTATTCACAGAATAATAAACCAAAACGGAAACGTATTCGAGATAACGGTGCCCTGAGAATTTCAACCCCTATTTTTCACCGTTCAGAGTTGACTGTCAGTAAGGCTGAGCCTCGCGGAAATTCCCGCAGGGCGCCTTTATCATCCAAATCAAACCTCCAGTGTCATACCTCATCAGAATCAAACGTCAGAACATAATCTATTTATCCGCGTCCTTCATAACGTAAGCGAACTAAATGCCATCAGAAGAAGGTATTATTCAATTCCATTATTTGTCTCTCCGTTTTTTAGGTTGTTTGATTTGTAGCTGAAACGCTAACGATATGAGAGACGAGCATGCGCAGAAAGTGCCCTGCAATAGCATTTGGCAGTTGTGTGGCGAAAACTTCTTGATAATGATAATAACGCATATGAAATAAATCGATAGATATAAATATAAATCTGTATAAATATACATGATAATATTATTAATAATTAGAATTACAAATATAGTAATCATTAATAAAAATAATTACATTGTTAATTACAATAATCAAACCAATAACAGTTACTAATTACAATTAATAGCAAAAATAATTACAATTATAATTATTAACAATGCAGTGAGGCTGAACCTATCAACCTTCTGAAAAGAGTTCCACGTTTTCAGTTCTCTTCATTTTCGTTGCTGCCTGTTGCATATTGGGCGAATATTAACTGTTTAGTTAGTGGGCTGTTTTATAGGATGATTTGGGCTCAAAGCTGGGAACCTCAATTTCAAGAGTAGCGATACCTTCTAAAGGAAATAATTAAAACCTATAAGTTCTGGTACTTGAATAAGTAGGTACTGGACCTATATACCTAGGATATGATTGTAAGTCTCATAGGCATTTTGATGAAGGTACTCAGAGAAAGATAACGTTTCCTTTCTACCAACTGTTCCAATTATTCTACGAAAATACTCAATATTATCCAACAGAATTTGATTATGAACTGTTACGAGTCACTTGGTCGTATCATTCGAAGTGCCTGTTTACTGCTTTCCAGGAATTTGACCATACGAATAAATTTCTATTCGCTGGATCTTCAGAATGTGGAGTCCTACCTTGTTGTGGTTTTGAATACTCTACCTGCAGTGAGGCGTCATGGCGCCGACAACGTCTCCAAAATATGCCAGTTCTAGACAATTTGTGTAGTAGTTATGTTCTTTTTCTCGAGGATGAGAGACACAGTTCTCTACGGATTTTGAATATCGTTCATTTGGCCAATGTTAAGAATGCTCATTTATCATGTTTTGCTAACTAGTTAGGTTACTGCCCACAAGAGTTGAGCAGAGAAATGATTATAAGATAATGTAGACAGTGAAAAGCGCTGACCGATAAGTACCTTTGTAGGTACTTATATTATTTTGGTAAATAGTTCATATTTCTGCAGCCATCAAATCTCAAGTGTATCCTAAAATCAATTCACCTTCTAACTGCGTGGTAAAGCAGCATAATCGTAAGGTACCAAATTATAGTTTTTTTAGTTTCGATGATCGGTTTTATGGTATTAAGAATAATTTTAAAAAACGTCTTCCAATTCGAGTAGGCAGTATAGCTTACTCACTTGTATCACACGACCGTATAGAATAGTTGGTTAGATTCATTTAGTGGACAGGTGGAGTGTCCATGCATGGCCTGCATACATTTGGGACCATCCAACACCTCACCTCCACCTATCTTCCAAATTTCACCGCTTTACAATGATTGTCAGGGTAGCTATGGGCGCTACGAGGATCTGACGCTTGCGCATGCGCAGACGAAAGTTACGGTACGATTTCAATGATTTTAATGTGGGGCCATCTGCGATCCAACCCACACCTACGTTCTCCAGATTTCAGCCCAATTTGATCATTATTTTTGGTAGTTATGGGCGTTGCAAATAATTGACAGACATATAGACGGACGGATTGACACACGGAACCAAAAACGTTCCTTGATTTCTGAAACGCAAAATGGTAGTGAAAATTTTCATTTTGGACCACAGCTGACCACGTCCGTGACGCTGGCAGGACGAAAAGCCCCAGCCTGGAATGGCTGTTACTTTACTTTTCTTTCTGTTTCCATTCTTAATATTTGTTTTCGAACTTGTTTTTAAGAGGTCATTCAAGTAATAATAATAAACTAAATAAAAAAATTAGAAATTCACGAATTTGATATTCCCCTTACATATTGTTCATGAATATATTCAAGTATTGAAAAGTGTATATAAATACGATCGATATCTTCATTTGTCATGCGATAGATGTGTAGGTATTACCTCTCGTGTTACATGCAGGAAGGTTTATACGATTCCAAAAATATTTTTGTATGGAAATGTTAATGTATTGTTGAGTCGAGTTCAAGAGACCCTGTCTGTACTCAACGTCCAAGTTTATTCATTGGATCAGTACGTGCGTCATTGTGTTTATGCAGAGTAATTGTACGAGTGCGGAATGGTACATTTGGTCGTGCAGCTTAAATGCCTATTGTAGTTTAATCTCACTTTTAAAATTTCATATTTCATGGGTTTATGGAAATCATTCACATCGCTTTGGACACTTGTTTATTTTGGTTTTCTTGTCGTCGTATTTGGTTCTGATATCGAATAAAATTTATTGGTTGATTTGAACTGTTTATTTCCGCCCAAAAAGCTTACGATAAACCATCTTCAGTGCATAATTAACTTTAGAAAAGACGTTTTTGATGTTCGGTAGTACGAACCGTTGTAGAGCTTGTTGTACTGCATTCACAATTAGTTTCCCGAGTGTGTGCACGTATAGGAATATGATGAAGGCGAAGTTTTTGAACAATAGGATGGCCTTCATCGGCAATTTTCTTGTGACCTCTATGGCCTGCATGATCAATTTTCTGAGCAGTGGAAGTACCAACCCGAGAATATCCATCATCTCATGCTGTATTATCATAAAAGCTTTGCCTGGATGCTGGAGAACGTTGAGAGCGACGAGTTTCCTGCCGATGTCGTGGATAGCGAACGACAACCAGATGATCAGGAACCACATGATGTCGAAAGCGAACCAGACCTTTGACTTCACAAATTTTTGATGAACTGCGCTCAGGGCTGCGGACAGTATTTGCAGTGGTGTTTGCCACTCCTGCACAGCCGTTACATTATCCCTTTGATTTGCAGTATCCGTGACAGTGCCAAGTGCTTGTAGTTCTCCTTCGGAATCACTTCGAACAGTTTTACCCTGCGCCTGTTCATCGGGATGAAGATGTTCCTTTGAACCTTGATTCTCCGAGCTTTGCTTCTCTCCCGTAGAATTACCTTTTCTTCCTACTATACCGGTTGCATCAATCTTCGGCTCTGCTTGAAACTTCCCTTTGAGGTATTGTCGACGATACGCCTTGGGTCGCCATCGTCTCTCTATTGGGTATTCTTTTAAGAACGCATAACTCCTTGGGCCACCTAGCATCTGCATGGCCCTGACATCGTAATCCACTTCATTTCTGCTCCGGTCTTCCCGATCCATAATCGCCTCTTGAGAGGTCTCATTGGATTCATCTGATCCAACACCTGGTCCATTACCTAAATGGTCTTTCCAATCCATGATCGCCTCTCTATAGACTCCCTCTACACCCAGTGAACCAGGATGATATTCATCTGATTTTTCGTGTTCTTTTATGTCAGCCGTCCGCATAATCCAGTCTTTGGCTTCGTCCACTTCGTCTTCCCTGAAAATCTGGTTCTCTTCGTTTTTATTCAGTTCCCATTCGATGTCCCCAGAAGTTTCGTCGACCTTTTTACCGTCAGCAATTTCTTCAATTCTCCGCGGTCCATCTTCACCTTTGGAATCATTTCCAGAATCCTCTTCAAGTGACAGACTGATAACACCTTCCGAGTCGTCACCCATTGCATCAGGACGAGTAGATCTTGTACCATCCGACTGCGTGGCCTTGGGCAACTTGCTCCTCAGTTTTCTAGCGTTGCCCAGGAAGTCATTAGGTCCTTCAACTTCATCGTCGAGTTTATTATTCTGTTCATAATCAACCGTATGTAGATACCCCGCCTGTGTGACCGAAATAAGCACACTGACTACCGAAAAACACCCTAGGATGGACATGGCGAATTTAAACTGTCACTGACCAGACAAATTGTCCACCCAATGGGTGTTTTCTTTCACGCGTCATTCGAAATACCTACCCAACCATAATTTGAGAGCTTGAATTATAATAGTCAGGCCTAAAACTTTGTCGTGAAACTTGATCATTGTATATATCAACTAGTTTTATCGGTCGACATTTCAGGTTTACTGTTTTCCTATTGTTTTTTTATTTGATTCATGGCTGTTTTAATAGTTCTAGTACAGAGTGTCACATTTGTATTATATTCTGTTACACCTTTCGATTCATTATTTAAATTATAATGGATTTTCGTTGTAATACATGAATACGCACGGATCGATGTTGTACTTCTCATACGAGCAACAGCTGCGAACAGTGCGTGTGCCCGCAGACAGCACACTTCCGTATTGAATTACGCCCATAATGGGGTGAGACGGTCGATTCACGTACAAGTATGTGAACGAGGGCGGGAAATGCATCGATGACACGGTTCATGGTTGTCGAATGATTTATTAGGCACCCAGAAGTAAGATTAGAGAGAACGCTACAAATCATTACACAACGGTTTATTATTCACCTGTGTAGATGCCCCGTATGCGTAGATCGTTGTTTTCTGTGGTCAGCACCTTCCCTCCTGCATCCCCCAGGAAAGCCCTAAATAGGGCACTGGAGCCGGCCGGGCAATTACAGTTCCATAAATATGCGGTGAAACGGTCACCGACCAATAAAAATAACCGATTTATCTACCTATCCATCTATATAAATGTGAGGTGAATTCAAGAATTCGATCATTAGTTATGTGTTGTTATTCGCGAAGCATAGCATTTGTTATGTCGCAAACATAGATCTACCTAAAATAAATGTTCTGTCTCCAATCATCAATCTCCAGATAAAATAATATCGCGGAACTACCAATTCGCTTTCATGCGCCATGCTTAATTGTACTCAGTGTTCCCTGGCAATTATATCTGGGCTGGATCATGTTGACGAAGCTTTTCGATGCAAATTTCAGGGCCTTACTGTTAACGGACGGCTGGACGTGCAGTGCCCGGATGGTATCAAAAAATAGTCAAGTTCGAGATCAATTTTATTTAAAACTTCATACACTTCTGTTGAGTTTTCGAGCTAAGGTGCACAGTGTGGCAAAGGCGGCAAAATATATATTTCCTAAACATAGAAATTTTGATATTTAGTTCACTTTTCTTGCAGTATTTGAGTCAAGAATCCAGCTGTGACTGTTAAAAATATTTATTAAAAATTGAAAACCTGCCAATTTCCAGCTCGATAAAAATGATAAATTTTGCAAGATAAGCACCTATTTTCTGAAAGTCATCCATCACCCAGTGGTTTGTTTTAATAATTCGTGGACCCTGCTTTTATTTTTTGTACATATTACACACCCAAGTATGAGGTAAAGTCAAAATTCAACGCTGAAATGGAATGAGGTGGAATGATTGAGCGAAAACCAGCAATGTTCGACGAATATTAGGTTTTTCAGGCATTCAGAAAAAGCTTCGATATTCTTTGTTTTGGTACCACTTTTTTTTCTATTCCCTAAATATCAGAGAACTCTGTGAATTTCAGCTGCCGATATTTGTCGGTCTGATCGCAGCACTGTTCTAAATGGAGCCTGAAATTTCGAAAATACGATAAGCTACGAAAATACGATGTTTAGTTGAAGGAGTGTGCCACTGTTATGTCGATTTAGACATCAGAAACACCGTATCATTATAAGTTTTCTTTGATAAAAGGGTAAAAGCAAATTAGGTTGATACCTACTTAAAACCGATGAACAAAAATGTTTAGGAGTCAGCTATTAGGTACAAATTTCAGGCTAAAGAGGACGGTCGTTTCATTGCGGACAAAGTGCAAAAAGTAGTGTAGTAGGTACAAAATTACAATACTCTGTTCATAATATCAATCATCAATCGCTATTTAGTCAGCTAGAGCCTCTTTCCTAAGTAATTTTGCCTCTTCTTCGTCGGAAGGGGTCCGATGGGATGTCGTGCGCCGGCCTTTTGTAAGACCCATTGCCTTGGAATTTTGTGGTGGTACTGAAAAGGACCGTTCATATCTTTGTCTCGGGAGCTGAGGTTAGTTGAGTGCCCTCAGCTCACACGGGTCGATTACACTATGTTTGAGGGAAAATTCAGGTTATTAGAACAAGTAGAAGTTAATTATCTACTTCTTTTCTGTGTCAAACAATTTTGTATTGCTCTAATGGGATGAATATAGAAAAATAAGTTTAAAAAGTGTTTTTTTGTTTGCTTTTTTTGGCGAAAAGTGCGTTAAGGAGCTGTAATAGGTATAGGAAGTAATGGTATATTCGCATCAGCATTAAATTTTCTATAAGGTACCTAGTGGTTTTCAGAGTTTTTACCGAAAAATTGCCATGTGCGTTGTTCTGGATATTTCAGCCCCTATTTTTCACCCCTTATGGGTGACTGACAACGCCGAGCTTCGCGGTCCAGCTACACCCCAACTGGGACAAACTGAATTTCATTAATTTTGGTTCATGGTAACGAAGAAAAATGCGGACGGACAGAAATTTTTTCTTAATTTCATTTTTAGATTCTACGTACCTTGAAACGGGAACCGTCAAATATTGATGGGGTGTTTGCTTTTTTTTAATGGTTGATTCCATATGTTCATTAAGTAGGTGTTGAATGTTATAAACCAAAAATGTACTGTTACTATTCAATCACCGAAACCGGTATAACAGATTTTTTTTTTTTGGATCAGTGGAAATAGATAACCTTTCAATACCTTCGTATTTTATTTTGAAATGGGTTTCCGATTTCGTCGCTTGCGATTTAATTCGTAAAAGTTCCAACCCTTGGGTTTTATTGTTTTCCTAACCTATGTACAAAAAGGCTAATGATGTTGAGACCAAGTTCATTGAAGTTGATTTGTGTTGTCACCTCTCCAATGAACGGCTGGGCAGAATTGATCTTGGTGATTTACTGTGTCGTGTCAAAATAGGTTACTTACTTTACCTAGTGACATTTTAATGAAAACTAAGAATTTACACGCAACCTAAACCCCCAGCCACCAATCCTTAAAATCCTAAGGGTCCTCTGAAATTTGCATCCTCCCGAATTTTTGTAGCCTATACGTATATACTGTTGGAAGTCCCTTCACTCTCCAAGCCTAAGAGAAGCTCATCCGAATTGTAATAGCTTAATTTTTACATGAATTAAACTTCAGAGTGTCCCAGGGTAATCCTAGGGCGATGTTCCAAAAAGGTTGATAACCTAGGGAGAGTTTAAATTTACTTACACTAGAAATACACTAACTCCTCCCTATACGTCAAATTGTGTCAGACACTTGGGAGCAGTCAACATAAGACCGATTTGTCGTTGGTATAGGCAATGTATTTTTCATTTTTTAAATCTTAGTCGATCCTGTTCTTAGCTGTCGTTCCTTAGTTACGCCCGTCACTCGCGGTCGTTATTGAACTCGTCGCTTGTAAAGCACGAGTAAAATCGTCTTAAAATCGTCCAAACAACTCGATGCCATACTTGTTTTAAGTCAAAAAATGTTTCTTCATTTTTGGCCAATAAGTCCCCGTGTGCTTATGAATGAGAAAATATAAGAAACGTTAAGAAACATTTTTTGACTTAAAACAAGTATGGCATCGAGTTGTTTGGACGATTTTAAGACGATTTTGCTCATGCACTTTTATCTCTAAAATGCATCCCTAGAGAGATATAAGCAACTGAAGGTGTTTAAAAAGTCGAACTTGAAGCGCTTAATCTGGCCATAGCTCAAAATCCTGACGGTAGATTTTTTGTGCCCATTGAGACTTTTGTTCAGGAGACTGAAAGGAAGCCCCGTGCCAAATTCTGGCTCGATCTAGTGAAACCACTTCTACATTGAAAAAGTGCGGGGTCCTTTCTTTCACTGCTTTCCGCTTAGCCTGGCCGGAGATGATCTGCCCAACAACTGAATTTCGTTCATGGTTGTGAGCACCTTCTTGACGACTTACCATATCTCTCTCACCTTGAACGAAAACATGATCATTTCAGTTTCACATACCTACTTCTGTACGTGTGTTTTAATTTATTTGATTCGTATTAATGAAATATTTACCTGTACTGCATATTTTTGCGGGCACCGATCGATGTGGCAACGCCAGAATTTGTCTCCCGAATTTTTTTGGCGTATCGGAATTCACTTGCTTCACTTCCATTTGCGTTCACTCTCGTTGGCTAACTGGTAGCAGATGTTTACCTGACAAGGTCGGTGAGGAATTTATCCATCACATTTTGCCTTCTGGACCGACGCGGTGCCGAGTCCTTGATTCGCAATGTTTACTTCATTGGCCTCAACAGATTAGAGAGGATTACTGATGCCGAGTTCAACGGTTAGTCAATCACTCGCTTCGCGAATTATCTGCAAGAGATGAACGTATTAAAACTTTTACCTTCATGGGTGTTAAGGAGACGGCAAGGAGGGCAGCTATTCCTCGCGTCTGACTCCGTAGAATGAGAGGTCATCGCGTTTGTCAAGCGGCCACGATGCACTCTCTGCGAATGGATGATAAGCTCATTTCTAGGGTGCTCTACTTTGCAGCTCATCGCGAAGGCTCTGGCACTACGCACTTTTGCGTGAATGGTCGATAAAGAGCCCTGTTCTTTGGGCTCGTCAGTTCTGTACGAAATTGAGGATTTCTCATTGAATTGGGAATTCTGAGGAGGGTTTCCCTGTAAGTGCTGTCTGTGGCTGCTGAACAACAATAATGTTCTCCAACCCTGTAAGTGGTGGGGTCCGTTGGCGGAAAGTGATATTTGTGAACGAGCTAGACGGCAAGAAATTGGGTTGCCCTCCCTGAAATGGAGCTCTTTGAAGTTTTCGTATTTTCTGAGATTCGCCAAACCACGATTTTCATACGAGAACTTCAGGGGTTCACACCACTCGAAAATTATTCAAATTAGGATATTCTGAAAGGAAATTCATCGAGCTTTTCAACAGGAGTCGCCGATCATGTTTTATAATTTTTATGGCGAGTTTTATGTGGAAACACGTGATTTACGAGGGAAAAAACTTTCACTGCCGAAAAATAGGAAAACCAGAGAAAAATAAAATTGCTAAGAGACTTTATCGATCGGAAATGACCCCAGAAGTCGATTCCTGGCTTCTTGCAGACCCGTTTCCGAAATATCCTGTACTACCTATATTATGAGGGCCACTAGTTATGTATATATGTATGGGGGCGGCTCCTTACAGGTGGATTTCCCGGCAGTGAGGGGAGGGGGTGTCTCTAATTTTTTCGCATTTCTTAGCACTTCGGAGTCTCGTTTATCATACTTAAGTACGGTCGTCGATCGCAGCGCTGCCCTCGCCAAACGGACGTTCACCGAACTAAAATTCCTCGGTATCCTCCAGCTTTATATGCAAAAGGGGCATTCGGCTGTCTCGGCGGTCACCCTCCCGGCACAGGGTGGAAAACGAGGGGTGGAAAAGGATGAGCTCCCTTCCCCACCAGCCAACGTCATTTCGACCCGCCAGAGCGCTTCAGTGTTGATCCAGCTCCCGTGTCGAACGTATCTTTGGCGGTTGTTGCAGTAATACACATTTCATCTCAGTGCTTGCGGACAATTTTTACCTCGTTACAACCCACACTAACATCACATATATCAGTCACTGGCGCCATACTTATGTTGTCCACCACAAGTACACCGTATTCTACCCGGACATCCCCGAAATCCGCAATGAACGGGTGAAAATCGCCATAATCCCGCTTCGCGGCAATCGCGATTTCTCAAACGACTTACTATTCGTTAATTAACCCGGTGTTAATTTTTTTTCCCCTTCAAAAATACGCACAGTCGCACATAACAACTTTTTCTTGTACTTTTGTTGGTGCTGTTCGGGACGCTTAGGATTTTTTTCTTTGTTTGCAATAACTTCAGTTAACTCTCCACAAATGTCACCTCATCTCCTATGATGTACGGGCACAGATACGCTGAGCCGCAATACACGCCGCCACTTCCCCGTAGGAACCCGCCGCCTCCAAACGCAAGGTAATCATCGGCCACAATTTTATTACTGAATTTAATTGGTAACATTGACTCAATACACATTTTACGCACAATAAATTAAGTAAACTGTGTATTTCTCTAAATTTACAAATATGTTTACAAACGGATTATAGACAATAATTCTTATATTGGGAAGCACTTTGCAGGGAAAAAACGGTCTGGACACTATTCTAAGATTTCAAATGATATCAATGTTTACAAGTGATCAGAACATTCCATCAAAATCCAATTCTTAAATATTCTTTCCTTACAAACATATCTGGGTAACTTTCGCACTTTGAATTACAATAAATTTTCAGAAAGCTGCTCTTATGAGCTAATTTTTTTTATTTGAGTTTCACGGGCAACAAAGAATTGAATAGGTACCTATCTACGTACCTAATTGGCTAAAAAGTGTACTAAAATTTAGAATAATAGAAAGCAAAATAACAGCGATGAAATACGCGAATAGAAAAAACATCTAACAGTAATTAGCAAGAGCTGGAAAAAACTACCTTATAGAATCGCCTCCACAATGAAAATACTCATATTAAAACTGAATTTCAACAAAACAGCTAAATTTGACGGATTCGGGACTTGGATGAGTTCGAAGAAGCAGTAAATAGGGCCAAATTTTTTCAGACCTATTTGAGTTGTTTCAATTGATGATATCAAATTTTTTTCGGACCTATTCGGAATTGTTTTAATTGATGGTATCAAATTGTCTTTAAGTAATTGAAATTGTATAAAAGTGGAGTGGAGTGGAGCCCCTCTCCACCCCAATAGAAACCTTCTTCAATTCCTTCCCAAAATTTCTGTTGCCGCCACTATCATCCTGACGATAATTTTCTATTTCCAGCCTCATATTTTTGGCAAACCTTGAAAGTGTATATTGATTTCCCTATTGGAAATAAATACGCCGTAGATCCTCTGCTTTCCAAAGGTGTAGGAACTCTCCGGCGAACTCAAGGGAATTTTACGTGTAACTCTTCACTTCGGAAAGTCTGGTGTCGAGGAACCGAATCGTACTTTTTAGCTTCGGGTTTCTACAACTAAAGCCTATCCACTGACTTGAGACCTATCTTGAACCGAATTTTAATCGTGATGTGGTAGATATGGACTTCATCTGATCTTCCAGTAAACCACGAGTGACATGTTCTAGTGTCTACCAAACTTCAGTGCGTTAGAATAATAAAATTCCATCCAGAAATAAACTGGCATTCTGGCGTTCAGCTTCACGAATAATTTTTTACTCATTGAAAGCGAACCCGAAATTATATTCATATCATGAATTTTTTGTTATTCGAAATTAGTTTCTACCCAACTTCCCATTCAGCCTTCAACATTTTTAGAGGGTTAAATAACGGGGTTTCGAGTGTTTGTAGTTATATATAAATATATTTCCAATAAGTTCATAACCTTATTTGCTAGAATATAATTTAGCTATTTGGTCTGGTCTGCCCACTGGTATTTGGCTGAGATTTGATTTCATTTGTGAAATTTCAAATTTAATTCAATTTTATTGCGAATCGAAAAACACAATTTTCAATCCCCCTTCACATTTCCCAGCATATGGAATAGTTAAGTCAGTTTCTGTTTTAATTTGCCAAAATTCGTGAATTTTCACTAATTCATGGTCGACTCCAAAAGCAGTCATATGTACTCCATATTTGGCGCACTTCCTGTACCAAATAACTCCAGCAGTAAGGTTCAATTCAGTAGCAATACTTATTATTCCTGTGAAGGGGTACTCGTTTCTTATAAATGAAATAAATTGTTCGCTAATGTAAATTATATAGGTAGGTACCTGTTATTGAACAGACCTTTTCCTTGTAGTTTTTTGATCTCACTAGTATAAATTTGTCGGTTTTTTCGTGAATCGGGTTGCCTGGTGGATAGGATTTCAAATCATCTCCTCATAATGGTAGGTCTATCATACTTAGGTGATAAGTTACATGGAAATTCTTCGTGGCGTGACAGTTCAATCATTACACGCGATTTGAAATCGTGTAACATACCAACCATGCAGGAGCTAATCGTAACACGAATGCGAATTTCTACGACCAGCATTCTAAATAACATCATTGAAACGAATTGTTTTATTTTGTGTATTGCTCCCAATTTTACAGAATAATGTGCCAATCAAATGTCCTCTAGACTTGATATCAGTATGTTATAAATCAATCGAAGTTGACTCATCATTCCTACTTATCGGTCAACAGCTGCGGTTCCCATCTAAAATTTTGTCCCTATCTCTTCGATGGTAGGAATTTTAGGGATTATCAAAATTCCTATTTCTCCTATTTCAATGCTCTGATCGAAAAAACTATCTAAATCCATAAAATTCTGTTTGTACATTTATTTTAATCGCCATTTCGGTATTTAACCTTTTTACTTGTTTTTCGTTCCAAACATAAACCGGACATTTCATCATAACCTTTTAGTTTAAGTGGCTGATTTTGCGTTGAAGAATCCGAGTTTTGTACTGAATCGACCTTCGAAACCATCTAAATCTGTTAATAGTCAATGTTGGTATACATTCAATGGTAGTATAGGATCATCTCAATATATAACAGACATTGCAATATAGCTAAGCACATCATCATCAAAAGTTGTAATCAACTGTATTTAGACTCTTAAGGCACCTATGGATCACTAGGAAAACTGGAGTAATTATTAATTGAAACGTTACATAAATATTAGTATCACTGGCTAATGGTATGACAATCAGTGTTATAAAAGACAAATTTTCGCATTCATTGTGGCCTGTTTGATTTGTACATGAAATTGGATAATCCCAGCTAGGTAGGGATCGAGACTTACTACAATTCTATTCTAGCTAGAAAATTCTGCTTTTTCGCTGCATTAAGAGATCCGGACGGAATGGAAATGTCATTGGAGTTCCTACCTCTGGCCGTAGCGTGGAACGGACCAATTATATTCGCGTGGTTTATTCAATTTTCTTTGCTTAAACGCTCGTTAGCTCGGTTCACTTTTCACCGCAGCCATTTTTTCCCCTCCAGGCGGACAGTTTAATTTTGAAAGGACCCAAACTTGGATCGTGCTTTGTTGGGACTTCCATTACCATTGCCGATGTGCAAATATGAGGCCACAGAGAGGTGAAGGTGATTAGAATTGGGAAAAGGTGAATATAGAAACTGGGGAGCTTGGAAGATAATGCAATAATAGACACTGTAGAATTAGGAAAAGGTGAATTTAGAAACTGGGTAGCTTGGAAGATAATCCAATAATAGACACTGGACAGTGAGCTATGGGCCCGAAATGTTCCTTGGACATCCAAAACATTCCTTCCTACGCCGAAATTGGCCCGCAGTACCTGCGTTACGATCTACCTCATTATAGAGAGCTTGGGAGACGATCGATCTGAATGTGAAGCCCTAGGAGGTCGGGCGGTAAAGGTCTGAGGCTGTAACTTACCTACCTACGGGAGATGTATGGCGTAGGAAGAGTAACTCAGGCCCTTCGCGGTCTTCCTTGTTCCCTTGTATCGCTCTTCCCGCGAGACCCAATTTTCCTCTTTGCTCGGGCACCACGTTATTTGTAGGGACGACGACGTCGTGATGTAGGTTCCTGACAAGAATTGAATGAAACCTGACGACTTTACAAAGCCTTTCTGGGTTCACAAGAGTTGAAGAGGACATATAAGCTACCTAAGCGAGTTTTGATATTTATCTGACAACCGCTTTTACTTGCTCGAGCTAGCTCTTCTGTGACGCTTCTTCCTAATTTTATCCCTCCACATATTAGGAATGTGAAATAAAAACCTTTCTTATTCGCGGATTTCACATAACCCTGTGATTACCAGCTTTTCAGACCCTTTGCTCCCATCAATTGTCAGTCATTTGTGACATTCAGTTGTGTATAATGATTCTCAGTATTTGTCGACGCTTTTCTCCAAAACTCCCGATACCTGTAAATATTTGCATCTATACATACCAGCTTGATAATATCGGAAAAAAAATCGGACATATCGTATCAGGTGTTTCTACTCCAAGTTATTACTCAGACATCTTGAAGATAAAAAACAAACCTGTTATTCAATTAGATGAATAATTAGGTAAATGAACTAACTGGGTTACAAATGTTGAGTGTCCCAAATATATCAAAATTAACGTAATCATTGGAGATTTACTTGGTCCCTGGTTTACCTAAATATCTGTAATTGCAGGTGATTGATTATATCCCGCAGGTTAATTATAAAAATGTCATTCAACAAAATGGTGATATTTCTTCGAATATTCCGGCGCACGGAGTTGTAACGCGGCGGGGCTTAATATTGGGAGTATTTCCTGTGATAATTATCCCTTGATTATGCATATCGTATTATGATCGAGGGCCGAGGGTTGAATGTAATCAGGCCGCGTTGTATTGGACAGGTACCTGGGCCAGGATTAATTCCATTACAGCTCATAAAGATCGATAACACTCCGAATAATTTGGGTACACATTTCAACGTCAACGCGAGAAATAACAAAATGTATTAGCGGTAATATGTGCTCTGATGGTTCAGCGTAACCAATAACCATTAATCATTCAATAACGGGGAACTTTATTAATGCAATATAATATTAAACTCATGTTGGTACGGAAGAAACAGAGAGAAACCTGTATCTTACTCCGAATGTTATGTTTAATAATATTGTAATGGAATGATCTCCATTGGTCGTCTTGTGCTTAACGTTTGTTATTACTGATGTGCTGGTTTTTTCTGACAGTTGGTTTTTGGTTTTTGAGGACAAAACCTTGTTGTGAATACATAAAAAGCTAATTTAAATTTGTTGTTATCATTACAATATATGAACTTGTGTAAGGTTCTTGACCACTGAGTCTAACTTGTTGTTAGGGTTCTCGAGGGTTGTTCGTTGAATGAAAAAATCCATTTATCATACGTGAACAACCCTCAAGAACCTTAACAACAGTTATAATATGATCCGCAATTAATTAGTAATAATATTAGTAGGAAAACCTTCGGTAAAGTCAGAGATCTAGACAGTGAACCGACATCAATACGAAGCGACCAATTTGTACTAAACCGGGGGGTGGGGATTAATCCTGAGGGCTTGTTCTATAAAAGTTGGTGTCAGGTCGAGTCCTGGACTTTTGGAGAGTTCGTGGATAACGTCAAACCATGGATATTGTAGATACTGTATAAGAATACAACCTACGGTTCTCCGTAGAAGATGCTGCTGTACTTCACAAGATGGTAATGAATCCACTGCTGTCGCTATTACTTAGTAACGAACTTTCCGTATACTGAACATTAGTGGAGGATTAGGCTCGAATCGTAATTACAACCGGTCATTCCGGTTTCCCTGATGAGGATTAAAACTACCATAAATTGGCAAAGGAAGTTCATTACCATTCCAACAACGCTACAAAGCTCGGTTATGATATAAAGGGAGGGGAGCTTTTCCCAGTACAAAAGAATCCGAACAGGGGTGGAATTAAAGGTCTTCATATCTCAGGATTAGCGCCCTCAAAGTTACCAACCCCCAACCCCCGCCCGTGCCACAGTCCGTCGTTTAATAATGCACCCAGTCTAACCGGCCACCGTCCTGAACAATTACAACGTGGGGATCTCCCTAGCAACTTTATGATTAGTTCATATTAATTACTATTAATACGGATTTCGAGAGAGACCTATCATTCGAAAACCGTCTGGACCTATTTTCTTAGTACCAGTTATTTTACTTTATTTTTTAACCAACCAAACCAGTTTATTTTGTCATTTGCAGCTGATATAATTTATGTTGAAGGTATTCTTAATTAACATACTCACACAATCAATGCATACACAAAATCCCATCTCAGTTCTGGACCTAAAGATAGCGACCCAGGTCCGTGCATTCTCTGACCTTGGTCGTTGCTCGTATTCTTGTGCTACAATGATCTTGCCTATACCGAAAGCGTGCTGTGCTGATCTGGGCTGTTTTCATAGTAGGTAAATGTTAGCTGATTCCGGATATTCTTATCCTTACTGGTTACCGTATGTATCATCAATATCTTGCTAACGTGTATTTCTTCAAATCGCGTAAAATCCTGGCCTTGATTTATTCTTTAACATAACCCTTCGATAACCGTTGAAAAAACGCTGTAAATCCCTGCTCAACGGTTTATTATTTTATGTACTGTACTGTACTTTACTGTACTTTTTTATATATTATGTACTAGTCTATACATATTGTGTTGATCGCAAACCCTCCGTAGGTTAGTACCTAACCCCGTACTCGTTACTAGGTACCTACCTAAATCACGAGTTAAATGTTGCTAAAATGATTCTGTCGATGACAAACAGTAACTAAAATGGCAAAAAAAACGCTAACAATGAAGTTCTGAAGGAAAATTGTTGATGTGGAGTGAAATAGATGCCCCTCCTGCGTAGATCACTGTTTTCTTTGGTCAGTACCTACCCTCGTGGTCAAGTATAATGATCCGTTGTGTAATAACTTGCCCATCAATAATACTTCAACGGTTGGTCAAGTTGTAAAAGTACCGATCATCAAAATCTAGCCCCTTCTTGGTGGATGAACCGTTTTGTAATAATTTACCGTTATGTAATAATTTACCGTTGTGTAATAATTTGCCGTTGTGTAATAATTCACCATTGTGTAATCATTTACTCATCAATAATACTTCAAAGTTTGTTCAAGTTTCAGAAGTTCCTACCAACAAAATCCAATAGTCCATCACTTATCAAGTGAAATAATATCGCAAAGTAACCAACTCGACTTCATACAGCCATCCTTGATTATAATCAGGTGCTCCCTAGTGATGATATCCGGGCCGGATTTATACCATTTGATTCACGATCGTGTTGATGAAGCTTTTTGGTGCACACGAACGGCTGGGCGTACAATGCTCCGGGTGGTCTCAAAAAATTGTTTAGGTCAAGACAAATTTAATAACGTAAAAAAAAAACCCAAACCCTTCTATCGAAAGTTTTCGAGCTACGGCGTTCTTAAAATGTCAACCCCTATTTTGAACCCCTTAGAGACGACTGACAGTAACGCCGAGCTTCGAGGACCAACTAGACCCCGAACTGAACCTATAACCCGAATTTCATCAATTTTGTTTCATGGTAACTAAGAAAAGTGAGCAGTACGGCGTACGGCGGACAGACAGAAATTTTTATATTGCGTTTTCGGATTCCACATACCTTGAAACGTAAACCATCAAAATTTGAGGGGGGTTTAGAATTTTTATTTTTTTCATGCTCGATTCCAATGGTTCATTATTGAAAATAATAAACCAAAATTAGATTGAAGGATAAGTTGTACTTACTTCCGTGGCGCTGCAGTCCTTCGCATAATCTGGGCCTCCTCCAAGGATAAGTTGTTGAATACCTACCTATACAATAATTTATCGTTCATTGGTACTCGAATCCCAATGTTCATCAGCTTTATTTGGCCGGATATACACAGAGTGGTTACGCTCGTAGAAGTAGGTAGTTTATCGGTTAAACCACGGATACTAGACTACACTGTAGGGACAACTAGTCGAGCGTGTGAGCCCTCGTGAAATTTTAAAGACGCATTAGCTACGTGCTTCGAGGTAAGTGCGATTTATGTATTTTGTAGGAGGGCATCAGCTTAGGTTGCAAGAGGACGGGAAGAAGCGATAAGGAACAAGAACGAACTAGTGAACAATTCGACAGAACTGCTTGCAGGGTGTGAACCAGAACAGGAGTCGTCAAAATTAGCTGCTCTTTCCCACCTAATCATAAAATGTACTTAGGTACCGGTATTCGTCCCTATAAAAACCGAGAGGTTAATACGCTCACAGAAATAGGCTGTCTGTAGAAACCACTGGTCGACCGTGCGTGTGTGCCACCGTGAAATTTTTAAGACGCGTTAGTCAACGGTATTGATGTTATCGTCTCAAAGGTCGCTGATGAGCGGTGGATGGCAATTTGTCAGGAGGGTTGAAAAGGACACACGAGAACCGACACGAAGGTCGGCCCGGATCGGAAACCCGATTTACATCGATTGGTTTCCTCTTGGAACTGACTCGGTATACCGAATGAACGTGGAGATGGAATTAATACACTTACCAGAGGAAGTTAAAGGGACTTGAACGCTTGTTCAGCGCACTTCCGTTGCCAAACTCAGAAATTACTACGTTGATAAAATCGTAATCGTAAATCTGTACAGGATATAGAATCACGGAATTTCGTGTTTCATTTAAATTCGATAGTTCAGGCAGAATACCGACTAACGATCAGATCACGCTCGTTCGTTACTCTTCGTTCAAACGGCTAGTGTTCCACCGTAGTGGATTGTAATAGTTAATTGTAATAGCTAATTGTAATAGATTGAAGTAAAAAGTGAACAAGGAAGTGAGCAAATTGAAGTATAAGTGAACTAGGAACGATCTGTGATACAAATCGAAATCGGGGTCTAAAATTTGAAGAATTATGAATATCTCATTGATTTGGTTGTACCTATTATCAGTGAATTATATGTTGTGTACCTAACTGAAAAATTTGATAAGTAACTACATGTAAAACGCTGCAAAGTCCTTGTCACATGGGTTTATTATTCCATTGGACATACCTACCTACAGAGATGTTGGCTGTTTATTTATTGTTTCTTTCATATAAAATAATTGAAATAGCTATCTCTGGTGGTTTCCACCAATTTTGGCCCCCAAAACTCGAATAAACTACGCTCCTTTTTTTTAAAAATAAATTATCTCTGATCATTGGTAGTGCCATTTAATCTTCTTGATCCACCTGTTGACACTTTTTCCAGTGTTATTATACAAATTGATGGTGATTTCAAACGATTTCCCAGGTTTTTGACTCATAAAAAATCAGTTTCGGGAGCTGAACATCTGGTAGAACCTCAATTTTCTATTCTTTGGTCAAAATCGACTTCATATTCGGTCTTCTCGTCCCCAAAAACATGAAAAACGATACCTTAAAAGCTCATGTTACCAACATGTTGCTAAAACGCAAAAAGTACCTATTTTTATACACATTTTCACTCATAACACCCCTGGGTATATTCCGATCGGGCTGAAAAGTTTCGGGACACAACTAGGGCCCAAATGGAGCATGTGTGCGAAAGAACGAATTTTTTAGACCGAAAATGAAGCCTGTACACGTGATACGGCGGACGGCGTACGGCGGACGGACATTGCATTTTTGGAATCTACGTACCTTGAAACGGAAAAGAAAAAATTTTGAGGGGGTGTTATAAAAATTTTTTGCTGAGCGATTACATAGGTGTATTATTCACAGAATAATAAACCAAAATTAACTAAATACCAAATATATAGGTACTTCTACCTGCATGGGTTCTCAGTTTATATCGCATTTTGGTTTATTATTCTGTGAATAATAAACCTATGTATTCGCTCAGCAAAAAATTTGTATAACACCCACTCAAACTTTTTTCTTTTCCGTTTCAAGGTGCGTAGATTCCAAAAATGCAATTTCCGTCCGCCGTCCGCCGTCCGCCGTATCACGTGTACAGGCTTCATTTTCGGTCTAAAAAATTCGTTCTTTCGCACACATGCTCCATTTGGGCCCTAGTTGTGTCCCGAAACTTTTCAGCCCAATCGGAATATACCCAGGGGTGTTATGAGTGAAAATGTGTATAAAAATAGGTATTTTTTGTGTTTTAGTAACATGTCTGTAAAATGAGCTTTTAAGGTATCGCTTTTCATGTTTTTGTGGACGAGAAGACCGAATATGAAGTCGATTTTGACCAAAGAATAGAAAATTGAGGTTCTACCAGATGTTCAGCTCCTGAAATTGATTGTTTATGAGTCAAAAACCTGGGAAATCGTCCGAAATTACCATCAATTTGTAGAATAACACTGGAAAAAGTGTCAACAGGTGGATCAAGACGATTAAATGGTATTCAATGATCAAAGATAATTTGAAGAAAAAAAAAAGAGCGTACCCAATTCGTGTTTTGGGGGCCAAAATTGGTGGAAACGACCAGAAATAGCTATTTCAATTATTTTATATGAAAGAAACAATAAATAAACAGCCAACATTTCTGTAGGTATGTCCAATAGAATAATAAACCCATGTGACAAGGACTTTGCAGCGTTTTTTATTTGGGTACCTATTATCATTAGGCATAATTATAATGTGAAATTTTACTTGAACTGATTATGTTTATTATTAAACTAGCAGGAAAATCCGTTGTACTAAATACAACTGGTTCTAGAGCGGTAGGCATCGAATTGAAGCCACGAAAAATTTGCACTTGATAATGGCAGTTCCACACATTTTTATATATACGAAACTGTTTCATAATTATTTCTCTGTCTATGTCTGTTTCATATTTATGTTCACTGGAAAAATGATGAAAACTTTTGGTCCACTAACACTCGGAGCGATTGGTCTGAGTATTAGACCCAGGAACCCGTCGTGAAATCTTTAAGTTGTAACAAATCTTCTCCCCAGCTACTTCAGTCTCAAGATCGGACACACATTTTCACGGTCTTATTATGAATCCATGAGACGGTAAGAAATATGAGGGTTACCTACCACCTATCAACTACGCGATTGTTCTGACGGTGAAAACGCGATCGTCGAATAAATTATCAACGGCATGTCCCGCAAAAACCGTTTTAATAGTGTTGAAACCGCCGTGAAAACTTCTTTCCGACAGCACCCACCTTTTTCTGGTCATTGGTCGAAAGTGATCCGCGACATGGGCTCGACCGTAGCAACCAGAAGCACCAACTCCAGTGCTACCGCTACGGACGGCCAGGTATACGATCAAAACGATCAAAGAGGTCTGGAGGATCGAGCGATAGCTAGATAACCTGGCCCGGAACTCGTTGATCCCAATGAGACCTCCCTCATGAAAATCCGTTCAGCCGTTTGGCCCTGACACTAAAAAAAAAAACTCCCGAATTGTATAATAGGGTGTGAACTAAATCACTCGCGATGAAATCGGGGAAACCCATTTCAAAGAAGAAAAAAAAAACGGTTATTGAAAGGTTGTCTATTTCCGCTAATACACGAAAAACGCGAAAAATACACTGTTATACCGATTTTGGTGATCAAACCGTCGTCAGTAACAATGGTTTGATCACCGAAAGCGGTATAACAGTAGTGTATTTTTCGCGTTTTTTCGTTTATTAGAGGAAATAGACAACCTTTCAATAACTCCGGTTTTCTTTTTCTTTTAATAGGATATAGTGGAACTCCTTGCCATACCACTTGGGGTGGTACTAATAAACTGGATGGAATTTAAAATTGTATTGTTGATATTATTGGAATGGTAATTCTGTAAGGCTTGTTTTCGTGAAAATCGCTTGAACTCTGACTAAATTATTTTCTGTCGTTGAAATCTGTCGTACCTCGGGTGTCGATCTTGTCCCGACGGGTAAAACATACTCGTGTTACAGAATTAGCCCTAATATTTTCGCTCTTATCGGCTTGAAGAAAGTGAATTTCGCAGAAAAATTCAGTTGATTCCTCTTCTGCAGGTCTCGGTTTTCATGTGACATGGATAGATGAAGCTGTGTTCGTCCCTGTCGCCTCACTGCAAGCCAGAAGTAATGCCCCTTGTTCCTCCCCCGTAATTTGTCCCCGTAGTTTTGTTTCCAACTGTCTATCACCTTCGCTCTGGATGTCAACTTCTTACTGTCAACCTAATGCATGTGGCGGGCCTGTAACGAAATACATAAAAAATAACCCAAAAAGATCCAGGTTTCCCTTTCAACTGTAATATCGTAGAAAAAGAATTCCAGGACACATTTTTAAGCCTTTTTTCTTCGCCCTTGTGCCGCTCTCGGAGCCTTCTTTTGTGAATTTTAAAGACAGCCGCAACCTCCCCTGTATGTTAGGGTGGGGCTGTTAGTTGGCAATCTCCTTTATCCCTTCCTTTTTACCCGGCAGAATAAAACCATCATTTTTCATACCCCCTTTCCCTCCATAGAAGCCCCGTATAAACGCACCCTACTTCCTACAGTACTTTTCTCATATAGGAATGTGTTCTCGCCATGTTCGCACAATATTACACCGTCAAGAAGGAAGTTACTTTTCGACGTAGAAATTCCAACTTCAATTAGGCGAAAATACTTTTTTATTCCATATGGGCTTCTTCGTATTTTAATATGTCTACATGTTGCATTCTTAGCTCCTAATTTATGAGCCACACTCATTAGGAATTCTGGATTAATTAAAACAAGTCAGCTTCCAACTGTCGAGGGATGGCAGGAGCTTTCGCTCCAAACTTTTTCACAAAAGTTAAATTGTTGAAATGTCATTTTAAACGTATAATGTGCATACTAAACCTCAACCATAGCACATGCATTTACATCCCATCATGGTCGAATTAAGGATGTATATATATAGATTTACTCAGCTGAAGTGTAGGACATAAGCGTATGAGGTGGAGATTGATCCCATCACGATAGCGCTGCTCATCTCCCCGTGTGGAATCTAATTTATTTTGAGAACCAATAATTTTTACGACCTTCCAACAAAATGTCGAAGGTATTGGAGAACTAGCCCAAAAACGGGCTTTTCCGACTGATTTCTGGAAGACCTGTCCAATGTTTTCCTCACACGATCGCCTATGTATCGTCAATGAGTTACATAACTGCCAACGATATCCCAATCGTACATTATCATCTCCTTCTGTCTAAAAAACCATCTGGATCTCTGAACGGGAATATTCGATTCACGAGTTCATTCGAGTTCGATTTGAATCTGCTGTACGATTTTAATTGACCTGAAATGTTGGCTTTTGAAACAGGCTCATGTTGATGATTTTCCCGATTCAAACGCAGCCCTAATACGATAGGTACTCATGGTGTGAACATTTACTAGTTTATAACATTTCATTCAGGTCTATCATAGTAATTGGGGAAAACTGTTTCATTATATGTTGGGCACCCTGTCTACTGACTCCTGTACGCTTAAATTTATATATTCCTGCTTTGATGAATTGGTTTGCATTTGAGACCACCAGCGAATGTATGGCAGTTTGGAGAAATGCATGAGAACTAAATTAGTAGTGAGCGAATTTAAGTTGATGCGTGGCTTCAAGACAATACTGGTATATAATAATATATTTTGATTAACGCGAATACTTGCTGGACAATTATTTGTATGAATCTAGATCGACAGTTACGGTCCTGGACCTAGTCCATCATTCAGTCAGTGTTCGACGTTTACTCAAATTGATTCCTCAGTGACAGACCCAGGTACGCCCTAACCCACTGAAGCTCCAGGTCTGCTGACCCTAAGGGGCTCTTTGTTCGGCGTTTCACACAGCATGAGCAAAAGTAGAGGCTCCCGCCACAAAAGCGTACAATCCTCGGATGCACGCTAAATAAACTCAGGTCGGAGGTAGGTTTATCCAAACACGAGGAAAGCCAGGGGAGCTTCTGCCATCCTCTGTGTTATTAGCATTTCCAAGGCACACTGTCAAAACTTCTAAAGGTCCTTTCTGCATCATTCGCCACCATAGGCATAGGAGGCTCCTGAAATAACAGTAGCGGAGTAGCGAAAGTTTCGAAGCTGGCGAGGAAAAGGCTCAAACGGCCTTTTGATGCTATTACCACAGTCGAGAACTGCGATGAATGAGAATTGTGGACGTATATTCACATTCGAATTGTGATTTTATGCCTCAAACAGGACCGAACCATCCAAAAAACGCAATATTTATTACTACACTAGCCTGACCGCTCGCTTCGCTCGCTATCCGAGATTCGCTGTACGCAGTATCGTGGAACCAACAAACGACGGAAAAATCCCATACCCTACCGGGTATTTGTGCCCAATTTTATCAAAATCCGTCAAGCCATTCAGGAGTTGACCATGGTCGACCATATTTCCGCTATGGTCAGGGAATTAAAAATGTGCCTACGTTCAACTTGGGAGGCTACCGGATATTGGTGCCAACTTTGGTCGATATCCGTTAAGCAATTCGGGATTCGACCATGGAGGGGCCCATGGATGCGCTATGGTCGACCGCGGGGGTAGTCCGAAGGGTCGATCGTAGATAGAATTTCAAGTAGATTACGAATACGCGATAAAAAATAGGGGTTACCATTTCAATTAACGAAGTTGACCATGGTCGACCATAGTTCCGCTATGGTTAGGGAATTAAAAATGCGACGTTGCACAACTTGGGAGCCTACTGGATATTCGTGCCAAATTTGGTCGATATCCGTCAAGCCATTCAGGAGTTGACCATGGTCGACCATATTTCCGCTATGGTCAGGGAATTAAAAATGCGCCTACGTTCAACTTGGGAGGCTACCGGATATTGGTGCCAAATTTGGTCGATATCCGTTGAGCAATTCGGGATTCGACCATGGAGGGGCCCATGGATGCGCTATGGTCGACCGCGGGGGTAGTCCGAAGGGTCGATCGTAGATAGAATTTCACGTAGATTACGAATACGCGATAAAAAATAGGGGTTACCATTTCAATTAACGAAGTTGACCATGGTCGACCATAGTTCCGCTATGGTGAGGGAATTAAAAATGCGACGTTGCACAACTTGGGAGCCTACTGGATATTCGTGCCAAATTTGGTCGATATCCGTCAAGCCATTCAGGAGTTGACCATGGTCGACCATAGTTCCGCTATGGTGAGGGAATTAAAAATGCGACGTTGCACAACTTGGGAGCCTACTGGATATTCGTGCCAAATTTGGTCGATATCCGTTGAGCAATTCGGGATTCGACCATGGAGGGGCCCATGGATGCGCTATGGTCGACCGCGGGGGTAGTCCGAAGGGTCGATCGTAGATAGAATTTCACGTAGATTACGAATACGCGATAAAAAATAGGGGTTACCATTTCAATTAACGAAGTTGACCATGGTCGACCATAGTTCCGCTATGGTGAGGGAATTAAAAATGCGACGTTGCACAACTTGGGAGCCTACTGGATATTCGTGCCAAATTTGGTCGATATCCGTCAAGCCATTCAGGAGTTGACCATGGTCGACCATAGTTCCGCTATGGTCAGGGAATTAAAAATGCGACGTTGCACAACTTGGGAGCCTACTGGATATTCGTGCCAAATTTGGTCGATATCCGTTGAGCAATTCGGGATTCGACCATGGAGGGGCCCATGGATGCGCTATGGTCGACCGCGGGGGTAGTCCGAAGGGTCGATCGTAGATAGAATTTCACGTAGATTACGAATACGCGATAAAAAATAGGGGTTACCATTTCAATTAACGAAGTTGACCATGGTCGACCATAGTTCCGCTATGGTCAGGGAATTAAAAATGCGACGTTGCACAACTTGGGAGCCTACCGGATATTCGTGCCAAATTTGGTCGATATCCGTCGGGCCGTTTGGCCGTGCTTAGAAATACACACAGACTCACTCACTCACAGAGATCCGTTTTTATAATTATAGTAGGGATATATGCATGCCTGGTCCTTGCTAACCCTCGAAATTTGTGATCTTCCACTACCCTTCCGGAGTCCTTTTCTCAATATAATACGTTACAATACTTTATGTATAATACGCCTATGTCCAAGAGAATTATGTAGGTTGGGTCCCAAATCATTCCCCATGGTTTTCAAATCGATCCGAATATCGCCTGCGCAGGCTCAAAAAACGAAAACCTTGTATAACGCTCATATCCACGGTTCTGTTCGACTGATTTGAACACAGGTTTGATGGGGTCCCCGATCATCCGTTATGGATTAACTAGGTCTCATGTAAAACAATGGTGTTCTTTCAGTACTGTTCCTCAAAATTCATTGATCTCAGCGGTTGAAGTTGCAAGAGCTCCATACGGGGAGAGATACCGTTGTGTAGGACCGAGGGCGGACCTCGGGATTTTATAAATAGTTAAATAGATCAACATAAATAGTTGAATAAATCAACAATTTTTAGAATTTGAGTTTTTGCCGATTGTATGGATGATTCCAACGGTTTTAGTAAGCTATACCGCCCACCCGCTCGGCTTTCTTTTTCATGTGACCTCTAGACCTTTGGACACGAGTTGATTTGGTTTTGAACGTCAATCGAACGGCTGCGGCTTAATCCGAATAGTCGTATTGTTCTCAAAAACACCCTCATATCACAGAAGGACATGTGAGCTACTGCAACTGTTATTTGATCATCATCACTCGAGCTGATTCGGCTCTCCTACGTATCAACGGTACACACGCCTAATAGAACCAATAATAATATTGTGTCACAATACAATAGCAAGTTAGTATACCGCTCAACGGCAGCTAGCCAAGTTGAATGTTTCGCCGTAATATATCCGATCGTGCAAATACGAGTGTATAGTTAGCTCTCGGGGCGGTAGTATTCACGCTTGGTTTTGCCTCAATATTTGTACTGAGGTTTCTTAAGTTTCGTTGCTTGTTGCTTACACTGTAAAACCTCGTCAATTTCAACCTCCAAAATCTCCTAAGATGCATTCGAACGCGTGATCCTTTCAAATTTAGCGCATTTCACACTGCATTTCGTTACTGCATAAGCAATGATTATCTCAGTAAATGCAGTCGGAAATCCTGAGGTTACTTCTAAAAGTATACAAGCACCGTCTTCAAGTCGTTCGTTCATCTCACCATCAATGTTGGCAGAACCTTTGGAATCGAGCATGAAAAAAAAAAATTAACCCCCCTCGAAAATTTGATGGTTTACATTTCAAGGTATGCAGAATCCAAAAATGGAATATAAAATTTCTTTCCATACGCCGTACTTCGCACTTTTCTTAGTTACTTAGCATAATAGGTAGGTATATTAATACAAATTGTTTGGGATAAAAGTAAGTTTTTGAAAGCCTCCTTGAGTGCAGATGTTTCTGCCATAACTTCTTGAAGTTGCGTTCCCGTGCGTTTGCACTTGCCGAGGTTTTACTGTAATAAATGAACGATGATTGAACAGAAGTTGATTTAGACTTTTAGCATAGCTAAATATAATTTTAGATAAGTAACATCCCAATGTTACAGTTTTAGCGATGCAGATTCATACTCGTATTTATATGGCATCACCTTTCCTGGGGAGTAATGGGTGGACACCCAGTATAACTGCAGTGATATTCACCTGAAAATCAGGCATTACGCTGTGGTTCTTCGTTTTGTCGAATCAGTTTACGATAGGTAATAGTAAACGGTTCGCTTAACTTGTATTGAACCGTGTAATAAACTGTTTTTATATCGCGTTGTTCGTTTGGTTCCGAAGGGCCTGTTTAGTGGATATTATTCTAGGCTTACGCTCTATACAGTCTGAGCCATTTCTGACGTCATGCGAACAACTGTGGGCGAAAAAAAGTGATGCATGATGGTGATGGGCGTGCGTCGTCTGTGTACAAAAAAAAAACAGTAAAAAGAACAACAGGACGGTGTTTTGTTGAGCCGTAGGTGGACGTAAAAGTGTTTACGCCCCCGGCCCGGCTCCTCGGCAGTAAACGGGTGTCGGACCCATAAAAACCTGTGTTATGTTCTACCTCTGATTTATGAAGCTGGCTACCTCAGGCCTACGTAGGTGAGGGAAAGGGGATCATGGTGAGGGGACCATTGCGCATTGCCCCCTCTGTAATATCAGTGTTGTGGAGGGCGCGTATAATAGTTGGAAGGAGGGTGGTGAGTATAAAAAAAGATATGAGTCCCCATGAATGGAGGTTGCAACGGACGCTGTAGGCGTACTGAAAAAAAAAACACTAATAAGTAGTACACAAGGGCAAAATGCAGTCGAATCGTCCCTTGAGAAACGCCCTTAGTGGATTGTTGCTCCCTTGAGATTTTTGTGTCCTTTCTGGGGTCGACCAGGACATCGTGGCCAAAGGGTTAAGGTTCTATACCCTAGAGAATACACACAATGTGTAAAAAAAAACCCTCCCACGCAGCAGATCAATATGAGTATGCTGGGCTCCAACTCGCTCCTGGCGCAAAGTCGAACTAAAAAAACGCTGCAAATGAGATTACACAGCGGTTTATTATTTACCTGTACAGATGCCCATTCTGCGTAGATCACTGTTTTCTCTGGGGAGTATCTACCCTCGAGCTCCACCCAGGAAAGCTCTAAATCGAGTACTGGAGCCAGCCGGGCAGTATTAAAGTTTCGTAAATATGCAGTGGATTCAAGAATTCTATCATTAATAAATTATTTGTTGTTATTCATGAAGCATAACGTTTGTTGAAGTTTTCAAAAGTTCAAAAGAACCTATCAACAAACTCCAAAAGAGCCATCATTCTTCAAATGAAATAATATCACAGAACAGCCAATTCTATTTAATACAGCCATTGATTATAATATATAATCAGGTGTCCCCAGCAATGATATCTGGGCCGGATTTATATTCACGATCATGTTGACGAAGCTCGAAACATGTTCGGTGCAAACGAACGGCTGGTCGTACAATGCTGCGGGCGGTCTCAAAAAATGCATTAGTTCGAGACCTATTTGAAAACGTTAAAAAAAACCATACCCTTCTATTGAAAGTTTTCGAGCTAAGGCGTTCTGAAAATTTGAACCCCTATTTTTCACCCCTTAGAGATGACTGATAGTAGCGCCGAGCTTCGCGGACCAACCAGACCCGAAACGGGACCTACAAACCAAGTTTAATTAATTTTGGTTGATGTTAACTAAGGAAAGTGCGAGGTACGGCGGACGGACAGAAATTCTTGTATTCCGTTTTGGGATTCTACATAACTTGAAACGAAAACAATCAATCTTTGAGGTGGGAAGGAGTTAAAAATTTTTTTTCGTGCTCGATTCCAAAGGTTCATTATTGAAAATAGTAAACCGACAGGAGAATAAGATTTTTTTCCTGCCAGCATGTGAATATAAGCTGACTATGGTTTGTCGAGGTTTTTTTTTCTTCTCTTTTTTCAAATGATGCATTGATGCATGAGTACCTCTATGCTAGTGGCGAACACCAAACCATCGTCACATATTAGCTATGTTGAATCGCGCAATGCTAGCACAGCTAAATATTAGATACTGAATGATATGTACAAATATCTAATATTCACCGTACAGATGGTAGAACATTGGAAAACATTCATCAGAAAATGTCCTTCGGGGGGGTCTAACCCACCTCTCTCCTACATATACATGGAATGCTTCGATGGAAAAACACAAAAAAGGAGAAGGAGCAGGAGAACACACATCAATTAAATTCACAATGCACGGGTTGACTGGCCATAGCTTACAACTTATAAGTACCCGTGTTACTGAAAAGCTCTTGTTAGGTACTGGATGTTGTAGTCCATTAGGAACGTTCCCAACATGAAAGATGTCCTTGTTCTTTATGTTATACCCGAAATCGTAGCCAAAAGTGAAGTGGATGCATTCACCTACTGCACGAATGATGTGATTTGAATTTGAGATCGCTCAACTACAAGAAATCGAGGGAACCTATTCCCTGATGTTTGGATTGATAGCTGAAACCCACTTAGCTCAAACAACGAAGATCATGCTTCTCCTCCATTCAATTCAAGAATAGAAGCGGAAGGCTTACAAAGGACCGACTCTACCACCAAACAGAGACCTTCCCACTAGTCTTTTCTGTATAATTATATAATCAGAACCAATTTATTTTATACCCATCAGGTGACCCCTTGTTGTGCCCTCAATAAGGATAAGTGGAGAACAGGTGTAGGAAGTCGCGGTTTGGACCGACGGTACCGCGGTAAGCGGCAGAGCTTACAATGGGACTCACAATCGGATTACAATTTGTTGTCTTCATTTGGTCACGTATGGTGTCTTTATTATCATCCGAAGGAAGCCACAACAGAAGTCGATGGTTATTGGATCAGGTGCCACCGAACCGAGACACTTAAACAAAAGTATATTTTTAGCCTAATGCTTATTACGTACTGGATGACATGTTGCACCGAGGCCGTTATATAACCATATAAACATAATATAATCAAATTAGAAAGATGAGCCGTGCTTTGCGCATACATATTGGATACTAATAATTTTGGTTAAATATTGTTACCAATGAAGCGGTAGAGCGTCACTTCCTTGATCTATCTCTGGGAGTCACGAAAAATTTCTGTTATCACCAGAGTTATTATAATAGCAAATGAAAGGGTTCGAAGATGAGCAATTTTTAAATCGAAAAGTGAAAATTTGTGTGTTTGAGGTCAAAAATTGCTCACGAAATCGTCAAAAATAACTAGAAGTCGCTGGCTTAAGAAACTCGCTCATATGGTCTTGCTGCGTGACTGGAACTGTCTGTCGTTTACACTTGTAATTAATTTGTTCTATTATTTTTCCCGATTATGCAAACAAAAAATTATGCTAATTGTTTGTTGTGGACGAGGAAAAGAAACGTGTCTAGCCTGCGGACTTGGGTTAACCCGTCAGGTTTTTTTTCCTGTCCTCTGTCCGTTATCAGATGTGAGCTACAGAGCAAAAGGAACATTATCGTTTCAAATTTATTACCGAGTAATTACCGACCGAGTTGAAGGAGGAAAATGGGTACCTGCGGTGCCAGTCACGGAAGGGCCGTTCACTGCACTTACGCGAATGTATTATTATCCAGTAATAAAGTTCAGTTTCCAGAAGTTTTCTATTAAAAAAAAAAAGAGCTGAAATTAAAATCGAGCATTCGTGCCAAATCTTTCATCGATATGACCAAGTTCGGGTTACTTTTGACTTTTTTTTAAATAAATTTTTATTGGCATTAGACAAGCTTTACACCCATGATACATAGTAATTAATGTTATTCTTAAACTTTATCAAATATACAGCATTATCTATACATATAATAAAACAGTGTCTGTTTGTTTGTTTGTCTCGGCATCAATTGAGAACGGCTGAACGTAGAAAGTTGCGGCTGGTACCATTTGACGCAGAATTTATCTGGGAAGGTTTATGAAAAATCCGCATTTGAATCTGTCCATCCGTTGAAACGCTATGAATGAAATACTACTAAAAAACGTGTTGTAATCACTTCTATGAGGACGTTTATGCTTATAATAACTTTGAACGGTTGGACGTAAATCCGATTGTAGAAAGTTGCGGCTGGTACCATTTGACGCAGAATTTATCTGGGAAGGTTTATGAAAAATCCGCATTTGAATCTGTCCATCCGTTGAAACGCTATGAATGAAATACTACTAAAAAACGTGTTATAATCACTTCTATGAGGACGTTTATGCTTATAATAACTTTGAACGGTTGGACGTAAATCCGATTGAAGAAAGTTGCGGCTGGTACCTACCATTTGACGCAGAATTTATCTGGGAAGGTTTATGAAAAATCCGCATTTGAATCTGTCCATCCGTTGAAACGCTATGAATGAAATACTACTAAAAAACGTGTTATAATCACTTCTATGAGGACGTTTATGCTTATAATAACTTTGAACGGTTGGACGTAAATCCGATTGAAGAAAGTTGCGGCTGGTACCTACCATTTGACGCAGAATTTATCTGGGAAGGTTTATGAAAAATCCGCATTTGAATCTGTCCATCCGTTGAAACGCTATGAATGAAATACTACTAAAAAACGTGTTATAATCACTTCTATGAGGACGTTTATGCTTATAATAACTTTGAACGGTTGTACGTAAATCCGATTGTAATTAGATTCTGGATTCAGCTCGACGAGTACATTCAAGTGGTACTTCAATCAGGATGTTAGTGGGAGGGGGGTACAGGTTATGAGAGAGGGGGGGGGGGGGGTCTACAGAAATTTCAAAACTACTTGACCAATTGGAGTGCAACTTTGGGAATTTGTTGTGTGAACATTGAGGAATGTTTCTAACCAGGTAGGGAGGGTTCATAGGATACGGGGGGGGGGGGTTAAAGGCAGTTAGGGTTGGCATTGGGGAAGGTTTCTGATCAGTTGAGGAGGGGGGATACAGGGGGTGTCTGTTCTACCGTTGCGAAGCGCGGGTGCACAGCTAGTTATATATAAAATCAACTTAATTGTTATTAATTTTATTATTATATTTATTTATTATACATTATGTTGTATTTCTTCGAAGAATTTGAAAATAATAAAATATACTTCTGCTTCAGCCAACGCTATTAAAGTTTCATAATTAAATGGTAAAACTACTTTCCTTGTCTTAATGATCTTACTGAACATTTGCTCTCTCTGTCTTGCATAAGAATGACACTCCATTACAATGCTCTAATGTGTGAATAGCTCCGCACTGATCGCAGGTACTTTCATGAGTATGTGGTTTAATCATGTTTAGGTACACATTACAAATTCCTTTGTTGCATCTAAGCCTCGCAATTGTTTTGTAAAACCTTTTCCTGCCCCCTTCCAGCTCCAAACTTGACCTATCCCAAGAGCTGACCGGTATTACAGGGAAAAGTCTTTTATAAAATGTTCCACTTGGGTAGTTGCTGTGATACATTTGCCACAGTTTTACTGTTCCCAGGCGAAATTGTCTTCTGATATCTGTGTATGGACTTTTAATGGGACATGGAACACCTTCAAAAGCAGCTGTTTTGGCCAGCCTGTCAGCGATTTCGTTTCCACTCACTCCTATGTGAGATTGGACTGTTGTAGGTAAACGGCAGTTGCCTTATGTGGTAATTGTCGAGTGGGAGTGTCGCTGCAAAATGCTGAAAAAACCGTGCTGGATGTTGTTATAATATCTGACCCATATTACTCTCTGTAATCCTCACTCATAGATATATAAATGATGTATATATCTTTGTCCTCACTCCGTTTAACTAAATGATGGAAGGTATGTTTCTAGAGTAGAGTTTTGTATTGTGAAAGTACCTGTCCGCAGTAAGTGCCTGCCTTTCTGGCTGGGGCTTCAGATGCCCCCTCAGGAGTATGAGTTCGATCTGATCATTTCACCCACGACTGCCTTTTGCTTCTTGGCGCTCAATGTCCGGATTCATGCGGACTCGTTTGTCATCCGAATACCGATTTTAATAAAAATTTTGTTTAAATTGAGTGGTTTTGACACCATTGCCGCTGCATTCCTTCATAAATCCAACTCTGGATTCGTTTATTTCTTAGGAATTCCGACTATCGTCAATAGATTCGCTGATATGGGAATCACCAACGACATCACTGTATTCGTTCAACAGAAATATTTCTAGAAGTTATGCTACCTGGTGCATAAATTCCTTATGACTTTTCCTATCTGGATTTCCGATTGTCCTGACGAGGTCTAGTCCCAGTGGGCTATAGCACATACTTGTCTTATATCATTAATTTTGACCCATCCGCCCGCCCTCCTCCCATCAATAATGCATTTTTATTATCAATACAAAATACACAGAATTCTAGAAGCAGAAAAAAATTTGGCGCATGTCCGACCCATAAGTCGGATCTGCTGCAAGTTGTCAGCACTTGATAGTAAATTATTACGTTCGTTCACCTACAAAAGCTCAGTATATTATATATTTGTACTTCGGGGTTTCATTGTGCCTCCAAGACTTAGGTACTCGTTTGTACGTATGTTGATTTCCCCTTTGTGCGATCCCCCATGCACCTGCTCGGGTGGCTCGTTCACGTCTGGCACAAAGAAGGCTACCCCGGTGACGTTGTCGGTGAAACGGCATTGTTCGCAGCTTCTAATAGAATGCGGGCTGTCGTCCCTCCTTCAGGGATGAACTGCGGGACAAGAGACTTTTGTATTTTTCTTTCTGTTCGCCTTATTCACGAAGTCTCGAGCCAGTGCCGACAAGGGGACTTGGTGCAGTGGGTTGTTGAGGCTTAGACTGAATGAATCGTCTTCTCGCCATCCCGTTCATTACCGTTAGGCTCACCATTGTACTCCTGTAGGCTACCGTTACCGAGGTTTTCAGACGTGCTGTTTATACTTGGATAGATTGCCACTCGGCACAAGGAGATATCTGAAGAAGTCAGCGTTGTAGTAACTTACTGCAAAAATTACTGCAAGAACTGACAACACGTGGAAAATTATAGTTGCCCTATCCTCCAAAAATCCTGTAGACATCAAAAAACATTAAAAACATTGAACGAAATCAGTCAGTTCTCCAAATTGCTGACTCGTGTAAAAATATGACAATTTTCAGCGATTTTCGGCCCTCGAAAACTCCATTTTGACCCGCACTGTTTGAGAAAAAATACACTGCCAAGGTGATGGCCAAGGAGCTTCCTCGTCACAATCAGAGTGACCCATTATATACATAATATTACGTCCATAATACGTAACGTGCAATATACATATTACATAACATTACATAACATAACATAACATTACATTACATGACATTACATGAAATATACATATTACATAACATTACGTCAATAATACATTACGTCCATTATACATAATTGCGACAGTTATGCGTGTTTGAAGAATTTTACGTTAGCGCATGCGCAGGGCGAACCGCTGGCTCTATCATGTTGAAATTTATATGGGACCTCAATGGGCCCTACCCGCTTAATCCCTGAGAATTACATTGAAATTGGGTGAAATCTTTGGTTACTACGGCTGTAACAAGGAAATTGAATCTATTTCACGCCAGCGCATGCGCAGAGCGCACCGAGGGTCCGATCATGCTGAAATTCATACTGGAACTCACTAGGCCTTGTCCAAACAACCCTTGAAAATTTGAGCGAAATTGAATCAAAATTGTGAAAGTTATGCGTGTTTGTTGAATTTAACGTTAGCGCATGCGCAGGGCGTACCGCTGGATCAATCATGTTGAAATTTGTATGGGACCTCAAGGGGCCTTATCCGCACCATCCCTCAAAATTTGAGCTGAATCAATTCAAAATCGTGGAAGTTATGGCTGTAACAAGGAAATGCGGGCAGACAGACCCACAGACCGACAGACACGGAACCAAATTTGTTCAGTAGGCTTTGAAACGCAAAATGCAAGTGGAAATTTTGATTTCTGAAGACAAAAATTTTTTGGCTCACGAAAGTGAACACAAGGCTTCCGCTGCTTCGCAGACCCGGAAGCAAAATAGTACGTTGTGTTGATTATACCACCACGACTGGTGCCTTTTGTAGGAATTTGTTTTGTCCAAACATTAAAACTTCGTCCAGTTTATAACTAGTCACTGCTGCACTTGAATTCTGCCTGCATTTTCCCCCATAATGGGGTATGTGCTTGTATTTATTTTTTTATTTTTTATTTTTTGAATAGAATTTGAATAGAATCAGACACCAGCCGTCCTACTGAGTATTTTTAGCGAGTTTTCGAAGAAAAGGAAGCTATTGTTCTCGGTCCAAAAATTTTAAAACTCGAATTTCCGAAAGATTTTTATACCAAAATCCGTTTCAGACCATCCTGAATTCACTGCCGAAAGACACCAAAAATTATATGTATATATATATATATATTTTTATATATTTATATATATATTTATATATTTATATATTTATATATTTATATATGTATGTGTCATTCCAGACGATAACTCTCGAAAGAATTGAGATAAAAAGTTCAAATTTGCACGAAAAATTTGTCTTGGCAATCGACAGGCTAAGTTCGAAGATGGGCAGAATCGGGTCACTCTAAGGGGGAGTTTTGGGGAGTTTTAGGGGGGGAAAATTACCCATAAATTCCCAAAATGAAAAAGTCTGACAAGTGACACCTCATTTTAAAGGTTTTTGTACGCTGAATACGATGGTGAAATCAGAATTGCGATATCTCATTCCATTCTCAAACTGGAGCACTTTGAAGATGAAGGAACGTGGTTATTTCTTGAGATGTTCTTCCTGGTTCGTCTGCTCTAATCTGATAACGGAATGGGATATCGCAATTCTGACTTCACCATCGTGTTCAGCGTTGGAAAATCTACAAACCGAGGTGTTACTCGGCAAAAAATGGAACAAAAAATTTGTTACGTATCCAATACCTACTCTTCTGGTATTCAAAACATTTTTGATTTCCCCCTCCCCCTCCTTCCACCCCAAATTTTACTTTGCGTAAAACTGCTTCCTGTTTTAATTTTGTATGGTATCAAGTTGGAAAAACATTGGCCGAAAATTAATTTTCAAAAAATTTTAGGCGGAGGAGGAAGATGCCGAAAACTTCGAAAATTCGCTCTTATAGCCATGCTGCATGACTGTGGTTTTTTTTTTTTTTTTGATTTATGATGGTTTCACCAGTCCTGACATCTCTGCACGCCTCTCGGTTTGGCGGGACCTCACTGCCCACTGTGACGTCAGAGTTGGTATAAACTTTAAAAAATCATAGACAAATATACTTATCGTAGGACACTGCGGTTGGTGTCAGTTGTTCTCAGAATGGAATCTAGGTAGATGTGTTTATTGCTGAATGAAAATTGTGGCGGTTGTTTGGTTCAAATTCTTCAAAAATCTACGACCGTTCATTACGACCCCCCCGTAACTACCCCTGGGAATGACTGCGTGCGCGCAAGGGTACTTTCGCCTGGACGTTCGTCTGTTCGATTCGGTACGAAAATAGCTGCCTAAAATCAAGTTGTTTCTGATTTACAATCTTCCTTTGATACGCCGATCAAATTATTAAGCGCCGGCTCATCATTATCCCTCTTATAATCAGTACATAGACGTGGGATTGAATATTATTGCATCCGAAGAATTCTATCACCATACGCATTTCAATTACACTACACCTTTTTTGTTAGATAAAGTTGTTCCTCTCTCAGTGAATATTGATCCAATTCGGATCCCTACACTCTCAATGTATTCCTCTCTGCGAACTTGGCTTTTACATCTCTTCACAAATTGAATGTACGAAATAATGTTACTGTTCACTGCGTGATGCATCTTTTAGAATTTAATCCACATCTCCAAAGTTACGAAAGGGACCAGTTAAAGTAAAAAGGTGACAGCAACCGAGTTCACTGCAAAGTTCTCGTCGAACTTGGTTATCTCTCCCCCCCCCCCCCCCTCCATATTTACACCCCTCATCTTCAACTTAGTAAAACACAACACCAACACACGGTGAAGATAAACAAGAGTTCATTAATTAGCCTCACTTCCCCCTCCACCACCATTTCCCTTCAAGCGCCCTGTCTTCGTCTCTTGGCGCTAATAACGGCCAGAGGGCAAACAAGTCCGGTCGCTAAAATGTTGATTAATATGCAGGTGTAAACGTGTTGACTTAAAATACCATTAGCGAATGTAATTCATTATCTGGCTTATCAAGGAACGTAAGAAACCGTAACAGGGTTAGGGTACCCTTCCGAAAAGTATTTGAATACTAAATTAAATAGCCTGTAAATTGCATAAATGTATGTTAGCATATAAATAAATTATGTAACATCCAATTCATCATAATCAATGGTCGTTTCATAGGTTCCAACAAAACAGGTGGAATACATACATAAATGCATATGCACATAGACATACGTGTACGTGAACGTGAATCATCTAGACGATATCTGATCTTGGCTTAACAGATAGATATATTAATTACTACCTACCTAAATATTTGAAATGGTTTGCGAAATGATAAGTTTGAAGATGAGCAAGTTCAGATAGGTAGTGGATTAAATTTGAGTTTTTGTAGATCATAGTAAATCGCTAAAAGTTGGTATAAAAATGAAGAAAATTTTATATTGAGAGAGAGTGGGTCAAATTAGAGTTTTGCGGGGGTCAAAATCTCGAAAAATCTACCGTTTCAACTAAAAGTGGCTTACTCCGAAAATTCTTCATGTGTTCAAGCTGCATCACTGGATTCTTCTTTTCTGGGAGCCGCCGAGGTATGTGAGTCCCTCCACTGCTGCAAAGAATGAGTCGAATATGACAAAAAAACCACAGTCATGCAGCATGGCTATAAGAGCGAATTTTCGAAGAAATAACTGATTTTATGTAAAATGTGATGTTTGGGATATCCCATTCAAATATGGGCAATCTTAAACTTATTGGGTAATTATAGGTATTCAAGTATGTACGTATATTGTAGTATTGGTACTACAATATACGTACAGTTACGTATCCAACATACGTACAGTGCGTATGTTACGTATCCAATACAGAGTAGGTATTGGATACGTAACAAATTTTTTGTTCCATTTTTTGCTGAGTAACACCTCGGTTTGTAGATTTTCCAACGCTGAACACGATGGTGAAGTCAGAATTGCGATATCCCATTCCGTTATCAGGTTAGAGCAGACGAACCAGGAAGAACATCTCAAGAAATAACCACATTCCTTCATCTTCAAAGTGCTCCAGTTTGAGAACGGAATGAGATATCGCAATTCTGATTTAACCATCGTGTTCAGCGTACAAAAACCTTTAAAATGAGGTGTCACTTGTCAGACTGTTTCATTTTGGGAATTTATGGGTAATTTTTCCCCCCTAAAACTCCCCAAAACTCCCCCTTAGAGCGACCCGATTCTGCCCATCTACGAACTTAGCCTGTCGATTGCCAAGACGGATTTTTCGTGCAAATTTGAACTTTTTATATCAATTCTTTCGAGAGTTATCGTCTGGAATGACACATACATATATAAATATATAAATATATGTACATATAATTTTTGGTGTCTTTCGGCAGTGAATTCAGGATGGTCTGAAACGAATTTTGGTATACAAATCTTTTGGAAATTCGAGTTTTAAAAATTTTGGACCGAGAACAATAGCTTCCTTTTCTTCGAAAACTCGCTAAAAACAATGGTAAAGTTCGTAACTTCCGTTTAGTCAGAGCATTCATCTATGATTCATCTATAGTCCCGACTCCGAAGGAATTGCCACCAATGAAATATGGTTTCTTTCTCGTGGCACGAGTCAGCCTCGTTGGATGAGGTGAGCAAAATACCTATCTTCCCTATTTTTCTCTGTTTATGTAGGTTTCCAGTTATTATAACATTCAGCCGGCCAAAATGTTGCCTATTATTGGAAATTATTGGTCGTTCTATAAATCATTCATTAGAGCCAGACGAACGTTAAAGGAAGTACGATCCATTTTATGGTTCTGCCTTATGGCCGTTCATGCGGTTATACAGATTCGTCACAAGTAATTACACGGAAACCCGACAAATAAACATCGTAAAAAGTGGGTATTACAATCTTCATTTCCGTTTTTCATCATGTTGAGTGTTGTTTTCGACATTGAAATTGTATACAGCTGTGAGGATGGGGACACAAATAAAAGGAGAGCTAGGAAGAGATCAATAAGAGATACCAAGACGTTCAGGGGGGCGAAAGTTCCCGATAAAGGCTCCAAGGAGGGCAATAATCCCGAGGAAAACAGGTTTGCATGACTGTAAATATAGAGGAGTTTACATATCGTGATGTAGATTGCCGGCCGGGGCACTCCGGGCTTCACTTCCAATTCGGACTTTCCAACCGAAAATCTGCGGGTTGTTCGAGGAAAGACATTCGGGAGTAGGCAATATTCCAGATTTATTTCCGAGTTTCTATCTGCAGTTAGATGCAGTACAGTGTGAAATACAACAAACTTGTACTGAAACACGTTGTCGGAGTAACCATGTTTACGTATCTGGAGTTGGAGGAGAGTGAGGCACCCCTCAAGGGATTATAACGCATTCTAAAATGGAGTGCTTTTTTCAAGAGCCTGGATTCTTTGAAGGTAATCGACGTTGGCATCGTAGTGGGGCTGCACACTAGGCACAGTAGATATCCAGCCTGATCCAGGCACAGCAGATAAAATGCCATTTACAGGAAATGTCATTTTTTCACATGCTGTTTGTGACAGAGTGTGACAGTAGGGGTGGACCTCGAGAGTCCTCCTCCTTGACCAGCGGGATTATCAACGGTTAAGAAGGGATATCGGCTTAAGAAGGGATGGGCTTCCCCAAACGACCCCGTCTCCACCGGAAGAAAAAATTTATCGAGAACAGCCACACTGTTACACTCCTCCCCACATGGCATACTTCTGGGTAGCTGAAGTATGAGAGGGAAAAGGGGGAATGAAAAGTAGTATCAAGTTATGGTTCAGAAAACGACATCTGTACAACTTCAAGGTGACTCCATCATAATGGCACTACCTCAGTGATATTTACTGGTGGAGAACAAAGCTCCCACATACGAGTATTGGCGGATAATGTTGTCAGAGGTTGTTGTGCAGTGAATTGTGCTCATTTGGGCAACCTCTAGGTGATCAACATCCGTCGTTAGGATGGAACAACAACTATTGGGACTTGTCAATTGGGAGGCGGCATCAATCGTCTTCTGATGAGCTCAATATATTTTAATTATGCTGACACTCTAAAGGGGGGAAATGGGAGGAGAAGCCAATAGATGTATGTATTATCAAAGGGACAGGATGTTTGTAAAAGAATCCTTCTGGGAAACCTTTGGGCTTATCCTTCTGGTAAGCCCACAAAAAGTGGATGGAGTATGGTGAATTGCTCAGCGCATACTACCAAACCACGCTTGGTGGCTAGTGGGGGTGGATCCCACCAGCTTGACTATCACCGGTTAAGGAGGGATATCGATTAGGCTTCCCTAAACGTCCCCGTCTCCACCGGAAGAAAAAATGTATCGAGAACAGCCACACTGTTACATGTTTCAACGTCAAACTAGGTACTTACTTACGAAGAAGTCAATTGAACTTGTTTTATAAATAAATGTGTTGAACAGCGTAAATCAAGTTGGGACTACAGGTTTTCGATTTCCTCCTGTGTCGTGACCACTACATCGCCCCTTGATATGGATTCCTGTGGATATGCTATGCATCGGACAGTGTTGTAGGGCTAGTCCCGGCAGCTTTGAGGTGTCGGTACTAGTGGTTTGGGGAGGGTGTTGTGACGGCAATACCTGTACTTGACTCGCAACCCCCACCTGTGCTCAACTACAACACGTCTAATTATTCGTGATGGATTCTCGGCCTGGGAGAGTCCTTGTAGCTCAGTTAATTACCAGGAGAGCAGCCCTCAGCGCCGACCCCTCTCGTGATGTACGGGCACAGCGCGCATGCGCGCAAACGCATGTACTTACGACATTATTGCCTCCATAACAATGAATAGTGTTGGATCGGAGGGTGAGGCTCGGAGCGTAATTTAAATCAGGGCGATCTATTATATTAGCTCATTAACGAGGCTATTCACCTTCCCCGTTCCCGATGTTGTTAGGGCAGAATCTGTCGCAGGGGCCATTAACTATGTGGCTCTGTTCCGACAGCCGCGGAGGTGCAGGCTCCCCAAACCATTCGAAACTCGATTCCCGCAGTGCGTAGGTGAATCGCTGAAGTCTTACAAATTACATCCTACATCGTAGCCAACAGGACGCATAAATTATACCCGGGAACACTGTAAGTAGATATCAGGCCAAAACGAATTAATACGAATGAAAACCTAATGAAACTTCCGATACGAGATCCAGCCAATACACGTTCATTCAAAATGTTAACATCGTAGTCGCAGGTCCGCTGACCAGAAGTCTCAAATTCAGAGAAAAAAAATCGATGGCAAATACAACTTAAAATATTATTTATCAGAGTCACCCAGACAATTGATAATAAATTGAAATTCAGAAAAGACAGAATCTACGCGTCTCGTGGCGCTAGTGGTGGTTTTGAACATGGGCCGGAGTATCTTTTAGGATAATTTTAGGGTTCAACCTCCAAATTTCAATTCGACTCAAAATATTTTTGGTTAACAGATTTTTTGAAATGAAAGTCAGAAAAGATTTTTCATACAAATCCGTTTTAGAACATTCTGAATACGTCCCTACATTCCCTTTCGCTGTACATAAGCCCAGCCGATCGATGCTGCTGAAGCTGGTGTAGAAGCTTTCATTTCTTTTATCTTGTGTAACGGGTTTCTTTTAACTTGTTTAATGGGTGGAAACATTTATAAAACAAAAATGCTAACATGGGCTACCTCGGGGCAAATGGGTTTATAGTAAAGAAAAATTTTCTCCAACCGAAATTGAAGAACGTTGAATTCCTAGAACATTAAAAAATTTAGTTCAGCGGTTTGGTTCAGAATCGGCAGGCAAATTTTTTCTATTTTTGCTGAAAAGTGTGCTGTACCTGAAAAGCGATTATTCCAAGAGAAAAAAAGTCATATAACTAAAGTTTTAGAGCATCAAATTCTGCGTTCAGAGCATGGATGGAGGTATTTTCCAACATCAAACGCGATATCGGTGAGATCGTTACGACACTTCCACCGGAAAATGACAAGTTCATCAAAAGGGCTCTTTTGATTAAGGGGGAAACATCCACCAGGAGAGCGAGTTGGAGATGAGAAACTGCTTTTGCGGTCCATCTGCATACTCCATCGCAGCCTCACCAGAATGAATAATAAACGCGGGAATCGGCTCATAAACAAACCTTGACGTTTGAAGCATTCCGTTTGTCGCTGTTCGTTTCGGATCGTTCTTGGAGATAATCACCCTCCAACGAACGAACCCCAAGAAAACAGATGGTATCCACTGGATCCCTTTTCATTCGGAATACAAGGGGAAAATTTTCCATTAATAATGCAAAAGACACATACAAAAAAGTATTCTACGGTTTGCGGGCCCGAAGATAATATTTCACAATTAGGAGACTCCAGTCCCCATCAACTGCTCTGATCTCGTCAAACCTCCCATAATTAACGCGGTGACTAACGCTACCGTAACAAGGTCGTTATTCCATTTCTAGCTATCTTCTCGTCTATTGGTTTATTATTCTCAATAATGAACCTTTGGCATCGAGCATGGAAAAAAAAAAAAAAAATGAAATCCCCTCTCAAAATTTGGTGGTTACAGTTTCATGGTACGTAGAATCCAAAAATGGAGCTCCTCCCAGGAAAGCCCTAAATCGAGTGCTGGAACCGGCCCGGAAATTAAGTTTCATAAAAATGCGCGGGATTCAATAATTCATTCGTTAATTATTTGTTGTTATTCATGAAGCATAACATTCGTTGAAGTTTCAAAATTATCTATCAACAAATCCAAAAGAGCCATCCTTGATTATAATCAAGTGCTCCCTAGCGATGATATCTGGGTCGGATTTGTACCGTTTGATTCACGATCATGTTGACGAAGCTTTTCGGTGCAAACAAACGGCTGAACGTAAATAATGCTCTGGGTGATCTCCAAAAATGCCATACCCTTCTATTGAAAGTTTTCGAGCTACGGCGTTCTGAAAATTTCAACCCCTCTTTTTCACCCCTAAAAGGTGACTGACAGTAACACCGAGCATCGCTGACCAACCAGACCCCAGGCGGGGCCTACAAACCACATTTCGTTGTTTTTAGTTCATGGTAATAAGAAAAGTGCGAAGTACGGCGGACGGACAGAAATGTTTTATTCCATTTTCGGATTCTACGTACCTTGAAACGGAGACCATAACATTTTGATTATAAAAACAAGAATCCGCCGTACGCTATACTTCGCGCTTTACTTAGTTACCATGAATCAAAACTAACGAAATATGGTTTGTAGGTCCCGCTTGGGGTCCAGCTGGTCCTCGAAGCTTGGCGTTACTGTGAGTCATTTCTAAAGGGTGAAAAATAGGAGTTGCCATTTTCAAAGCGCCTCGAAAACTTTCAATAGAAAGGTATGGATTTTTACGTTTTTAAATAATTGATCTCGATCTAAAGAATTTTTCTGAGACCACCCGGAGCATTTACGTTCAGCCCTTCGTTTGTACAGAAAAGCTTCGTCAACATAATCGTGAATGAAACTGTATAAATCCGGCACAGATACCATTTCTAGGCATCACCTGATTATAATCACGGATGGCTGGATGAAATGGATGTCAGTCATGTTATTTCGTTTGAAGAATGACGGTTATTTTCAATTCAGTTTGTAGATACTTTTTCAATTTCAACCAACGTTATGTTTCATGAATAACATCAAATAATTACGAATAATAGAATTCTTGATTCCACCGCATATTTATAAAATGTGATTGCCAGGTTGACTCCAGTAGGTACTCGATTTAGTACCATATAGGGCCTATTGTGAAGCACGGGGGTAGGTAATGAATGACCAAAGAAAACTGACTTACGCAGAAGGGGCATCTGCACAGTATCGTAAGCCGTTCTGTAACAATGCACTGCTTTTTCTAATATCTGCAGTGCTAACTCATCACATTTTGTTGCCCGTAAGTTATGGGGAAAGTTCTATTAGGATGAGGAATAGCTGTGTAATCAGGATTTTGATTTAAATATTCATCAGGATTAATACGCACAATTTTGTGCGTATTGATTATTAAACTAGTCGTTGTTGAGTGGTTTGTCATAGCGTATAATTCGTTCAGAGTCTAAATGAATAAATTTCTATAGTTTCCCTTCATAGATTATATCCTTCGAATTTCATTCAAATGAGGTTAATTGAGGTGGTTTTATATTTTCTATTGGTGGAAGAATCTTCCTTGTTTCTGTATTTGGAAGTTCTGCACCATTTTTTATTGTTTTGAAATTATTGGTATTGTTGTATTTGACGTAGTTATTTACCGTTGTTTGCATGGAGGATATAACCGATAGAGGACAAATGTGTCTTTGTATCCTCTATTCAAAGATGAGTTCTGGTGGATGAGGTTTAGTTTAACCTAGTTTAAATCCCTTCTGAAAAGCACGTCGATCACAACAAGTTAACAATTTCAACACAAATGAGAGACATCCAGCTCACAAAGGGAAAACTCCCCCGTTGACGGTTATCAATTAGGTCGCTATTTGGGTTAATACGGTTTATTGGAATTCCATCATCCGCCGGATGGAAGCGATTTATCAACTTCAAAATACCCAGAGGCTACAATGGGCGGAATCCTCGTCGGGCGTGACCTTTAGGACTGAACATCAGTGTTCTGGATCCCATTCAACCGGAGTAATGAATTAGGTTGATTTACTCTTTAGGAAAGAACAGCGGTGGTAGGAGGGGAGGAGTGTAGGAGCGAGAATAGAAGAGCCTCCTCCCCACTCCGCATCGCCAGGCTAAACTGTGAACAAACTATTAAAGAAGGATTTACAAGGGTTGTGGAAGGCTGTCGGTTCGATGAAATAACTGAGCACGACCGATGTTCTTCTTCTTGAAAAGGGACGTTTTACTGGCGTGTTTATTCACGGAAGAACGGCTTTCAGGTGTCGGTGAGTGGAAGGACGACGTGTGAATGGAACGAGACATAATGTGGAGGGAAATTACGAGGCGCGAGTCGGAAACAGCAATAATTTGAACATCTGGTCAGAAAACTAATTCTAACCGTCTTCTACGTAATGTTACATTGAGGGCGCGTTAGAAATGGGCCAAACTGTTATTGTCATCTTGTGATCCGGTTAATATTATTTCCAAATAACGGAATTAAATGACACGTTGCGAAATGACAGGCTACGAAAAGTGAAGAGCTTTAATGTTTCCGTTATGCGTGTTCATTCGGTCGTTTTAAACAGGTAAACAGGAGTACAGGTAGGGTGAACACAAAAGGTTATACAACTGTTATTTTGGTTTATTGTTTTCAATAATAAACCTTTGGAATCGGCCATGAAAGGAAATGTTTAACCCCCTCCCTCCCTCCTCAAAATTTGGTGGTTTACGTTTCAAGGGACGTAGAATACGAATATCGAATAAAAAAATTTCTGGCCGTCCGCGGCTTTTAGCGAATTTTCAAAGAAAATGAAGCTATTGCAATGGCTTCGAAATTTAAATATGTAATATAAATTTTTGGAAATTTTCTTCATAGAAATCCGTTTCAGACCATTCTAAAACGATTCCTGAAATTTAACACTTTTTTATATGTATATATATATATATATTTATTTATATATGTGTCACTCCAGACGATAACTCTCGATAGAATTGAGATAAACAGCTCAAATTTGCACAAAAAATCTATCTTGGCAATCGAAAGGCTAAGTTCGAAGATGGGCGAAATTGGCCTACTCTAAGGAGGGTTTTGGCGCATTTAAAGTGCGCAAAAATTACCCAAAAATCCCCAAAATGTTATTTTCCAACAAGTGACCCCTCATTTTAAAGGTTTTTGCACGCTGAACACGATGGTGGAATCGGATTTTAGATATCTTGATCCGTTCTCAAATTAGAGCATTTAAAGTGCGCAAAAATTACCCAAAAATCCCCAAAATGTTATTTTCCAACAAGTGACCCCTCATTTTAAAGGTTTTTGCACGCTGAACACGATGGTGGAATCGGATTTTAGATATCTTGATCCGTTCTCAAATTAGAGCATTTAAAGTGCGCAAAAATTACCCAAAAATCCCCAAAATGTTATTTTCTAACAAGTGACCCCTCATTTTAAAGGTTTTTGCACGCTGAACACGATAGTGAAATCGGATTTTAGATATCTAAATCCGTTCTTAAATTAGAGCATTTAAAGTGCGCAAAAATTACCCAAAACTAGGATAATCTTTAAACTCTTACCCCCACCCCCTTAGAGTGGTCAGATTGAAAAATGTGAGAAGTATTAATTGAAGACGAGAGTTCGAAGCAAAAAAAATCAGTCATGCAGCATGACTTAATGAGCGAATTTTCAAAGAAATATTCGAATTAATGGCTATGGTTTTGAATAAAGGAAAACTTCGGTCTAAAATTTGGTTTTCTATGTATATTCTCTTCGTATTTATTTTAATTTGTACGTTTTGTCCATCCTGATTCTACCGTTTGTTTATTACGTAATTGTACTAAGTGCTTATTTATTTGATCGCTGTGGGTAAATTCAAGGAGTTGTACTAATCGTTTGCCTCCCCCTTTTTTGCTTCGAACTCTCGTCTTCAATTAATACTTCTCACATTTTTCAATCTGACCACTCTAAGGGGGTGGGGGTAAGAGTTTAAAGATTATCCTAGTTTTGGGTAATTTTTGCGCACTTTAAATGCTCTAATTTAAGAACGGATTTAGATATCTAAAATCCGATTTCACTATCGTGTTCAGCGTGCAAAAACCTTTAAAATGAGGGGTCACTTGTTAGAAAATAACATTTTGGGGATTTTTGGGTAATTTTTGCGCACTTTAAATGCTCTAATTTGAGAACGGATCAAGATATCTAAAATCCGATTCCACCATCGTGTTCAGCGTGCAAAAACCTTTAAAATGAGGGGTCACTTGTTGGAAAATAACATTTTGGGGATTTTTGGGTAATTTTTGCGCACTTTAAATGCTCTAATTTGAGAACGGATCAAGATATCTAAAATCCGATTCCACCATCGTGTTCAGCGTGCAAAAACCTTTAAAATGAGGGGTCACTTGTTAGAAAATAACATTTTGGGGATTTTTAGGTAATTTTTGCGCACTTTAAATGCTCTAATTTGAGAACGGATCAAGATATCTAAAATCCGATTCCACCATCGTGTTCAGCGTGCAAAAACCTTTAAAATGAGGGGTCACTTGTTGGAAAATAACATTTTGGGGATTTTTGGGTAATTTTTGCGCACTTTAAATGCGCCAAAACCCTCCTTAGAGTAGGCCAATTTCGCCCATCTTCGAACTTAGCCTTTCGATTGCCAAGATAGATTTTTTGTGCAAATTTGAGCTGTTTATCTCAATTCTATCGAGAGTTATCGTCTGGAGTGACACATATATAAATATATATATATATATATATATATATACATATAAAAAAGTGTTAAATTTCAGGAATCGTTTTAGAATGGTCTGAAACGGATTTCTATGAAGAAAATTTCCAAAAATTTATATTATTTAAATTTCGAAGCCATTGCAATAGCTTCATTTTCTTTGAAAATTCGCTAAAAGGGGGAGGCAAACGATTAGTACAACTCCTTGAATTTACCCACAGCGATCAAATAAATAAGCACTTAGTACAATTACGTAATAAACAAACGGTAGAATCAGGATGGACAAAACGTACAAATTAAAATAAATACGAAGAGAATATACATAGAAAACCAAATTTTAGACCGAAGTTTTCCTTTATTCAAAACCATAGCCATTAATTCGAATATTTCTTTGAAAATTCGCTCATTAAGTCATGCTGCATGACTGATTTTTTCCTTAGTTCCCGTGAACCAACATTCACGAAATTTGTTTTATGGGTACCGTTTGGGCTCTAGTTGGTCCTCGAACGTCGGCGTTACTGTCAACTCTAAGGGGTGAAAAATAGGGTTTGAAATGTCCGGAGAGTCCCTATCTTGGAAAATTGTATTTTGATGTGTGGGTTTTCTCGGATTTTTAAATAGTTCGATTTTTTTCTGAATTTCTGAGACCATCCGGAGCATTCTACGATGTTGCCATAAAATTTGCTATACAATTTGCCGTAAAGAGGTCTAATTGCTAAAGAGGTCAATTTGCCGTAATGGTCTAACTGACGAAATGAGATACGCTCAAGTTCCCGAGATCGAAACCCTACCGGGTCTGAATATTTTTTCACTCCACATCAACATTGTCCCTTCAGAACTTCATTATTTGTGTTTCTTTTTGCAATTTTAGCTACTATTTGTCTCCGACAAAATTATTTTTACATATATTATTTTTAACAACGGTAAATTATCACACAACGGTAAATTATTACACAACGGTTCATCTACCAAGAAAGGGCTGGATTTTGTTGATCGGTAATTTTGCAATTGACCAACCGTTGAAGTATTTATTTTATTTATTTTATTTTTGAAAGTAGATTCCATCCTGAGAATTTTGACACCACGCGCACTGTCGTACGATACGTACCTAGTGCTTTTTGTATGATTTTTCGAAGATTCCAGTGTCATCGCACCCATCTCGCCTGGGCGGGAACCCAGCCCACTGTGGCATCAGAATTTCTGGAAGCTCTGAAAAATCATAGAAAAAGAACTGCTTATCCTAGGACAATGCGGTTAGTGTCAAATTTCTCAGAATGGAATCTAGTTTCATTAAAAAAAAACTCACGACTGACTCAACAGAGAAAGCGAATATAATTCTGGAGACAGCAAAAACAAATCAGAAGACGAAGAAGCATCTCGTATTGAGATGAGAAATTGAATCGAATGCACAAGAAGAAAAATCTAAATCTTACGATCACGTTTGCGTGTTGCGTCTTATTGCCGAACGTCAGAGATGCCTCAGACTTGTCAACATTTCGGGGTATGTCTGTACTGCGCTGCAAGCCGCAGTCTTGGGTATTTTGGCTTGAAACTTTGAGGCTGGCCTCATTCGGCCTTCCAAATTTGCTATTGGTGCCACCATGTTACCAGTGGTACCATCTATCAGAAAAAAAACGTTGATAAACGCTTGCATACGAGTCTGCAACGCATTGGGACATTTTCATGTCTTTCCCCTCCTTCCTTCTCACCTACCAAATTAGGTAGGTACCTAATTATAAAGTCGCAATCTAAGTTGTACTGTTGATCATAAAAGAATTGGTAATTAGACTTAGTTCTTCGATTAATGTAATAAACGTTGTATTATTGTTTAAATGAAATGTCGGCTAAGATTGAAGAGTGGATTTGAATTTGGCCAATAGATCTTCAGCAGAGCGCTGAGCCTCCCTCCATTGTGCTTGAGCGCGTCGTTCTTCTGTAAGAATTTGGCACGTATGTATAATCTTTGCTTGGTGGTTGGAAACCATTCTCGCGGCTCTATCTCTTTCCAATTGTAAATGGTGTATTGTGGTGTCAAGAAGTGACGTCTTGACAAGCTGTAAAAGAGGATAATTGGTCAGCGTACACCTGTGTTGTTAGGGGTATTGGACGGCTGTAACACGACACATGGTAGCAATTCCATACATGTTAGGGTGAAGAACACAGTAGATTTGTAGTAATACAACTCATTATTGAGTCAACTAACTGTTCTATGTAATATAGATACCTAGTTATATTCCCATGGGAAGACTCACCTTCTTATCAACCCAATTCGATGAGAGAGTGGCATCTAAGAAGAGGGAGGAATCATCATCACCCGTCTCGAATTTTTCTTACGACAACGGAATGCAGGTTGTATAAAACGTACAAACAGACGCACATGTAACGAGGGACATTTTATGTCGATTTGTATATGATAATAACCGGAGAAGTTAAAGTTCCGTAGCAACGAATCGGTTGTAAGCGAAAATCATCAGAAACTTATATGAAGCTTGCATTCGTGTTGACAATATAAATTATTGAGAATGATCACCTGTGTGTAAACAATTATTTAAACAATCACGCTCATACCGCAGCTTGTCGGCCACGCACTCCGCAGTGGTTAACGTAATATGGTTAGGTAAATCGAGAGCTATCCAACGAGTGGTGAACGATTTTTGTACGATGATAACTGGCGAAGATAAAGTTCCGTAGCAACGAATCGGTTGTAAGCGAAAATCATCAGAAATATAACGTAACGGTATTTCGTCACACAATTTCGTCACTAACGATTTTTAGGTTGTGTGCCACGGCAAAGACATGAAAATGTCAAAACGATCGATTGCCACGTTGTTTTTACAAGAGTCAACTCGTTACAGTTAGCGTGAGAGGGAAGATGCGGTATGACTTCTGTTCTATCTCGACAAGGGACTGATGAATTTTCAATCTGAAAATTTATTTGAGTTTCATTATTTGATCAATAGAACACGGCTGTATGAAAAAAGTATGTAGAATCTTAATAGAGGCCCGTCCACATTATTGGCCTCAAGCGTGAGAATCTATGATAAGAGATGGCAACACCATCGAGGCCAAATTTCTTTTACTTCTCTTTTGAGAAAACTTCTCTTTTGAGAAACTTGTTTTAATGGTAGATATTGGCCACAGAAAACAGTGATCCACCCAGAAGGGGCATCTGTGCAGGTTAATAATAAACCTTTATGCGAAAATTTGCGGAGTTTCCGTTTGTTTCGATAGCGATAGTGTCGTCGAAAACTGTCGGTAGTATGGAGTGCTATCGATAGTTCCTCATCACTGTCGTATCTAACGTTGTGATATCACAACCCGATACCAACAACTATAATAACGGCCACTGTAGGCAATATAACTCCCCCCCCCCCCCTCTCCACGAACCCCTCCTCTCTATCAGGTGAATTGATTAACGCATTTCCGAGCGAATGAAATTATTGCAAGCATTGATCCCTGGTAATCGAGGTGAATCGATATCCGAGGATTATTGGCGGGCTGCAGGCTGCAGCCAGTTTCTAATCAGTGTGACCAAGATGACCTTCAATTACTCTCGGAGTACGGTCCGCCGCGGGGACCGCTAATAAACCGCGGTGTTGTCGATATTATCCAATACCCAGTGTCCTACGTGGATCCACCGCGCGCGTCGGAGCGTTCGGGCGTTGGCGCGTTGAAGACGCAGACCAATGAAAACCATGGAAATTGTCACGTGATTCGGACGGCGCGTTGTCGCGACAGCGTTGAACGCTTCGGTTTGATTTCCAAACTAGTTTGATTTTTACCGTCACCGCCTCGCGTCAAACGCCGCGTTTGATTTGTTTATCTCGTTTGTTCTGTTAATTGCTGTGTAGAAGACCGTGTTTTTGTGTATTTTGTGTGATGGAAATGTTAACTGCAGAAGTCCAAAAGCGGCCGTGTCTTTGGAATAACCGGTACACCGAAGAGCACAAGTTCTTCCGAACTTATTCTTTGGTGGGCAATTTCTCTAATTAAAATGTCTCCCAAATTCGGCTTTTTTTAGTATTTTTAATTATTTTGTATATTTATCTCCATTATGTACTTATTTATGATATATTGCCAATAAATGAAAAAATAAATAAATAACACTATAAAAACCGTGATTTGGTGCAAACTGCTTGGGGCGAAGTATCGCAACAATCTAGGATGGCAAGCAAGTACCCCCCCTATGTACCTACGTTTAATGAGATGTTTATAAAATAACAATACGTGATTTTAAGTCTCCTAGAATTATTATACAATATCAACTAGTAGTAGTAGGACAACTTAGGCTCAGAAAATATTGCATAAATGTCTGCCTGATACTTGAACGTAATCAAAAATAAAGCAGTAAAAATAAAAGAACAGGTGACAATACTTGACAGTCGGCGTCCACTGAAATACGAAGCGTCTCGCGTTTTCACGTAGGACACCTTTTTTTTCGCCGCGCGGCATGACGACGCGATTTGTGTGAACGCCCGAAAGCTCCGACGCGTTGACGCGCGCGGCAGATCCACGTAGGACACGGCCATAGGCTCTGAGGCGACGTATAAATGTGCAGGTATCAACCAGTTCAATCTTGGTTAACACTGCAAGGCCGTAATGTCAAGGGACCTGTCCAATATTTCGAATTGTCGGGAATACGTATTAGGAGGATGACAGAATGTAACTACGAATTATCGAGAGTTTATTCAAGTCTTTTGTATTCAGAAATAATTATGTTCTAGCGTTTATAAAACAAAATTTGCAGTGCAGTTAACATAATTAGGTATATGTGCATACTACCTTGATTAAAAATAAATTTTCAAGGCACTGTATATTCGAACACTGTGCGACCCGACTTTGATCTCCGTTGCAGCTGTAGTATTCATTTCAGGCAATCGGAATTGAAGTGCAATAATTATTGGGGAGATAAGGCGTTTGTCGCTGAAACTCTACAAATCTAGAAGGAAAATTTCCTGTAGCAATAAACGGAATGACGGACAATAATACGAGTAATTTATTGTCCTTATAGTTTCTCTTAGTAGGCGGAGGTAGTCAGTAGGCGTTCGCTAAGTCGAACAGGAGTTTCCGGGGTCCCCCTCCCGTTTTCACTCAACAACCACTCAAATTAATTAATTACAAATTCCGTTTTCTTCCCGGAGGAAACCTTTCAATTTATTACGAAGGAAATCACAGGAGACCAATACTCTTTGCGACGAGCTTTGGCGAGGGGGTACAGGTAGAGGAAGAGCGATAAAATCAAGGATTTTACTGCGGGGTACCGAGAGAAAGGATGTTTCCTCCAAGTGGCAAAAGGGGGGCGTCGCAATTACATTTGCGGCTTCCCCGCCAAAAGGGTGGTGGTTGGAGGGGTAGTGATAGGGGGGGGGGGGTTGAAGGAGGGGAAGAGAGTTGGCGGGAGGGGGATGATTTGTCTGGTTTGCCGCGATGAGCTCGAGGGTTGGGATAAGATCCCAAAAGATAGATAGGTTTAGACTGATACTGATGACAAAAATATCCAATCATGCAGCATGATCATATGAGCGAATTTTGATAGTTACAATCATGCTGAATTTGCCCTTCCTCAGTCATGCTCAATTTTCCACCGATTTTAATCTGACTACAAGTGATCTGACTATTAAAGTGAATTTGATTACGATAGTTGTCTTTTGAGATTTTTAACGGTTCTGGACGGTTCGTATTTGAAAACAAAAAGCGGATCAGATTTTCGTTTTTCTCGGTCAGAAATGTTGAGAAATTTCCGAAATTAACTTCAGTTTCACCGTATAGATAAATGGTGTCTCGAGGCTTGTGATAGAGTGTGACAGTGGTGGTGGACCCTCGAGAGTCCTCCTGCTAGACCAGCGAGATTATCACCGGTTAAGAAGAGATATCGATTAGGCTTCCGCTCACCGATCCCGTCTCCACCGGACCAAAAAACAACTCACAGCCGCACTGTTACACTCCTCCCCACATGACATACTTCTGGGTAGCAGAAGTACGAGTACGAGAGGGAAAAGGGGGAATGAAAAGTAGGATGAAGTTCTGGTTCAGGAAAAGACATGTGAACAACTTCAAGGTGACTAACCTCCATCGTAATGGTACTGCCTCAATAATATTTTACTGGTGGAGAACAAAGCTCCTACATACGAGTATTGGCGGAATATGTTGTCAGAGGTTGTTGTCCAGTGAATCGTGCTCATCTGAGCAACCTCTAGGTGATCAACCTCCATCGTTAGGATGGAACATCTATTGGACTTGTAAATTGGGACATGGCATCAATTTCCTTCAAATGAGCTCAGTATATTTTAATTATACTGACACTCTAATGGGTGGAAAGGGGGTGGGGAAGCCAATAGATGTATTTATTATCAAAGGGACAGGATGTTTGTAAAGGAATCCTTCTGGAAACCTTTGGGCTTATCCTTCTGGTAAGCTCACAAAAAGTGGATGGAGATAAGGTGAATTGCTCAGCGCCTACTGCAAACCACGCTCTGCTACCATGTGACGGAGTGTGACAGTGGTGGTGGACCCTCGAGAGTCCTCCTCCTAGACCAGCGGGATTATCACCGGTTAAGAAGGCATATCGATTAGGCTTCCGCTCACCGATTCCGTCCCCACCGGACCAAAAAACGACTCGAGAACAGCCGCACTGTTACAGGCTCAAATATAATGTACAGTAGTACCTACCTAATTACTATTGTACATATATTATTAAATATATGTGCAATAGTACCTAATTACTTTTAATTATATCATTACTATAGTAACAAGTGTTGTGTAGTATTTTTTTTCTCTAAACATGTCAAGAATGAGGGGTTTTTAAAATTCAAAAATCTAGTTAGAATTGGAACAAGTTTAGAGAAATTGTCATAACCTGAGAAAGGCGTGCATTTGACGCAGTAAACAATCTACCTTAAATAACAAAAACGTTTGAGGGCGAAAAGTGGGTGACCATTCAAATTGGTGGACGAAACCATGGAGAATGTTCAGTAAATAGTTCGAAAATTCACGCATATTTTCAAGCGGCGTGCCAGGTTTTATGAAAAGGAGGATTTATTGCGAAACCCACCGCCATCTCTTTGATGAAGGCAAAAACTCAAGAAGTACTGTCCCATACCAATTTTGATGATTTAATAGCAATTTTCGGTGAATTTTAGAAGTTTAATGACTAATTATGAATCATTCCTGATAAACATGTACCTTATGTTGAAATGATTGAGGCACTTATGATCTGTTAATTTATTCATCACAAAATAGTGACTTGATACGGAAAAGGTCATTTGAGCAGTAAAAAATATTTTTCTAAGAAAAAAGTTGGTTAAATCCACATTTTTGAGTTCAATTTCAGTTTTTGTTTGGCAGTAATCTGTGAAAATGGCTTCCATCAATTCACCTTGAAAATTTATTTATATATTTCACCAAAATAGAATGGTTTAGAATGGTGTCAATAACTGGTTATTCAATCACTGATGTAGATCAGTTGAATTAATGTCCAGCGGAAGTGCTTGATTTACCCACAAAAAATCATGTTATTAAAGTTAGTTTTACTACATAATATTCATATTTATGAAGGGGGCGGATTCTTAGGTCCTTAGAAGTGCTGTTTACGGGCATAAACGTGCAATTAACACAGAATGTTCCTTTAAATATTCTTTTATTTTTTTAGTAAAAGCGGTAAACTGTGCACTACAAAAATAGCTTAGACCGTTTGGACACGTATTATATTCAATTAAATATTGAGACATATCACATAAAATTAATATTAAATTAAAATATGGTAGATAAGGAACGCTCTTCAAAACTCATTCCGATAGTACCTATTATCTATACAGTACCATACAAGGTAGGAGAAGCTATACACAACAAGGGAAATAACGCAGGAAAAATAATTATGAAAATCAAACAGCGAAAACAGCGAACACAGAAAGATAACCTTCTTTTTCTATTCAAATTTATTGTCCTGCTACATTTCAGATGTAGTTTATTTATTCTTTTCTTACCTAGGTTTGTGAAGTAGAAAGTAGTTTCTAATCTTTTTTGTATTTCTAGAGTCTTCTTCTAGAGATACCGACGCTTTCTCCTTTTTGTTACTTTTCCAGATTATTATTTGGGTTTTGGCCCCAAACCCTAAAAATATGCGGCTTTATGAGTTTATCTGCAAAATATTCCTCCTATCCATAAAATGTGCGTTTTTAGGTGTAATTTTAGTGGCGTCGCTTTATCAGGTTTTCACTGAAACGAATGAATCAGGTTCAAATATTCCTCCAGGAAGAAAAAATGTTTTTGCCCAAAAATTCGCCCCTTACTTATCTTATAACTCTGCAGCCTTCAGCTTTTATTTCTCAGCAGTAGATACCATTGCGAGCCTTCATCAAAAATGTAAACTCAACTGTGTATAACGTATAACATAAATAACTCGTTCGTCATTAAACACACTGCTTAGCGCGTTTGAAAGTCATACATAAGACTCTTTAATAGCCCATTAATAGCGTTTTCTCGACCTTTTTATCATTATTATTAAGAGGAATAGATTTTTAGAAGGGGACCACAGCCCATGTATCATGGAAATAATGAACGCTCCAGGATACCGACCGTTTTCTGCGCCCTATTGAGGCCCCCAGTCAAAGGGTTTCATGGATTGTCACTAATCCGCAGTCCTCCGGGGCAAGGACCTATCGTTTTAGTTATAAAAAGTGGATCTCAGTGACATCAAATGGGGTATAAGTAAACACTTCAATAGGACAGTTGATTGCGATTTTTATTGTTGTCACACCCCCCTTTAGTCTAGAAGGGAAAACGGGGGAAGCAGATGCGGTGACAATGCGATGTCGGCCAGAGATAGTACCCCCTAAGGTTTGTGATCTGGGAGTAGCGTTGCCAGATCTATTGTAATTGTAGTATCTTACTGCATTTTCGTTCAAAATACTTTTAAAAAGTAGCCAAAGTTACTATATTTTCGAATAAGAGGAACTTTGATTGATCACTCGATTTATTAATTTTGAAAATGCACTGGTGAGAGGACTTCATGGGTATAGGCAAGAGTGAACGGCCCTATAATGGAAATTTAGGGATGGCACGTAAGAACCTGTGACAGAGTGTAACAGTGGGGATGGACCCTCGAGAGTCCCCCTCCTAGACCACAGCGAGATTATCACCGGTTAAGAAGGGATATGGATTAGGCATCCCCAAGCGACCCCGTCTCCACCGGAAGAAAAAATGTATCGAGAACAGCCCACACTGTTACAAACCTATAACAAGCAGAACCTCATTCTAGATGCTAGAAGTTGGGTAGTTGCTGTGCGCTATGTCTTGCTGAAGGGCAAGGCATCAAAGCACAGAAGACAACAACACCATCCGGTAGATACGACTGTTTATTATACCTGTTGCATATGTATACTTACGCAAGGCTGTAATTAGCTGTATAGTCCAATCTTGGTTAAAAAAAAAAATTGACAGCCTATTCCAGTTCCTTGGTACGTGTGACGTCGTTTAGTCATTGAGACCTGTGCTTATGTTTTCACTTTTCATTAAGAGTTTGAAAAATGTTTGTCTTTGAACATTTACGCTGTACGGTACTTCATTTGTATTTCGTATTGCTTGTATTTTGAAATGAAACGTTTCATTATGCCCATGATTATCAATTTTTACCCACGATTACCTATTTTAATTAACTTTTAAAATGCTAAAGACCCTTGAATTTCTTGGCGTTGAAGGAGACTAACTTGAAGCTACGAATATTATTATTGATGGATCGTTATATTTCCATGGGAATGCCATATCTTTTCTCGATTTTGGCCAGAATATACTATACCTATATGGAGAAACTGGCAACCCTATTTGCGAGTGGCCCGTCTCAGTTGGCTTGAATGTTTATAATAATAAGTTGTGGATTGCGAGAGGCTGGAGATCCCTGCTTAAAATCCCAGTCGGGCCCACTCACACTCTGTAAGATTAGCCAGGGTTGGTACTGTTTCAAAATCGAGTTTCAGAGTGTATTTGAACGAAAAAGAAGCGTGTTGTAAACATTAGTAGGTATGTAACATTCCAAAACGTTGTACGAGTATATAAACAAGTCAGGTGAAGAGGATCCACCAATGAATATTTGTATTTTTTCATCGAGCAACACCGAAGGAAAAAACAAACTGTTCGCGAGAAATTTTTTGGTAACTCAAATATTGTCTTTCTGCCTCAGTTCACCGTTTATTACCACTTTTGATGAACTTATGTAAATTTTTAGCGATTTTTGGCTCCCAAAACTCAAATTTGGCTCAATTTTGGTTTATTATTCTGTGAATAATACACCTATGTATTCGCTCAGCAAAAAAATTTTATAACACCCCTCAAATTTTTTTCTTTTACGTTTCAAGGTGCGTAGATTCAGAAAAAAAATGCTATGTCCGTCCGCCTTATCATGCATACCACCTTAATTTTTGGTCTAAAAAATTCGTTCTTTCGCACACAGTTTGGGTCCCCATTTGGGAACACATGTGGGTCCTAGTTGTGCTCCAAAGCTCCCGATCGGAATACACCGAGGGGCATTACGGGAGAAAAATGGGTGTAAAAATAGGGGTTTTCGAGGTTTTTTTGAGGTTTTAGTGAAAACGAGCTTGTGATGTATCCATGTTCCATGTTTTTTTAGGGCGAGAAGACCGAATATGAAGTTGATTTTGACCAATGGGTGAAGAATTGAGGTGGTAACGAAGGTTACGCTCCCGAAATTCATTTTTTATGAGTCAGAAACCTGGGAAATTGTCTGAAATCACCATAAATTTGTATAATAACACTAGAAGTAGTATTAGCGGGTGAATCAATACAAGTAAATGGCACTATCAATTTTCAAAGATGAACAGCAACATTTCAGTAGGTATGTCCGGTAGAATAATAAACCCAAGTGACAAGGACTTTGCAGCGCTTTTATTTTTGAAAATTGCTGATCTGCGAACTGTATTCGTTGGTCATCGGAACATTTTGGTGAAAAGTGGAATTTTTTCGTCGCCTAGCCGAAGTCGGACGTATGGAGCACGAAACACAATTACACCTGGCACTCGAAAATCAGCCACACCGGTAGAGGAGGAGCGAAATGTTAAACTCTGGGGATGGATTCAAAATGCTGTGAAACGGAACAAATTTTCGAAAGCTCATTTATCTATTGAAATGTTTGGGCTCGTTGCAATTGAATTCCTCAAGAAGTAATTTTCCCATTCCCAGTGAAATGCCTACAGCTCAACGAAATAAGGGTTCAGCGAGATTATATATGTTAAGGGTAGGTAGGGGCTGGCCCCTGAATAACCTGCACTTTGACCTTCTGGACCGTTCGACCGGAGGAGCCTCTACTTCCGGAGGTTCCCGACGGATATAATAATAGTTGCGGCGAAAGGGGTGAAGATGCGGGAGGCAACAAACGAACAAGGGACGAAGCCGGAGTCGGCTCAGCTCGTCCGTGAGATATGGCTTCCTGCCTCCCAGATAATTAGGATGGTCTCGGGCCACCGTAGGAATTAGCGTCAAGCCCCGCATAGTCCCCCATCGCCTTCTTTCTCCAGCCCCTTTACGTCTTGTACCTAAACTCCTAAACAAAAGGGGGGAAAAACAGAAGAAAAAAACCACCATCTCTCTCTGTTTTGCTGTTTTATCTTGGTCCTGTCAAGGTCTGCCCATCACCGCTGCTATTAAACTGATTTTTACAAAAAGCCACTGGAGCAATTTGTCGCCTTGTCAGCAACATGTCTGCAAAGTTTCCTTGATGGTTACTAAGAGGGTTGGGTGGGCCCATCGCTGATGTCCTTTTCCGATAACTGACTATTTGATTTCGAAAAGGCTTCATACCAAGCTGTTACTGAACATTTTCCCGGTTGTACGATAAGGTTTCTTGAAAACTCTAAAACTTAGTTCTCGACCGTATGTGACATTTGCGTTTACGTACTGTCTCCCGGTCGTCAGTTTTTGGTTGGGACAACTCTCTGATGTAAATTAAACTCCGAAATGGACACACAACAAGTCGGAGACCAAGTTGTGGACACTTCCTGCTCAGTGTGCTCAAGTCAGCGACTGCGTTGTGGACACCAGTTTCGAGGCTGACACCCCCCCCCCCCCCCCCCCCACCAGAAATGTGTGTAATTCACTGTTCTCTTCTGCCCATCCGGACATACGTGCACAGTTAAAGGAATTGAAAACTTAAAACTTCGTTGAAAATAAACTCGATAAAAGAAACATTTCGAGTAGGCAGCAAAGCTTCCTCACTTGAATCACATGAACGTATAGAAAAGCTGGGGTAGGTTCATTCAGGATTCATATGGAACTGTCAAAGTGTTATTCTTGATCGACCCTCCACGTTTGAACTCATTTCAACGGTATTTAAGCTAGTTATGGGCGTTGCAAGGAATTGATCACAGAAACGCAGACAGACGGACAGGCAGACATACACGGAACCGAATATGCTCCTTGATGTCTGAAACGCAAAACGGTAGTGGAAATTTTCATTTTGGAGTACATAAATGTTTGTTTTTACTCAATCACGAATCCATGGCTTCCCTGCCGTCCGGTAGTGAGGAAGCAGAAGTGAACAGTCTAACGATGTCATCAAAAAGTATGCAGCGTTGCCCGAAGCTTGGAGTAAATATTGTGAAGATGGTGCCCTACATGTCCTACTTGAACACAGTACTTGAGTTATAAATTAGCTCCGAGTGTGTAATATATTTTTCTGGCTTTGCAACATCATCCTTCAATGATGAACCAGTATTCTAACAATGCCTGAGCATAATGCGCTGGTCGCCCTCAGCCTGCAGAAAATGGGAAGGAAATGCTGGTACCAAAACTGGTCCAAAGTGGACGCCAAGGGATGCTTTCTACTGGTCTAAGTGCTGTCACTTAAAAGATACCTACCACAGTCGTAAGGTAAGAAAGGTGTGGATTTTTGCTTTAATGAGCCCATCATTACCACCTTGCTGGAGGTCTACTAAATGGTAGAACCGTTGGTAGGTCTACAGTCCCCTGTTAAGATTCAGGATTGCGTGTGAATGAGAAAGCAAAAAAAAAAAAATACAAAACTTTTCGAGATGTTGTGCGCAATACTTTTGGTTTATTATTCTGTGAATAACCCCTATATATTTGCTCAGCAAAACATTCTGTGAACACTCCCTCAAAATTTTTTCTATTACGTTTCATGGTGTAGATTCCAAAAATGCAATGTTCGTCCGCAGTGCCTTCCATGTCTACCTTTATTTTCCGTCTGAAAAATTCGTTCTTTCGCACACGGCTCCATTTGGGCCCTAGTTGTGTACCAAAACTTTGCAGCCCGATCGGATTATACGCAAGGATGTTATGGGCGAAAAACGGGCGTAAAAATAATGTTTTTTGGTGTTTTAGTTACATGAGCTTGTGAGGCACATTTTTCCATGTTTTTTAGGGCGAGGAGACCGAATATGAAGTTGATTTTGATCAACGATCGAAGAATTCTAACAGTTCCAAGTTCTAACACTGTTGCAGCCTTAAATTTACCAGCCGTTCGTTTGCACCGATAAGCTTCGTCAACATGACCGTGCATGAATAGGTACAATTCCATCGCAGACATCATAGCTAGGGAACACCTGATTATAATCACGCAAGGCTGAATGAAATCGAGTTGGTTTCTCAGATGTGATTTATTTTGAAGAATGATGGTTGTTACGGATTTTGTTCATAGGTACATACTTTTGTAACTAGAACAAACGTTATGCTTCATGAATACCATCAAATACCTAATGGTAGAATTGTTGAATCCACCAAATATTTATTTACACGGTCATTCCCCGACCGGCTCCAATACTTGATTTTGGACTTCCCAGTGGGGGACTTGGGAAGGTATTGACCACAGAAAACAGAAGGCGCATCTATAGGAAATAATAAACCGTTGTCATAATTTTAGCTTTTTTAAATTATCATCAAATACAGATATGAGCCATTGTTTAAGTTTCGGGAAAGAAGAGCGCTGTTATAATGAGAGGAGAGTTCCAGCAATGTTTTATTTTAGAAGGGAAGAGATATGAAAAAGGATCGAGATGGGAAGAGAGGGCTTGGTAAAAGTTATTTTTGTTTCGGGCCTCGAAAAAGGTCCCGAGAGTTGAAGAGGGCAGAAGTGTCGCAGTTTAAAGATACGGAGGGAGCGTTGTAGGGGAAATCGATGAGAGACAAAAAGAAGTCATAATCACCTTTTGCAAATGTGACTGATAAAACCCCTTGGAAACGGGAGGTTTCTGTAAGGAAAATTTTTGTTTTTCTTAGTGAAGACCGATGAATTTGAACCCGGAAGGAGGGCTGGCGTTCATTAGAAACGAAGTGGGTGGACTTGAGAGAAGACTGGGCGGAAAGCATCGTTAATTTTAATTTTCAGAATGATCTGTCAATGATGTTTTTCCCCTCTTTATTTTTCCGTTTGATATGAATGGGGATCCAAAAGGTGTAAACAGGGGTTTCTCTCCGAATGAAGAATTGTTCTCGAGTGAGCGACCTCCGTTCATGGTACTTCCAGGTTGAAATAATGATGAGACCATAATGGGTTTGGGTTTACCTTGGTAAACGGCTCCATGGATATCCAACAAACCAAATATCTCGGCATCTATGTCCCATGTACAGTAGAACCAGTGGCTGGACGTGAAGTTTTAGTTAACCAGGGTTTGCAGTTACCCGGTTTTGCAGTTATCCAGGTTTAAGTAATCGTACGGTTATGGTCACGTATTTATTGTCATCAAGTCAGTAAAGTCGGTAGGTACAGTAATTTAGAGTAAAACGTATTATAAAACGTATTACACATACATATTGTTCATTTACAAAACAGTCAGTTATTTTTGCCTGTTTTGGTGGATTGCACTGATGGAGACTTGCAGTTGCAGAGGTCGAGCCTGTGTCAGTTGCAGTTGAACAGGTTTTTGGAGCGGGGACCAGGGGATCCTTGCAGTTATAGAGGTTGAACCCGTGAAATTTGCAGTTAAGCAGGGTTTTTGGATAACAAGTCATGTGCAGATATCCAGTTTTTATTTCGCAGTTATCCAGGTTTTGAGGCTTCAAGGGGGTGGGACCGACACTTTTTTTGCAGTAAAGGAGTTTTTACAGTTATCCAGGTTCTACTGTAATAGTTGGCTCAGTTGCTAACCCTTGCGGCCTCGTATAAAAGGACCCTCGGGCTGCATCGTTGATGATTTACATAATCCTATTCGTTTGACGAGTAAACTATAGAGAGTTCATGGAGCCCATCCTACTCGGAATCATTCCAGATACGAGTGAGAGGGCTTAGAGCATCCACGCAGCAGATGTTTACCCTATACCCAATACTTGATGAATACGAATGCAAAGCCGATACCTGACATCATCAACGGCGATAAACTTGTAACAACGCGTCCCGCGCCGAGTTGCTCAATTCTATTCGTATAGCGAATAAACTGTACCCCGAATCGAGCTCCTGAAGCTTGCGCAGTCCATTAATTTCCATTCAGAGTTACTTTCCTCGTATCGCCACTAAGAAGGCAATACTCCGCATCGAGCTCCTGAAGAATGCGCATTCTGTAAGTTCTGCTAGTAGTTCCTTTCACTTGTCTACTGCCTATTGTTATTCAAAAGTACCACCTATTGTTATCAAAAGTAGATGAATAAAGACGTTCTGGCACAGGGGCAGCCTTCAAGACATGCGATACTAAACCCGCACGACACAAACCCCTCAGCACATCACGAATTTTTCCAAAAAATTTACGTAATCTTCGTAAATTTTGTTATTACCTTCCAAAATGTTTGAAAAAATTTAAGGAAATTTCGTTCATTTGAACATTTTCGAAATTTACTAATTTTTTCGAAATTTGCAAAAAATTTACCACAAATTTTGTTACTTTCACAAATTTTGTTAGCTTCACACAATTGTTTGAAAAATTAACGAAATTTTCGAAGGTAACAAATTTGAAGACAATTTCGTAAATGTTTGACAATTTCGTAAATTTTTTAAATGTTTTGTAAATTTTGAAAATTGGTAAAAAACGAACGAAATTTCCGTAAATTTTTTCTAACATTTTCGAATGTAATAACAAAATTTACGAAAATTACGTAGATTTTTTCAAAAAATTCGTTATATGCTGCGGGTTTAGTATCGCAGATCTTGAAGGCTGGCCCCTTGTGCCAGAACGTCTTTATTCTATCTACTATGGAAATGTACCCCCATTAATCACCTATAAATAGAACAGAATAGACAGTGAATTAACTGTGAATTTATTTGCTAATAAACAATAGAAGGCTCGTCGTTTTACCAAACTCCAGTCGTTCGTCTTGAAACAATGGGTCGCAGGGATTGATAGAAGGACCAATAAAACCCATAAGTGAACCCAGCGATGGTCCGTCCTTCCGACAAAAAAAACCGACCTCGGATAGGGGAGAGTAGGTATCTCTCACGTTGATGAAATCTCAGGAAAATAAATTAAACTCCCAACACCCCAATCCTCCGGAAACGGATCCAATCCTAGAAAAGCTTTTTTCCAGGACGCTTCCCTGCGGGTCTTCTCCCCTCAATTCTCGAAGAAGAAGCCATAAAAGTCCGAACTACAAGAAAGAAGGTTCTCACCTCCTCGTGGAAAAGGTGCGGATAATATATAGGGAAATCGCGATACCGCTCTTATCCTCAGTGTGGACCTTTTTTTCCGCCCTTTCTATACTTTACTCGAAGATAGTTTGTCGTGAAGGATTCCGGTAGACAGTTATTATTATTCAAATGAACCTCTTCTAGACGAAGTAACGAGGAAGTTGAATGGGAAATTGAATCTCGGATTTCCTTCGCTAAATAGTTTTTTTTCCTCCACAAACTTCATTATTCCTTTCCCTGCGACGTTACGATTGTTTTCTTACTTTATTTTTTCATAAAATGAAATATGGTTTCTTTTCACTTAACCAACATTAGTTTTCCATCTCTTGCTAACTAATATTACCATTCATTAACTTCCGCACGAATCCATTATCCAGGGTACTGTAGATAATGGAATTCGATCTTATACCCACTAACATTTTTATTTGAAATCTCAAGGACTGCGTAACAATACTTAATAGGTATAGAAAGTAGATACATATAAACCTAAAAAGTGTATACGTATAGCAAATAGTTCAGTGTCAAGAGAGTATCTTATAAGGTTATAAGCTAGTAGGTGTTATCTGTTTATATTTATTGAATACATACGAGGCGTACATGTCAAGAACTCATTGACACTAGTAGCCACTGATTTTCAAGCGACTAGGATAAAATTCACTTTGATGGGTTGACCTTTGAACTCCGACTGCGCACGCGCAAACGTGAAAATCTCACTACACGCTCATTTGTATATAACTTAGATTACTTGCGGCGGAGTAGTGGAAATCCATAGCAAAAACCTACAGGATAAAAATAGAAATAGTCTATTTCCACGCAAAATAAAAAAATTGTAGGCCGTTTTCGAATGTTACACCATCATCACGTGTACTGATGATGGTGTAACATCCGAAAACGGTCTACAATTTTTCATTTTACGTGGAAATAGACTATTTCTATTTTTATCCTGTAGTTTTTCGCTCATTTGTAGTTCGACTAATCCAATTCTTCATGAAGTTTGATTGTTATTGGTCTATTAGGAGTTAAAATTAGCATCAGTGATTTCTGAATATCTGATACGTTTGTACCGGCATACGTAGGTACGTTTGTTAGCCACTTTGTGCTGATAAACCTTCTGGTGCTTATGTAAGCATGCAATAGGCTGTCAAATGGCTATAGATCCTCCGTGGATTTCACTCACTGTAGTCCTGTAAATCGGTCTAATAACTACCTACGGGTTTCGGTACTGGTGTGATGTTGGTTTTTTCGGGAATCACCACAATTATACGTTATAAGCTGTTGTGTACATATCTTATTCCTGAGTGGTTATTCAAGTCAATACAGCTTTGTACATTATTGTATGGTCTCCTTTATCCCGTACCCATCTATGTTAATACCGAATGTCCAATGAAGTACCATGAAAAGCTTCATGTATAGTTCATCTGATACTTCGCGTTCGTGGGTCACACATTTATCTGAAAATGTCTATCCAAAGCCGTCTGTTGCCCCCACTCGCGTGATCTTATCAAAAGCGAGCCTTTTAGAAAAAATACGGCGTTCTATTTCTCTTACTCGGGTTTGCGTGCTAATGAATTTTATCCGCGGATCACGGACCCTCTTTTGAAAACCGAAGGTCTTATCTCACCGCGCACAACTGCTGGGGAGATCCCTTTATTGATCACAATTCACAGGCCACCCTTTTGTTAAAGGCAAACCAAGTAAAAATGTTTCAAGTCCCCCGGATCAACGTAAAGTTAACGATATCTTGTTTCTTACCGTAGACGCTGCCAGAAGTGAATTACGAGTATAAAACTCCCTCGGAAAATCTCAATGCATATTTGATAATGATCTCGTTGATAATTAGTATGGTTTTAGCTGTAATTCATCTCCCCTTTCTCTTTTCCAACTTCACCCCCATCTAATCCAATGAACATTCATTCAAGTTTGGTCGGGTAGGGTACATGTTTTGTCGAGATTACCATTAAAAATGTAACCAATTATTACACCCTTATCAGACACTTCAGAGCAAGTTCGTTTCATTCAATAATTACTCATTTATGTTTTCAGGTTGAACAGAAGTGGTTCGCCGGATTATAGCGACCCTAATACGACAGATAAATGGTAAGCAGATCATAAATGACGTTTGTATTGACATGATCTTTGTGGCAACAAAGAAGTTGATAGGCTAGGGAACTTGCTTATTCCACCTCTGGCTCCAAATTCGTAAGTATTGTAAGCATCGGGCCTTTTCAGAAAACAGGAGAAAAAATCCACTATTACTATGAAACCGTGGGGGCGACTGGGAAGGAGTGTCTGGACCGCGACCCCTTTGGTATACACGTGCCTTCCATTGATTCGTAAAAAGCTGAAAATTATTTTAAACCACTATGGGCATCCCAAATAAGAGTATTATGAGTTTGCAATGGGTTCTGCGGTGAGCTAAACGGCTGGGAGCCATAAAACCGCGAAATTTCGGTACTTTTTCCAGTTTCCGGCTTATAATTATTATTTAAACAGTGCGTCGTACAGACAATTGCACTCAATACTTTTGACTACGCATGCGCAAACGTATTTTTAATAAAATGACAATAACTTGCGAACTTTACGGTTTGGCTTCAATTTGGAGGGTGGTAAGTTTCCAGAGAAATAGCTCGATTTTTTTATCCAGTTCCAATAAGAATTTCAAATCTTTAGGATCATGATATCAATTCGACAACAAAAAATCAAATATATTATTATTTTTAAGTAGGTACCTAGTTTTTTGCTAATCCTGACAAATTGTTCACGTCTCCATACTTGAAAATTATCGTTGATAATCGCTGAAATATCTAAATAATTAGCGTAAATCGTCAAATCGTTAACTGCTGAAAAGATCTGGCGAATGTAATAATGTAATATAATGGATGAGGAGGTATTACTAGCCGTCCGTACAACGCAGCCCCCCCCCCCCCCCCCTCCACACCTCACCACTCAGAAAGGTACGGAGCAATTTTTTATTTATTTTTAAATAGACGATATATTTGTTATATCAGTAATATAACAACTGAGCTCTTAGCCTATTAAGTTAGTTGGCTATAATATGATTCAACTGTTTGTAGAGTTTTGTAGACTTGGAGCCCAGTCAGTGGCTGTAACTCAAGGGAACACTCAATCACTACACTTGTCACATCACAAGGTCGAAAGGTTTGTTTCTATCAAGCCGCCGGGTGGCGTTGCTGTTGTCTAGGAGTCGAATAACTTCCGGATTCATGTGTTCATGAAGCCGCTGTTCGTATTTAATCGCATGTTGCTTGGCCACTTCGCTGAAGGATTCCATCTTGAGGTCTCGATGGAGGTCATAATTTCTGATGTACCAAGGGGCGTTGACAATTATACTCCTCAGTATCTTGTTCTGAAAAGTTTGTATAATCTTGCTGTTTGTCTTTTTAGTACAGCCCCAGAGCTGGGTACCATAAGTCCACACAGGTTTTAGGATTTGCTTGTAGATGAGCAATTTTTTTGTGTACAGGTGGTTCAGAATATCTGCCTAGCAACCAGTACATTTTTTTGAACTTGATATTTAACTGATCTTTTTTTGGTTTATTATTTTCAATAATGAACCATTGGAATCGAGCATGAAAAAAAAAATTCTTACCCCCCCTCAAAATTTGATGGTTTACGTTTCAAGGTATGTAGAATCCAAAACTGCAATAAAAATATTTCTGTCTGTCCGCCGTACGCCGTACGCCGTACGGGCCACTTTTCTTAGTTACCATGAAAAAAAATTGATGAAATTCGGGTTATAGGTTCCGTTCGGCGTCTAGTTGGTCCTCGAAGCTCGACGTTACTGTGAGTCATCTCTAAGGGGTTCAAAATAGGGGTTGAAATTTTCAAAAACGCCTATACCATTTTTTTACGTAAATATTTTTACGGTTTTAAATAGTTCTTGAACTTGCGAGTTTTTTAAGACCATCCGGAGCATCGTACGTCCAGCCGTTCGTTCACAGTAAGGCCCCGAAGTTTGCACCGACAGGTATTTTCGACTCCAGTTTGAATGAAATTGTATACAATTCAAACCAAATCTCGTAACCAGAGACGCGCCCACAATAGGAATTTGTGAATACGGCCAATCATTGGTAGGGATCACCTGATTATATTGGCGGAGTATGAAGTCGAGTTGGTTGTTCTGTGATATTATTTAATTTGAAAAATGATGGCTCTTTTGGAGTTTGTTGGTAGGTAGTGAAACTTGAACAAACGTTGAAGTATTATTGATGGGTAAATTATTACTACGGTAAATTATTACTCAACGGTAAATTATTACACAACGGTTCATTATACCATCTACGTAGAAGGGGCTGGAGTTTGTTGGTAGGTACTTTTGCAACTTTTTCACTCCTCATCAACAATTTCTTTTCAGAACTTCATTATGTGTGTTTCTTTTTGTTAGGTACTGTTTGTCATCGGCAGAATTATTTTAGCAACATTTAACTCGTGATTTAGGTAGGTACCTAGTAACGAGTACGGGGTTAGGTACTAACCTACGGAGGGTCTGCGATCTACATAATATGCATATAATAGAATAGTACATATCATATTATATAGACGGGTTATCTATACATAGAGCTGTGATCTGTAACAGAAGGGTATTCTATACAAAATAATAAACCGTTGTGCAGGGATTTGCAGCGTTTTAAATCACATGTTCCTTCCATCTTAATTTGGCATCAAGAGTCATCCCTAAGTACTTTGCTGTATTAGCGTAGGGAATCTGATGTCCATTCATCATGACTGGTATCGTTGTTATGTTCTTGTTCGTAAAGTTAGTGTGAGTAGATTTGTTCATTAAGCTTCAGTCGCCATTTTTTGGTCCAGGCGCTTACATCATCAACAAAATGCTGTACTTTCCTAGTTGCTTCCTCTACTGAGTCACCAACCGCAAGTATGGCAGTATCATCAGCAAAAGTTGCGATTGTCGTGTTTTCATTGCTAGGTACATCACGTCTATACACGTGAATGCAGTGTGACAGCTGCCCCTGGAGAGGCATTGGTTTGATTACTACGCAGTGCTTCCAGGAGTTGATTCGTTTTCACGAATCGACCGCCCCATCAGCCGTGTGTCAAAAACATCGGGAAAGAGGCCGGATCCAATCAAAATTGGACGGGATTTCCACGTACCGTCACAAACATGACAATATATATCCATTGGTTTGAAGGGGCACCCAGCCCAAGGCTTGCGGTCTCCCCCCTGCTGCAAGCAGACAGGGAAGCCCTCCTGAGAGGTGACTGTTCACTCAGTCAGAGTCCTTGGATATACCCAAGTTCCTGTATACCTACAGGTGGAGGCGAGTGTTCTAGCTCACTCTACCAACTTAGCAGGTTGGTGCCCGAGTTATTGGTTACCCACATAAACTCACATGCCGGCGCCTACCCAATGGACCCCCACAGTTCATTGGGAGGGCGCCTCCCCTGAGCAGCTGGTTCTGTTCCAGTGCCTGGGTAACAACCACGACCACCACGAATCCAACCTCAACTGGGGGGCAGACAGGTGGCACTTTGCCGAAGCGGTGTGCCTGTTGCCTGGGGCTCCCCCCGCCCGTGGTACCGGTTTTGGTGAGAGCAAGATCCCAGTTTCCTGGCTTTTGCATCACATCCAGAGGCCAGACCGGTCGCAGGCCCGCCATCATCACAAACATGACAGCGGGAACTGATGATTCTGATTAGCATGTTTCCTGCAACGTAGTGCCATAGGGCAGCATACCCCTTGGTCCAGGTCCAGGGAGTCGCGGTCCAACCTTCACAGTATTAGGCCTCTCGTCCACTGGGAGCGGAAAGCTGCGAAAAGTTGCCAAATCGATTCGTCCGAATTCGGCCGAAAACGCACCAACGATCCAAACACGTGCACTGGGCCCTTACCGTTCGTCAGTTTTCGTCCGAACAGGTGCTGAAGTGCGAACGGATCCCATTCTGCTGGGATTTAGTTGCGAAAGAGTACGGAAAAAGATAGACACAATGGACTCTGAAAAGCTAATTTTGCATGTTGAGGACAGGAAATATCTGTGGGACCAACGGGAAAGTAAGTAGGTATCACATGCGGAATGTACGAAAAACATTGTGGAAGGAAGTTTCGACTGTGTCGAATGTATCGAAATGTGTCCTTCGTCATTCGAAAATAGGCGAAGTGGTGGTCATCGTCGACTTTAAGATCATGCCACAAATGGGAAAATTCACCGAACTCGTTTCTTTTTGCGAAAATGTGATTCGCCCACATTTCCCATCTTCGTCGAAATCGCCTGTGCCTGATAAGTCGATGAATCAAAGGTGATAATTCCAAAGCGAAAAATTCTTCATCAGTCATCAGAAAACCATTCCGAAGAGCCATCTTGTCTACTACTAATACGGAAGAATACTGAGGCAATGGACGATAGGCTTTCGGACGAACGGCGTTCGCACGAATTCGTTGCATCGCAGTTCGCAGCTTTCCGCTCCCAGTGGACGTCGAGCCTTAGGCTTGAGTCCTTATCCACGGCGCGTCTTCCTTGTGGGGAAATGGTTCGTCGCGGGGAAGGTGTTAAGAACAGCACACGTACACAATTCTAGTTCCATCACGTAGATGTCACTCATTGCAAATCCATTGAAGGAAAACGCGATGCCATGGATGCTGCCAAATTTAGAGGGGAGTTGGGACTTTCCCCAGTGCGGAGGTAACGAAATTAACAATTAGGATCCTTGAAGGATAAAAGCGTGGAACATAAGGGGTATTTCATGGTCGGGAAGTTTACGGCGTCAAAACTTGTTAAACTTTGAGAAAAACACTCGAAAAATGGTATCTTCTCGACGATACGATTATGGACGATAACAGAGTCCAGGGCATGTTAAACATCTACTCGAAACCGTGTTAAAGGTTGTTATTATACAAAATGGCGAACCATGATGATGCTAGGATGCCGTGAGCCCATGTCTTCGTTGTGTGTAATTATTTTTTAGTTCATCTACCTTCGGATTTTCTTCGGCATTTTTTCTTCCAACAACACAAAGCAGAACACAGGCAAAAACTCAGAAGTAGATAAATACCTAGCTAACTGCTCAAACGAACAGCGTAACCTACGAGTGAATGCCTACCTTATTGTTGTTGTACTCTTTTTATCTGTTTACAAGAAGTAAACGGAGAAGTAACGGAGTTTTATCCGTTTACGACGTTTTCGATTTAACATATATTTAACACTGTCGAGAAAACCATAAAATACCCCTATAATCTCCCATGTCAAACGTCTCGACTATGGTGACGCGATGCACCCCGTCTGAGATGGCGCAAACCCAATATGAGATTTGTAACTGAATGTTTCTCAGGATTGGGATATGAATAGGAAATGAGCTGACCGTCTATCAGATGAACAAACTGGAGGAGTCTGAATGCAGGGGGAAGATCCGATGAGTAATGGGGGTCCCCGTGTTGAACAATGCTGTAGACAGAAAGTGGTCTCTTGTTGTCATACTGGCGGACCCTTTAAAATTGCCGTATCCCTTCTCTCAGCTGGAAATCAATGGTCCCCTACGGTGTCGGGTGGCACCGTGGTTCCACGGCACTCGAGTTGCCTCTAGGTGTGACGTGAAGGTTTTCGAGTTCGAACAACGACCAGCCCTTTCAAGTGCTCAAAGGTCTTCCCTTTCAGAAGACAAGAGCCTGAATCGAGGGGCTCGTGAACCTAATTCCTCCTTTTAAAAAAACCTTCAAAAGCGAATCGTGAAGGGGGTGTGGATTTTTTCGGAGGCAAAAAAATCTCTCACTCAAAAAAAGGCTTATGTTTAAAGAGAGCCATTCCCCTCTTTTTGACACTTCTGTTTTGATAATTAACTACTTTAGTATGCTTATGGATTTTTGGATGGCTCTCAATTACACCTGTTGATAAACTCTCCTCAAGCCGAATCCTTTATTTCAAACCTACATTTCCTAGTATTTTCAGTTCAGTTGGGATATTACTCCCGAAGTGGCGGGAGTTTTGGGCGTGATCAGTTCAGGCAAGTGCGGCTATACCTGATTCGATAAGCTTATAGATATTATGGTCGCTACCTGTGTTGTAATTTCTAAATGTCCAAGAGTAAACTTTCAGAATTTAAAGTCGTGGTAATTCGGAAGTAAGGACATTAATAATTAATTGATTTTTGAAGCGTGTAAAAGTGCAATAAAGGTCTATGATTATCAGCACCTGAATTACATACTGGAGGTGTCTACCTACGTGTTGACAGAAAATTGAGCTCCCAAATCACCCAAATTTTCAAACCATACCTATCCATGACTCAGTGTTTTTTCCGTTGAGTAGACAAGATTTAAATTTAACTAAAGTGTTTTTTTTCAATTATAATAAGTGGTATGTCGAGTAGGTGTGCACTCGAGCGAAGTGTAAGCCTCGCGAAGTGGAATTAGGTACTGTAGATTTATGCCTTCGACGAATAGACTTGAGGGCATCAATCTACAATTTCAGTGAAAATTAGTATTCCTGTGCGGCAATCCATTCGACTGCGTTCAACTGTGAATGTATTCAGATTATTCACTGCGGTTGCTCGTTCAGTAATGAGGTATGTGTGGGTTTAGTGTGAGTTATGTGAGAAGCTCGCTTAATGGTTGTGGATTCAGGATGCGTTGCCTTCGAAATCGGAGAGTAGTCGGTGCCACGTATTATAATGACGAAAGCTCTTGATGCCAGGGTAACAACTAGTATGGAACTCTTGGATACTTTACTATCATCCGAAACTTTACTGTAGTGCTCAAGAGATGATGCAGAAACAGTTGAAAAACCTGAGCACGAGAGGGGGCTTTGGGAAACGAATGAAATATCCCGGCGGTAATTGCAGACCGCTCTAATGACCTTTCATCCCTCTCCCCAGGCGATTCTCGCTACTCCAGCGAAAACTGCTGTTTTTGCTAGTGTTTTTCTAGGGTAGGGTATCCCTACGATTCGGAGCCCTAGCGATGATGGCCTCTCAAAGAGTACTCTTATATGTGGCTATAAGAAACATCCCTCTTGTTCCGGGCCCCTAATGTTTCACCTCACGTGAATTCAAGCCCAGCAATATATAGGTAGGTACCTAATATCGTTCGCTGCGTTTTTCTGAAAAATTGCAAGAATTCTCAGTTGTGAATGAACGAAACTGTCTCCCGCATAAAACAGAAGTTGAAAGACTACCAAAGTGTGCATCATATTTATGTGAACAACTTTAGCTCTACAGGTATGTAACCAACGTTTTTGGCGATTAAAGTTGTTAGGACCGACATTATAGAAGAAACCTTTGGAAGAAAGAAGACGAAACCAGGAAGGGATGGGAAACGCGATCGGAAGCTAAAGGTTCAATTAAACAGTAGCTCGTTTTGTTCCCCCCCTGTGAAAAACATTTTTAGGGATTCCTAAGAGAGCGGAACAGAAGATAGAGTGTAGAGGTTCTCGGGGTCTGGAGAGTTGGGGCAGATAGTGGAAAATGAAGGTTCACCAGTCCCAGCTGGGGAGGAAAGATTTTATTTTTCTGTTTTGTATCCTTACGTGCGGATGTCATAGCCAGATGATCGGAATCGGCTTCTGAACCGATAGCTTCCGTCACTGAGTAACTCAAAGTTGTAGAAAGATGAACGCTATGATGTGGGGGGTATTTGTTCGATCTGATGTGCCTAGTGTTGTGGTTTCAACCTAAACGGCCTGTTCCCGCCTTTTTCCTTCCACGCCAAATTCTATATTCACGACCTTCTGAATATTTTTCAAGGTCTTCATCCGCTCAATTTATTTCGTTGTTACGATTTTGACGAAATTTCTTGTGTATTTAGGAGCTCTCTCTCCTACGCCTGCTCGGAAATTTTGTCAGAATCATAAAATAGGTAGGTGCCACATGAGTAGATCAAAACGTTGAAAAATCAATCGAATACTCATTGTATTCCTACCAAATAAAACTACCGATTTTTTAGAGCCAATAAAAATAATGTAGGTAGTTTGTAGGTATTTTGAACTAATCGGTTCAAAGTTCAAGAAAGTTAAAAAAAATAAGAAGAAAAATAAAAACACCTATTTGGTAGGTACTTTTTGTGGAGAACTCTCGGGTTCTATTCTATTCTCTGGGTACCTATTTGGTTATCACTGAAGTTGATGATTAGTGGAAAATGAGTTTTGATGTCTATTTCGACGAGAAAAATATCTTTGATCCTCTGCATTTCTTCTGTGGCAACATCTTGAATGTACCTAGTAGTTTCTAGTTATCCGAAGTATTCAGATTAATCTACAGTTCTTTGAATAGTACCAGCTGTCGTTATTACACCCAACGTTGATCAGTATTGAACTGATCCGGAGGAAGTACGCTCTTGCAAGTTTCATTTCCGTTTGCGGCAGCCCGAAGAAAAAGGTAATTCAAAAGTATCGCCTTCCCTACGGCTAATTACGGCTTTACGGGGAGCCCAAGAAACCTTACGACTGAAAGCTTTAAAGGCTATGGTTTCGAAACCAAGTCCCGCCCTCAGCCGTTTGCAGGTCTAATTAGAGGCATCGTCGAGGTGTTCTGTTACTAATTACGCCATCAAACAGAACTTTGCTTCCGACCAACTTCCCTTGCTGGCCTTCCCCTTTGTGGCAGTCTCACTTCTCCCGATCCTTATTCTAAACCTGAAGCATCGTGGGCGATTTCAAGCTGAACACGTGTCTAACACAGACGTAACTATATGATGAAGATTGTGGAAGGTGTTTACTGTTTTGGATCTCAGGCTCCAATTATGATGCTCGAAACTTCCTACTACATCACAGAAGGTGCATGTGGAGCCGTCCCATCATGGCGACTGACTTCAGCACTTGAAACTCGCGATAAACTTTATGATAGGTACAGGTTTTGGGGTGTTTGAATCTCAGGCTTTAATTATGATGCTGTAATGTAACTACAAATTATAGAACATTGATCTCTGTCGATGTATACTTGCAATCTTATAATGTATAACTGCATTTTTAGACGACAGAGCGAGGACAGACCTGAAATTGATCATTGAAGTAATTAGTGGGGGAAAAAAGAAGAAAATTTCTAATCATTTAGTCCTATCTATTTTTTTTGGCGTTATTTTATAAAATAAGATCTAAGTTACAGCGGAAATGTTCTACAGGTAACACTGTCTACAATTTATTTCGCATATTGTACTCGATTTGATTATAATAGTCCATCAACAATACCACACTTGTAGGTGTTATACATCAGCGTCTTAGGTCTAAGGGCTACTTGGTCCTCTTCAGACGCCGAAATGTTGAGAGATGTCAAACAGATGGCTGGCTTCTGGGTTTCTATGTACGAGAAGCCTATTCGTATGCGCTTATTTCTTGTTTCCTTAGCACCTTGTGTTGGAACTTATCATTTTCATGTTAGTTTGTGTTAAGAACTAAATCACTCGCGAAGAAATCGTGGAAACCCATTTCAAAGATAGACGGAGTTATTGAAAAGTTATCTATTTCCACTAATACACGAAAAACGCGAAAAATACACTGGTATACCGGGTTCGGTGATCAAACCATCGTCAGTCGTAGTAGGTAGATAATAAGTAGAAACTAAAAACCTTCGTGAAGGTTATATTATGATAATTGGCTGTTTCAGTTGAATAGTTCCTGCGACCATGGCTTCTTATTGGTGTTATTCAATTGTCGAAAAAACTGTGAAGACAGATACTGATGGGTTCTTGACAGAAATTAGTCTCTGTTTGTTTCAGCCCCGCTGCTCTATTAATAAACAGGGCCATTATGGATTCAAGATCCCTACTGGCTTATCTCGTGAGATGATCCAGGCTGCATCCAACTAATAGATGATCTTCCAGGACAAAAAGCCCTGTCGGCTCTAAAAATCTGTTACTCGTCAACGGACGCGCGTGGACGTCCTCTGGAAAAGAACTCGAAATACGTAGAACGATTAATAAACTAAAAATACTGGCGGCTGACAAATAATCTTCGGAAAGGGAAGAGTTGAGGTCCACATGGAACCCATAACTCAGCCGATGGTTAAGGCCTTCTTTTTTCATCTGGGAGTTGTTAACTAGCAATCATCTCTAGTTAAAGTCTGAAATAACTCGCTAGATAGGGGAAGGGCAACATAAGAAACGTTATAGGACCACGGTTTCTGAGTTCGGGATGATTAACAATAAACACTGTTATTGGAGCAAGGTCAGTAATTTTTGGTAGGGCATTTGTTCAGTTATAAAAAAGACGTATGTAACTATCAACTACCTACTTCTTGCCTCCTGACTATTTACCAACCTATAATAGGGAGGTTGGCTCCTTGATGAGGGTTTTCCTGGGGGTTCGAGGACTATGAACGATTAAGTATGGTATTAGATTGCGAGAACTGCGGTAAGGTTGGATATCCCGTTAATCAACGACACCTGTTAGCCATATGACGAGTTACAACCCTTCAATTTTACCGTGTTCGGTGTAAAAACGGAAACGAACGTTTTGAGTTCCTTTCAGTAGATGTTTAGGGTTCAACTTGTGGTGAAAATTCTCGTTGAAATCTTGATAGCAAGCCATAATCGTTGCAGGAGTCTCATCTATAAACTATAGAAGTTTGAATTATCGAAGTTCAGTGACATCTTCATTTCAGCTACTGGGGGTTACCTTGGATGAATCAAGCTTTTCTTCTCTTTCATCCATTGCCTGCGATAACCGACGATTCAAAAACATCACCCCGCAAGAAAAGAATCGGCAGCCATTGAATGCTGGAAACTATGTGCTGGCTGGAGAAAATACCGATCGACTATGTTGACGTCCTTGGCTCCTAGCGCCCCAATATGGGGCGCCTTTCGATCAGCTGCTTGCATTTGTTTGTGCTATAATGTTGACTTCTGTCCTGTAGGTGTTGATGCATCTTCAGCCCCCTATTATCTGCCACTAACACCTAACATGAAGAAATATCCACAGACTTGAATGCCGACAGAACTGGTTATTTCAGATTCCATGAAGCTCAGTTACCTGACGTAGTATATTATTATATCACATCAGTTTAGCTACAACGCTACAAGTCATTCCATACACAAGGAAACATCCTTCAACATGAGTACATGGCCGTTATTTCCACAATTAGTAGCTTCGTTTTACCGCCTCTCCGAGTACTGTAGTCATTTCAAACATTCCCCTTCACACCTTCTTATTCATCCAACTCAATTCTTTAAAAAACTCCCCTCTGCCAAAAGAAAGTTTACTGTCGTTAAATACTGGGGAGGTACCCCCTCCAACGAAATCATAGTAGTTTACCGACACAAATTGTTAAAGGCGTTCTTTATTTAGCCCTCAATGGATCGAGGGAGTTAAAAAAATGAGAACGTCTATTTTCGTATGGAAGCGGGCCGTTTGAGATGCTGCGTTTCTGGAAGAGCAAAGAACGTCCCAAATATAGTGCGGGGGATGTAGCTAAACTGATTTCAGGCGGTGTGAAGAACGACAGACTTCCGTAGTAAATTACGACACGTGGCGATTGATTTGTTAATGTAGGTAACAAAATCCTATTTTTGTGATTCATCGAGGAATAAACAGCAAATTCTTTCATAATGGTTTAATTGTATTTTTAATGTAGATAACCATTCATTCTATTAGATCTAGGCAACTGTGTTGTACCCTTCAAATGATCATAACTACACATGGTACACGATAGAAATGTATTGATGAGATGAAATGGTAAAGGTTAATGTTAAGGGTAGGTGTGGGATGTGGGTTGCATGCATAAATAAGATTCATCGGAATCCGACTGTGAAATCGGCGCATGAGCAAACTTCGCCTGGGGAGCCTGTCTTACTTGAAAACAAATGTAGAGGTTAGTGAGGAACTCGCTCTCTGGCGAGTTAATGCATCATCAGCAAAGTCATCTCAATCATGAATTACTCAATTTCACTCAGCGCTACCTTAAGCTAAGGATATAAGGTTAATATGTACAGCCTAGGTGTGTACCCAGTACATCAACCTTTCGTATGTTACCAGTATACTTCAGGGACATCAACCTTGTAACATTGAACATGAAGCGGCAGTGGCAACCTACAGAGGTAATCCAAGTGGCCCTTATAGAGGTCGTTCCATAGAAATCGGTTACCTCGTGGCTGTGGTAACCATGAGGTTGCATTCGATCGTAAGGTGACCCGAAATTGTGTTCAACAGACTCGATTTGGGTAACCTTGTACATAATCGGTTTTTCAATGTAACCCCCGCTGCTGTAGGGAAATTCAATACATTTTTACATTTTTGTCAACACCTTCTCCGTTATAACCTGTCCCTTGAAGTTATTGAAAAAGTTCCAGTCATGCAGCATGACCACCTGAGTGAATTTTCAAAAGCAGTTAGCCTCAGTACTCAGTATAGTAGGTATAGACGAGGTTTACGAAGAGATGCAGGCAACTTTTTGTGTACTACTTTGGTGACCTCAAATCGTGAAGAATTTCGATGGACAGAAAAATAATTATCCGTACACATTGTTGGATAAATAAATCCCTCATCGCATGTAACGTCATCTGCTTCTTACTTCGTCTCTTAACGTTTTCGTGCAAGTAAGTCATCACAAAAGCTTGTTTCAAATAATAAAAAAATTAGGTACTGTTCAAGAAAATTTCGAACTCTAGCTACAAAAACGAATTTTTTCGTAGCTCTGGGTCTGTGACAGCAAAATTTAACGGGTTGTTTGTAGTTCCACCGGAGAGAGGTCATTAGTCGAAATCCAACCTTCCGATTCCGCTTGTTTACTTTTTCCTATTAGATGGGCCTTATATAATTCCGCCGGATGTCAGTTCCACGGTCATCGGCTCTTCAGTATTTAACAGGTCCAAGATGAGCCAAGAACAGTGCGAATTCATTTTTTCTGAACGTGGAAAGTGAATCGCCGTTTGCAATCGCTAATGGTGCGAAAAATGAAGAAAATAAAATTGCCAACAGTAAATTTATAAAACAAAAATATTTTATTGAAATGTTACTCAATGTTTATGCTGACGGGAAAAATGACTGGCCGCATTTCTTGAGATGTGTCTCTGGCCACTATTTTCATTAGGTTCCTTATATTCGACGACTCTATTACTTCACATAAACAAATACATATACAGCGAAACAGTTTGTCAGTAACGTGTTTCTACATTTTACTTCATATAAAGATTTAAATTTGATTTTTCAACAAGCTAGATATTTCTAATAAAGCTATTTTGTTTTGATCTATTTAAAAATAATAATATAATTATTTCCAGTAGGTGAGCAAATAGAAGCCACTGAGAGTGGTTTTGGTTTATTATTCTCTGAGTAAAATACACCTATGTACTCGGTTCGGAAAATTTTTTTGGAACACCACCTCAAATGTTTCAGCTCTCAAAATACAAATTTTGCGGGTCAAAAGCCGTATAAACACAAAAAATGGCTAAATAATAAACCCATGTGACAAGGGCTTCGCAGAGTTTTTATTTTATTATTGTCAAGCGAAGATTTTATTTTTCTTCAACTTCGTTGTAATTTAGGTATTCAAAGGTACCCAATATAGGTACCCAATTTTATCCAAACCCTTATACCCAATACGTTCGGGGGAATTGCAAAAATCCCAGTTCAACGCCTGTGGGCAGTGGCCTTGTCCTGCACCTGAGCCTTACACCTGAAAATCAAGCAAACCTCCAACAATCGGGCGCAGGTTCCATTGTTCACCTCCCCAGCCCAAAGGGAATTCAATGTACTCGAAAACTCGCTCCATTCACGAACCCTCTTAATAGACTGTCGTCCCCTTAGTCGCCATTCATACACTGAATTATTCCAAATCTAGCTCATTCATACCCCTTCTAGACATCCCTTTGTTCACGGTCCTTATTTTCCAAACTCCCACGGCCCTCAAATGGAGACTCCAGGCTCCTTTATTGAAAACAGCCCGAATGATTCTCTTTTTTGTGTCACTCGTTGTGAATTTTCGTTAGAAAAAAGGCGCTATTGTTGTAATGGATACAAAATTTCTGGTGCCACTCATTTTGACGATGATTCCGATGCATCAGAGTACCCTGAATCCATTCCTTTGTTTACCCTTACAATATGATTGTAACCTTTGCTACGAGGTGGTACCGTACCTGCCTATTACGTTCTCTAACTCCATGAACTCACATAAATTCGTTTATCAAGGTGACTGCTCCTTTCCTTCGTGTGTGTAGGTACATTATTTGAACAAAGAATGAAATAAACAATATGTAGATTCTTGGATCTATATCGCTTAGGAAAAGGTTCATAAAATTATGTTTAATTCTAGTAGGTAGCATCCCTAGATACTGGATGCTGTCACTTCACTAGAAAAACGTTCCAAAGAGATGTTCCATCTCCATAACTATGGATATTAGGATCAATCAGTTTTCAATCGAGTAGCGGCTCCGAAGCAGTTCCAGCATGGTTGCAGTTCTGGCAGAGCCGATGCGCTCAGCGGAACTTCGACACAACTGGAGCCTGTTCAATGAAGAGAGCAGAACGATTCCTCAGTGAGATTAGGTCCGAAGCGGTTAGAGCCTCAGCGGGGATCTTCAAGGGAAAACTCTACTTCCAAACTGTTTCGCAAAGTTGCGGAAAAAGAATATAACGTTTTACTAAACTATTTGCATCAACTCTGTCGTAGAAAAATTCACTTTCCGCCGTCGTCCGTTCGTAGGATTTACCTTCTGAATAAATTTCGAGGTTGCGAGATGCTTCAAAAACTCGCTCTCCCGCTTCCGATGGTAATGTGGCCGAAAAGTTCGGGTGATCTATGAGGAGCGAGCTTTCTGTATTGGAATCTATGCTTTGCATTCTGAGCTTATGCGGAACCCAGTGAAATCATTTACGATACAACTCAAGTAAGTTTTGCTTGATGTGACCATTGTGAGTGCATGTAGATATCTCTCTTAATACTATTTAAAAAATACTACCTAACTATTAGTCAAAATTCGAGTTTAGTGAGTGAAAAATCTAAAAAGAACGTGTAAATCTTTTAGTTCAATTAGGGTACCTACTACCTATTTAAATCTCGATCAAAAATTAAGCTCTTCGATCATCAGGAGTCAAAACCGTCTACAGCGTGCAAAAGTACTCTCTATGTATGTTCAAACCTCAAGCTAGCAGTTCTCTCGTATACTCGTACTAATCCAAATATTAACTTAATGATGAGTTAATACAAATTAGGCGGTCGGCGGATCTAGTAGTCGAAAATTGGACGACTTTATGCTGCTACCACTCAATGAGAAAATTGTCAAAATTGCGTTTTTGGTACCTAGGTATTGTTGGAATTGTCGAGTAGAACGAGTTCTTTAGGTTTTTCCGTTCTATTTCGATTACTGAATTAACCATTTCGGAATAAACTGACAGGTGTTGTTTGAAATGGACACAATGAATTTCGCAGTTCCATTATAAGCAATAAGTAACATTAAAAATGGCGAATAGATATTTGCTTAATACCATTCAATCAGCTGATCCTTTTGATAGCTGAGTTGAAAATTTATATCTAAGATCTGTTTCTTCGATTAGTATCGGCACTGAAAGCTCTTCACTTGCAGTCTCCTTGGGTGGCCAAAACTCAGGTTCATGAAGGCCTCTGTGGTCTGCTCATCCAAAAATTTAGCTCAACTCTGCTGAATCTATACAATCCGCGGAAAAAGTGCTCTTAACCAGTAAACTCTTACTCAATAATTCACATCACGGCTTTTATTAATGGAGGAAACGACTGCTAATGTGTGAAGTGAATCAATTGGACGGTGGTGGGATTTTTCTAAGGTGCATTATTGAGACGGTGAATGAATTGGTGGTTTGTTTTAGTTGAAAACGGTTTGCCGGGACGATCTGGGTTATTGATACATCTTATCTGCGTTGTCGTCGATTTGCGCTTCTTTGCTGCCAGTCATGAAGTGCTAATGGACCAAGAGGGAAATTATAGCCATGCAGCATGATCTTATGAGCGAATCGTCAAAGTTGGCGACTTAGCTCTAAACGAATTTTACCTGTTTGTTATTGCAACAGCATTTTTTTTTCTTCATGAATTACCATTCTATACCACCTTTGTAGCCATTTATTATACAGGTTTTCAGCGATGTTTGACATAAAAAACTCAAATTTGACTATATAGTTTTTTAAAGAAAAAAATATTATTGAACATTGAATTAATTATTATCTGTCGAGTCACTATTCTACTCCACTGTTGTAACTATTTATACAGATTTTAGGCGATTTTTGATCTATAAAATCTCAAATTGAACCCATTTTATGTTTGGGAAAATGTGAACCTTTTCACCTTGTCGCCAAGATATACAATTATTTTGCCTAAAATTCGCTAATGTTCCGAATTAACGAGAGGAGGAAGCTTCTGAATTCGAATTATTAAGCGTCCTACGGCGCCCACCGTAAAAAGTTAGAATTACCAAGTTGTTGACTTCTCGGGCCACTCGAGTTATAGTTGCGCTGCCCTGAGAATTTGCCCCTCGGACAAGAGAATAGAAACCGCCCCCAGACAGCCCTCGAGGGGACCCCCTGACCCCGATTTAATAAAGCGACCCCAGCTCACAATCCTCTGCTCACTTCCTCGTTCCAACCCCTAAAACCCGGCCGGGCCGAACATTTTCGTCCTCCTGTATAATATTTATGTTGGAAAATGGACAGAAAGCTCCTCTCCCTCTGTGCGGAAATTAGAATCAACCCAATTTCGCTAAATTGCCTTAACAGTAAAACAATTTGTCGATCGGAGTTCTTTCAGGATTTTGGGATGTTCTGGCAGTTGAGAGGATAAGTACTTGTGAAAATGATCGAACCTTTGGAAATTTAAATTTACAGAGAGCACTGTATAATACCATATTTTCTGTATAGTAATTCTGTAGGTTCGACTGTTACCACACGTACGACAACTCGCAGTTTCCCGTACCCCTCCTATTTCTCGATTATAGTATAATAGAATTGCTTAGTTTAGAATTGTTTTATTTTTATTTACTTGGAATTATTTCCGTATGTGTTGACTTTCGAACCCGTCAAAGTCAAGTCATTTTTCTACCAAAAAAAAAAAAAAAACGAACATGATTAGCGTTTTGTATTTTGTAAACCTCAAATCCTCTTCTTCCGTGGACGGGCCTCTAGTGAGATTCTACGATAAGAGATGGCGCTGCGATCGCTCGAAAGAACATCCATTCTTAAATATTCAAATTTCAGTTAATTTTCAATCTGAAAATTTATTTGAGTTTCTTTTAGTCAATAGAACTCGCCTGCATGAAAATAAAAATAAAAATTCTTAATTTTTTCAGATTAGATTAACTTTAGGAATAATTATTGATAATTTAACCGTATTTTTTTTTTCAAAAGCACGTACGTCCCATATTTAGAGAGATGTGCACTAATGTTCAGAACCAGTTCCACAAATAAATATTGAAAATTAGCGGCCGAAGACGAAATCTTGTAACAGTACGATTCTCTGAATTTGGAGTTGCGAGACGGTGAAAGAAGGAAGGCGGACGATGGGCTGGGTGGTTGGGAAGGGTAACGAAACTACCTGCATGCGTTTTTATCACAAGCCCCACTCAGCGAAAAGTTCGCTAAAAAAATTGGGGGGCACATACACATACGGAACTATTACACTAGTGAAATAGTTCCGTACGTGCCCCCACTTGTTTTTGAGCAGTGTGTGATACAAAAGGGCGATCTCACATAAACCCCACCTACCTATACCTATTTTATTCTGTGAATAATACACCTATGTAATCGCTCAGCAAAAAATGTTTATAACCCCCTCAAAATTTTTTCTTTTCCGTTTCAAGGTGCGTAGATTCCAAAAATGCAATGTCCGTCCGCCGTACGCCGTATCACGTGTACCGGCTTCATTTTAGGTCTAAAAAAGTCGTTCTTTCGCACACATGCTCCATTTGGGCCCTAGTTGTGTCCCGAAACTTTTCAGCCCGATCGGAATATACCCAAGGGTGTTATGAGTGAAAATGTGTGTAAAAATAGGTACTTTTTGTGTTTTAGTAACATGAGCGTTTGAGGTATCGTTTTCCATGTTTTTGGGATGAGAAGACCGAATATGAAGTCGATTTTGACCAAAGAGTGGAAAATTGAGGTTCTTAGGAAGTTTCAGTATTAAATTTACGTTAAATTTTGGTCTAAAATCGTCGTATTTCCTCACACAGTTCGGGTCCCCATTTGGGAACACATTTGGCTCCTATTTGTCCTCCCAAACACGGCAGCCCGATCGGCATACACCCAGGGGTGATATGGGAGAAAAATTATTGTAAAAATAGGGGTTTTCGAGGGATTTTTGAGGTTCTATTGAACATGAGCTTGAGGTGTCGTTTTCCATGTCTTTTACGGCGAGAAGACCGAATATGTGGTTGATTTTGACTGAAGAGTGAAGAATTGAGGTTTTAACGAGGGTTATGCTCCCGAAATACATTTTTTATGAGTCAAAAACATGGGAAATTGTCTGAAATCACCATACATTTGTATAATAACACTAGAAGTTGTATGAACAGGTGAAACAAGACAACTAAATGGTACTATCAATGATCAAAAATAATCTGTTGAAAGGAAAAGGCGAGCGTAATTCTTGTTTTTGGGTGCCAAAACTGGTGGAACCATCAAAAATAGCCATTTCAATAATTGCAGACGAAAGAAACAATAAATGAACAGCCAAAATTTCTGTAGGTATGTCCAGTAGAATAATAAACCCATGTGACAAGGACTTTGCAGCGTTTTTAACTAAAAGAATCTGGGGGGGGGGGGGGGGTGTTCATCTTCTTTCCTCGCTACGCTCGCAATCCAGACAGACCACTCTTCTACATAAAAGGGCGATCTATACATAGAAAGGATTATTCATGCAGCCCACTCTTCTATATTTTCATCTGAAAGGATTGATGGGGGGTGTCCATCTACCCTTGAAGATCCAGACCACTTTTCATAGAAAATGGCGATCCGTAAATGAGGCTGATCAGTACTACACACCCCACACATTTATATTTTTGTCTAAAAGGACTGATGGGGGGTTATCTACCACTATTTCCCTAGTGTAGTTCCGTATGTGCCCCACATGTTTAAATTTGATAATTCTATATGCAGGAGGGGGTTAGGGGCTGGTCGACAGAAGCAGATGAAAGAATAGGTTCTGAGGTTTCCAAAAACGTTAATCATGTTAATTTCTTTGTAGAAAAATGAATTTGACGAGTAAGATAGTGGGGGGCACATACGGAACTACACTCATATTATTTTTATTTACTTCGGAATTTAATTAGTATTTACTTGTTCGTTATAGAATTCATCAGTTACAGAGGGTACCTACCTATTGGTTAAATTGTAGCAATTTTCTAGAACTCCCATAAAACTTCAAAAGGTAGTTGATTGAAAATTGACATTACATGCCTTAGTATTCCATTTGGTTTATTATTCTGTGAATAATACACCTATGTATTCGCTCAGAAAAAAAATGTTTACAGCACCCCCTCGATTTTTTTCTTTTTCGTTTCAAAGTAAGTGGATTCAGAAAATGCAATTTCCGTCCGCCATACGCCGTATCATGCATACCTGCTTAATTTTCGGTCTAAAAAATTCGTTCTGTCGCACACATGCTCCATTTGGGCCCTAGTTGGGTCCCGAAACTTTGCAGCCCGATCGGAATATACCCAAGGGTGTTATTATGAGTTAAAAATTGGAATAAAAATAGGTATTTTTTGTGTTTTAGTAACATGAGCTCTTGAGGTATCGTTTTCCATGTTTTTTGGGACGAGAAGACAGAGTATGAAGTCAATTTTGACCAGAGAGTGGAAAATTGAGGTTCTAACGAAGTTTCAGCCTTAAATTTACGTTACATTTTGGTGTAAAATCATCGTTGTTCCGCACACATCAGTTTGGGTCCACCTTTGGGGTTGAGCTCGGCATCCCGATCGGTATACACCCAGGGGTGTTGTGCGAGAAAAATTGGTGGAAAAAGGGTTTTTGGAGGGATTTTTGAGGTTTTAGTGGACATGAGCTCGTATTGTTTTCCATTTTTGTTAGGGCGAGAAAACCGAATACGAAGTTAAGTTCGACCAAATAGTGAAGAGTTGACGTTGTAGCGAAGGTTCGGCTCCCAAAATTCATTTTTTATGCGTCAAAAACCTGGGAATTTGCCTGAAATCACCATAAATTTGTATAATAACACTAAGTAGTATCGACAGGTGGGCCAAGACAATTAAATGGCACTATCAGTGATCAGATATAATTTGTAAAAAAAACCTAGGTTGTGTTTGGGGGTCAAAATTGGTGCAAAACTGTTGCGCATCAAAGAAACAGTAAATTAACAGCCAAACTTCCTGTAGGTATGTCCAATAGAATAATAAACCCATGTGGCAAGGACTTTGCAGTGTTCTTGACTCTGTTCAAACGCTATATCCACAGTATACCTATCGCGAAAAATTGTATTTTGAGTTATGGGTTTTCTCGCACCATTTGGAGCATTCTTCGATGTCGCCATACAATTTGCCCAAAGAGCAGCATGTATGCAGGCATCAAGCTGGGTTGAGAGCGCACATCACCGTAGCCGAGTGGTCTAGCCGTCGGACTCTTAATCAGAGCACCTAAAATATACATTTGTGTTTCTTTTTGCCATTTCAGCTATTGCTTGAACGTTCAACGCATGATATTAATTTGTAATTGCGAATTGGTACTAAACTACGAGGGGGCTGTGGTCTGTATAGAAGGATTATCTGTATAGAAAGCATTGATCTGTACCGAAGGGTGTTCTGTACAAAATAGTAACCCGTTGGGTTGGGATTTCCGTAGTTTTCTTCTTCTTTTTTTTTAAAAGAAATATTTTGTGAAATGTCTTATTTTACCCAGGTTTGAAGACAGTCAGTCAGTACTCCCTGTATCACCGACCGTTGTCGAGCTGTAAAATAGTGGCTGTGCTCGGGAGACTATCGAAAATCTCGATTTTTAAAATACATTTTTTATGTGAATCTAATGTTGACTGTAATTTGGTTTCTACATAAGAAATTAGGCGGGTTTCCCTATATACACTTTTTGAAAAATCCCTCCCTGAGGAAAGTGATGGTGAGGGGGTAATCACGGGGCACCCAGTAGAGTAACTGCCACAGAAGTGATTCCCCACGTTGAAGCCACCACACGTTGAAGTGATTTGAAATAAACCCTTTGATGTGGTACGTTTTCAGGAAGCTGTAACGATACAGAAGATGTTCCTCATGTGCACCGTACAGATATTCCGCTGTCAGGTCTTCTATGCTCGCTGAAAAAAGTGCAATGAAATATCGTCGTTTTCTGCTAACTCGGAAGAGTCCTATAGCACTGAGGTGTCATTTAATTTATTATAGTTTTTGACGGTATAAAAAGGTGTTTCTCGTGAGATACGCTGCTTTTTGGGGAAGATCAAAAATCATTTATTTTTTCTTTCGGGTTCTTATTTTTTCGTTACGTGGGACTAATTTTGACTTCACACTCTCAGTTTCTACATAATAAGAAAGCCAGGGTTTCCTGTATGAACCTATTGAACCCACTTCCTGGTGAAAATGGAGGTAATTCTTGGGATACCCAGTAGAGTACCCTCCACTAGTACTTTGAAGGATGTGTAATAAAACCCTTGATGTAGGCACGTATAAAAAAAATTGTAATGATACAGATATTCCGCACGTGCAGCTTACCGAGAGTCAGCATCAGGTCTTCAGCCGCGGTGGAATTGCTGATCCGGATTTCCATAGATTATCCGACACCTCCCGTGAGCCCACACCTGTCCATCGGGGCATCGGGGCATTGCCGACATATCCCGTCAACCATCACCTGTCCATCGGGGCATTCACGATCCGGCGCCTGTATCACGTGACGATGGTGACGATCATGTTGTCCGCCCCACGAAGCTTCAGCTCCGCATATCAGGCTATCAGGCACATCACAGCCAACAGCAGCAATTTCATGATGGAAGGTCTCATCTTGACAAATGAAAATTTGATTGAACGGAGTAGTATTTATAGTGTAAAATATGGAATTACGATTTGGGAACTTGACACTGAGGTTTTGGTGTCGTGGGATAATAATCATCGTGAAACCCAATTTGTAGTCAAGAGCTCATATTGCGTATCTAATAGAAATATAATACGATGATGTTTATGGGAAAAACGAGCGCCTAAAACTGGGATTTTTTTTTTTTTTTTTACGGCAGACGGGGGCGTTGAAATACGTACATAATAAATGTTGAACTACGGTAAAAGATTTCAATAGCATACAATAATAATTCAAGTAATAAAAAGGCTGCGAAGACTTGTCACATGGGTTTATTATTCTGTTGGACATACCTACAGAAATGCTGGAAATCCATTTATTGTTTCTTTCATGTGCAATAATTGAAATAGCTGTTGTTGATGGTTCCCACCATTTTTGGCCCCCCAAAAAGACGAATTAGGCTCCTATTTTTGACAAATTATCTTGCCATTTAGCTGTCTTGATGATTCACCTGTTGATACTATTTCTAGTATTATTATACAAATTTATGGTGATTTCAGACTATTAACCAAATTTTGGTTTATTATTTTCAATAATGAACCATTGGAATCGAGCATGAAAAAAAAAAAAAATTCTAACCCCCCTTCAAAATTTTATGGTTAGAATCCAAGGTATCCTCAAGGTATGTAGAATCAAAAACTGCAATAAAAAATTTTCTGTCTGTCCGCCGTACGCCTTACTGGCCACGTTTCTAAATTACCATGAAAAAAAATTGATGAAATTCGGGTTATAGGTTCCGTTCGGGGTCTATTTGGTCCTCGAAGCTCGACGTTACTGTCAGTCATACCTAAGGGGTTCAAAATAGGGGTTGCAATTTTAAGAACGCAGTAGCTCTAAAACTTTCGATGGAAGGGTATAGTTTTTTTTACGTTACTAAATTTGTCTTGAGCTAAACAATTTATTGAGACCACCCGGAGCATTGTACGTCCAGCCGTTCGTGTGCAACAAAAAGCTTCGTCAACACGATCGTGAATCAAACGGTATAACTCCGGCCCGGATATCATAACTACGGAGCATCTGATTATAATCAAGGATGGCTGTATGATGTCGAGTTGGTTGTTCTGCGATATTATTTCATTTGATGAGTGATGGACCACTGGATTTTGGTGGTAGGTACTTCTGAAACATGAACAAACGTTGAAGTAAATTATTACGCAATGGTAAATTATTACACAACGGCAAATTATTACACAACGGTAAATTATTACACAACGGCAAATTGTTACACAACGGTAAATTGTTACATAACGGTAAATCATCTTAACGGTAAATTATTATACAACGGTAAATTATTACACAACGGTTCATCAACCAATAAGGGGCTGGATTTTTTTGATCGGTACTTTTGCAACTTGAACAACCGTTGAAGTATTATTGATGGGCAAGTTATTACACAACGGTGCATTATACCACGAAGGTAGGTATTGACCACAGAAAACAGTGATTTACACAGAAGGGGCATCTATTTCACTCCACCTCAACAATTTTCCTTCAAAAATTCATTATTTGCGCTTTAGTTACTGCTTGTCATCGATAGAATTATTTTAGCAACATTTAACTTGTGATTTTGAGTAACGAGTACAGGGTTAGTTACTAACCTACAGAGGGTCTGCGATCTATATAATATGAATAGAATAGTACATATTATATTATATAGATGGGTTATGTAGACAGAGAGCTTTGATCTGTAACAGAAGGGTATTCTGTGCAAAATAATAAACCGTTGTGCAGGGATTTGCAGCGTTTTGACTCATAAAGAATGAATTTTGGGAGCTGAACCGTCGTTAAGACCCCAATTCTTCACTCTCTGGTCTTCTCGCCCTTAAAATCTTGGATAACGATACCTCACAAGCTCATGTTCACCAAAACCTAAAAAAAAACCTCGAATAACACTATTTTTACACCCATTTTTCACCCGTAACACCCCTGGGTGTATTCCGATCGGGCTACCGATCTTCGGAGCACAACTAATCCGAATGTGTTCCCAAATAGGACCCGAACTGTGTGCGGAAGAACGATGATTTTATACCAAATTTTAACGTATAATTTAAGGCTGAAACTTCGTTAGAACGTTAATTTTCCACTCGTCGGTCAAAATCGACTTCATGTTAGGTGTCATCGTCCTAAAAACATGGAAAACGATACCTCACAAGCTCATGTTACTAAAACACCAAAAAAAATTATTTTTTCTCGCCCATAACACCCCTGGGTATATTCCGATGGGGCTGCAACGTTTCGGGACACAGCTAGGGCCCTGATGGATCTTGTTTACGAAAGAACGAATTTTGTAGACCAAAATTAAATTAGTATGGATGATGCGGCGGACGGACATGGCATTTTTGGAATGTACGCACCTTGAAACGTAAAACAAAAAAGTTTTGAGGGGGTGTTATAAATTTTTTTTCTGAACGAATGCATTATTCACAGAAGAATAAACCATTAGCGTTTTCTGTCACCTCTAGTTTGGTTTTATTATTATTTGTTTTTGGTTTATTATTTTCAGTTATGAACCTTTGGAATCGGTCATGGGACCCCCCCCCCCCCCCCCCCCTCAAAATTTGATGGTTTCCATTTCAAGGTGCCCACGTGGAATCCGAAAATGGGAATGAAAAATAATATATCGGTCCATACGCACTACAAAATTCGCACTTTCCTTATGTCCCTAATGAATTTTGGTTTGTTGGTCCCATTTGGGGTCCAGATTGTCAGCGAAGCTCCGCCTACCGTCAAACATCTTTAAGGGGTGAAAAATAGGGGTTGATATTTCTAGAACGCCGTAGCTCGGAAACTTTGAATGAAAGAGTGTGGATTTTTTCAAACGTTTTTAAATTGATCTTGAACTTTGGAATTTTTTGAGACCACCCGGAGCACTGTACGTCTAGCCGTACGATTGCACAGAAAATCTTCCTCAACATAAATCGTAAATGACTCAACGTAAATGAAACTGTATAAATCCGGCCTTGGTATAATTGCTAGGGAAGACCTGATTATAGTAACGGATGGCTGTATGAAATCGAGTTGGTTGTTCCGTGATATCCTTGCATTTGAAGAATGATGGTTATTTTGAATTCAGTTGATAGGTGCTTTTTTAATTTGAACAAACGTTACGCTTCATGAATAATAACAAATGCGTTCAGTGATAGAATTCTTGAATCTAGCGCATATTAATGAAACTAATATTGTCGGGCCGGGTCCAGTACTCGATTTAGGGCTTTCCTGGAGGGAGCCCGATGATAGGTATTGATAACAGAAAACAGTGATCTACGCAGAAGGGAAATCTATATAGTTAAATAATAATCCGATGAGCAATAATTGGTGGCGTGTCTCATTCGTAGAATGATGGTTATTTTGGATTTTGTTGATAATTAGTTTTGTAACATGAAAAATTAATTTGCCCGGCCGGCTCCAGTACTCGATTTATGGCTTTCCTGGGGAAGCACGAAGGAATAATAATTTGCAGCGTTGGACTCACATTTGGAGAATCTAAATTTTCCTAAAAGCGGCAATATATTTCAATTATTGAGAGTTTAATGTGTAGTTAAGTCATGCACCTCTTGGCTGCCTAGTTACCATCAAGTAGTTCCATCTTGTCTGACCATTTAGTGCCGTTTCTTCTGCCGAAGAGAATTAATGGCTACAAAATAAGGCCTTGTTAATGACAGTTGTCGAACAATGAAGAAAATAGGATGATAATAGTTTACCAAACTTTCAACTGTCTCCCGTCCGATGTTAATTTCTTTAACTTAAGTGACTTTCCGTGCCCACCCATATCCCTTTTCCCTTTCTCACGAATGACAGCTACAGAAGAACTGTTTTTTTTTTCTCCATAATAATAATCATTATCTTCGATGTTTTCTGAGCCATTGCATTGGTTGCGAACAGTAAATTATGATTGTGTGGATTGCGTGAAGTTGATAGCTTGATACTGCTCTGCATTGTTAGGATAACTCATCGTATGTCTTAGGTTCACCACTTACACGACTAAAATGTTGGGATTCGTTGCACATTCCAATTACACAATACTTGTGCCATATTGCCAACATTCTTCACTGTGCGGGATGGTCCCAAATCATCCGTATGAACTTCGTCTTATAGGAAATTTCACGTTGATAGCGAATCCCTATACCATGTTTTATGGGTCCCTGAATGGATTTTGGCAATTTTGTTTGCTAAAACGCTGGTTTCGACGTTTGAGCAATAAAACACCACAAACAAACTCAAAGAGCACTCCAAAATAAAGGTTTTGAGAATTAAATTCTGCTTCAAATGACACCAAATTAAACGATTAAGGTATGTGTTTCGATTTCCAATGAATGATCAGCGTCAAATTTCTTGGAAGATCTCAAATTGGGTACTGATTATTAGGGATCACCCTGTTTACTCTGCCGCTAATGCATTTTTTTTCTTCCCTGTGTACTTTGAATGCTCAACTGAACAGAGGGATAAGGTAGAGAGTTACCCTGATCAGCTGAGTGAGCACTGATATTTACTTCTCCTATTCAATCTAAGATCCAGTAATTCGACATGAGACGTTATGAGGAACTAAGCGGCGAAGCAGCTTGTTATGAAATTGCGCTTAATAAATCTCAATGAAAAAACACTATTTTTTCCACGTATGGTGAGACGAGGCAAGTTCATGGGTTTCCTACGTGAATCATCGTAAACTTATTTGCGGTAGCTTCAAATCTGACGCAACGCTCGCGGAATCATTCGACGCCAAAAACGCTTCAAAGTCCTTGTCACATGGGTTTATTATTCTACTGGACACACCTACAGAAATGTTGGCTCTTCATTTATTGTTTATTTCATGGGGAAATAATTTAAATAGCTATTTTTGATGGTTTCCACGATTTTTGGCCTCTAAAACACGAATTAGGTAAGCTCCTTTTTATTTTTTTTCAATATATCTTTGATCATTTGTAGTGCCATTTAATCGCCTTGATCCACGTGTTGATACTACTTCCAGTGTTATTATACAAATTGATGGTGATTTCAGACGATTTCCCAGGTTTTTGACTTAGAAAAAATCAATTTTGGGAGCTGAACATCTGGTACAACCTCAATCTTCCACTCCTGGGTCAAAGTCGACTTCGTATTCGGTCTTCTCGTCCCCAAAAACATGGAAATCGATACCACAAAAGCTCATTTTACTAAAACACCAAAAGTACCTATTTTTAGTACAAATTTTTACTCATAACACCCCAGGGTATATTCCTATCGGGCTGAAAAGTTTCGCGACACATCTAGGGCCCAAATGGAGCATGTGTGCGAAAGAACGACTTTTTTAGACCAAAAATGAAGCTGGTACACGATTCGCTCAGCAAAAAATTTATATAGCACCCCCTCAAAATTTTTTCTTTTCCGTTTCAAGGTTCGTAGATTCCAAAAACGCTGCAAAGTCCTTGTCACATGGCTTTATTATTCTATTGGACACATCTACAGAAATGTTGGCTGTTCATTTATTGTTTCTTTCATGTGAAATAATTGAAATAGCTATTGGTTTATTATGAATAATGCACCTATGTATTCGCTCAGCAAAACATTTTTGTAACACTCCCTCACAATTTTTTCTTTTCCGTTTCAAGGTGCGTAGATTCCAAAAACGCTGCAAATCCCTGCACAACGGTTTATTATTTTGTATAGAATACCCTTCTGTTACAGATCACAGCTCTATGTATAGATAACCCTTCTATATAATATAATATGTACTATTCTACACATATTATGTAGATCGCAGACCCTCCGTAGGTTAGTACCTAACCCCTTACTCGTTACTAGGTACCTACCTAAATCACGAGTTAAATGTTGCTAAAATAATTCTGCCGATGACAAACAGTACCTAACAAAAAGAAACACACATAATGAAGTTCTGAAAAGAAATTGTTGATGAGGAGTGAAAAAAGTTGCAAAAGTACCTACCAACAAACTCCAGCCCCTTCTACGTAGATGGTATAATGAACCGTTGTGTAATAATTTACCGTTGAGTAATGATTTACCGTAGTAATAATTTACCCATCAATAATACTTCAACGTTTGTTCAAGTTTCACTACCTACCAACAAACTCCAATAGAGCCATCATTTTCCAAATGAAATAATATCACTGAACAACCAACTCGACTTCATACTCCGCCAATATAATCAGGTGATCCCTACCAATGATTGGCCGTATACACAAATTCCTATTGTGGGCGCGTCTCTGGTTACGAGATTTGGTTTGGATTGTATACAATTTCATTCACACTGGAGTCGAAAATGCCTGTCGTTGCAAACTTCGGGGCCTTACTGTGAACGAACGGCTGGACGTACGATGCTCCGGATGGTCTTAAAAAACTCGCAAGTTCAAGAACTATTTAAACCCGTAAAAATATTTACGTAAAAAAATGGTATAGGCGTTTTGAAAATTTCAACCCCTATTTTGAACCCCTTAGAGATGACTCACAGTAACGTCGAGCTTCGAGGACCAACTAGACGCCGAACGGAACCTATAACCCGAATTTCATCAATTTTTTTTCATGGTAACTAAGAAAAGTGGCCCGTACGGCGTACGGCGTACGGCGGACAGACAGAAATATTTTTATTGCAGTTTTGGATTCTACATACCTTGAAACGTAAACCATCAAATTTTGAGGGGGGGTAAGAATTTTTTTTTTCATGCTCGATTCCAATGGTTCATTATTGAAAATAATAAACCAAAATGCAATGTCCGTACGCCGTATCACGTGTACCGGCTTCATTTTCGGTCTAAAAAATTCGTTCTTTCGCACACATGCTCCATTTGGGCCCTAGTTGTGTCCCGAAACTTTTCAGCCCGATCGGAATATACCCAGGGGTGTTATGAGTGAAAATGTGTGTAAAAATAGGTACGTTTTGTGTTTTAGTAACATGTTAGTAAAATGAGCTTTTGAGGTATCGTTTTCCATGTTTTTGGGGACGAGAAGACAGAATATGAAGTCGAGTTTGACCAAGGATTGGAAAATTGAGGTTGTACCAGATGTTCAGCTCACAAAATTGATTTTGGTTTATTATTCTGTGAATAATACACCTATGTATTCGCTCAGTTTTAATGAGTCAAAAACCTGGAAAATCGTCTTAAATCACCATCAATTTGTATAATAACGATAGAAAAAGTGCCAATACGTGGATCAAGACAATTAAATGGCACTGCCAATGATCGAAGATAATTTGAAGAAAAAAGAAAAACGCTGCAAAGTCCTTGTCACATGGGTTTATTATTCTATTGGACATACCTACAGAAACGTTGGCTGTTTATTTATTGTTTCTTTCATGCGTAATAATCGAAATAGCTACTTCTGATGGTTTCCATTAATTTTGGCCCCCAAAACACAAATTAGGTACGCTCTTTTTTTTCTTTTTTTTAAAACTATCTTTGATCATTGGTAGTGCCATTTAATCGTCCTGAACCACGTCTTGACACTTTTTCCAGTGTTATTATACAAACTGATGGTGATTTCAGACGATTTCCCAGGTTTTTCGCTCATAAAAAATCAATTCTGGGAGCTGAACATTTGGTAGAACTCAATTTTCCACTCTTTGGTCAAAATCGACTTCATATTCGGTCTTCTCGTCCCCAAAAACATAGAAAACGATATCTCAGAAGCTCATGTTACCAATATGTTGCTAAAACGTAAAAAGTACATATTTTTACACACATTTTCACTCATAACACCCCTGGGTATATTCCGATCGGGCTGAAAAGTTTCGGGACACAACAAGGGCCCAAATGGAGCATGTGTGCGAAAGAACGATTTTTTTAGACCGAAAATGAAGACTGTACACGTGATACGGCGGACGGCGGACGGCGGACGGACATTGCATTTTTGGAATCTATGCACATTGAAACGTAAAAGAAGAAAGTTTGAGGGGGTGTTATAAAAATTTTTTGCTGAGCGAATACATAGGTGTATTATTCACAGAATAATAAACCAAAATGCAATGTCCGTCCGCCGTCCGCCGTATCACGTGTACAGGCTTCATTTTCGGTCTAAAAAAGTCGTTCTTTCGCGCACATGCTCCATTTGGGCCCTAGTTGTGTCCCGAAACTTTTCAGCCCGATCGGAATATACCCAGGGGTGTTATGAGTGAAATGTGTATAAAAATAGGTACTTTTTGCGTTTTAACAACATGTTAGTAACATGAGCTTTTGAGGTATCTTTTTCCATGTTTTTGAGGACGAGAAGACCGAATATGAAGTCGATTTTGACCAAAGACGCGGAAATTGAGGTTTTACCAAAGGTTCAGCTCCCAAAATTGGTTTTTTATGAGTCAAAAACCTGGAAAACTGTCTGAAATCACCATCAATGTGTACAATAACATTGGAAAAAGTGTAAACAGGTGAATCAAGGCCATTAAATGCCACTACCAATGATCAAAGATGATCTTAAAAAAAAAAAAGCGTACCTATTTCATGTTTTGGGGGCCAAAATTGATGGAAATCATCAGAAATAGCTATTTCAATCATTCCACATGAAAGAAACAATACATTTAACAGCCAACAAAAATCTCTAGAACTCCAATAGAATAATAAACCCATGTGACAAGGACTTTGCAGCGTTTTTGGAATCTATGCACCTTGAAACGTAAAAGAAAAAATTTTGAGGGGGTTATACAATTTTTTTGCTGAGCGATTACTTAGGTGTATTATTCACAGAATAATAAACGAAAAACCTGCCCGGTAAAAATTTCTTGAAAGAAAGCTGTCTGCCGACCCTGTTCAACGGTACCTAGGTCTGGATATATTTCTTATTATAGATTAGCTTATGACGACGACAGCCAGTCAAAATCACTGAAGAGCCCTTCGGAAATTATAGCGGGCGATCAACCGCTTGGTTTGTTATTGTGAGTCAATGAGAGCCGATCGGTTCCGGAGCTTTGATCGGTTGAGTTAGCCCTTTGGGGTTGAGTATTTCGTTGATTATATAGGTAGGCGATTAGAGTGAGCGAATGGTTGGGGGGGGGTATCATCAATTCTTCCCACGACAACAATAGGAGCCTCGGAATAATAGCCCGGAGGATCTCTTCATCCCGTCTCTGTGCAACGCTTGGGCAATCTGTCACGTGATACTAATCGTTTAGGGATACCTGCCGAGTCGAGCTGAACCGTTTTTGAGCTGTTCGGCGAATAACTACGACCGGTGTCTGTCATACGCTTTCAGTATGGCGTTTGATGATGAAACGATGGTATGTTCGACTCGTAACTGTAATGATGAGTTATCGGTATACGAATCTCCTTAAGGTAGTAAGTCGCGGCTGGGCACTGAGCAGTTCGTCGAAAATGTGTTTTCTCAAAAAAGTGCGTCAAATGGTAGGTAGTTGTTAGGAGGGAAAGATTCCGTCGAATTGTTAAAGTATTCGAAAATTTGCTCACATTGTCGTGCCAAATGACTGGTAATTCAAATGTAAAACTTCAGTTTTGGGTTCTCCATCCAACAAACCGGCGAAGGTGGATTTTTGGTGAATGTGAATTCCAAATATTCAACCCAGAGCGGCGTTTTTTCAACTGTGAAACCCCTATATCTCCAGTGTTTTTCATGTTTTTCTTAAGGATTTGTAGAGGCGAGAGATAGAGCTTCAATTCGTGGTAATGATAGCTACTATTCTTACCGAAAAAATTAAATGAAATATCGTTGTTTTCAGCTAACTCTGAAGAGTCCTTTAAGTTCTGAGGCTTCATTTAATTTATTATAGTTTTTGACTTCATAAAAAGGGCGTTCTGGTGAGATTCGCTGCTTTTTTGGGAATATCAGAAATCTTATTTTTTCGTTACGTGGTTACGTGGGACTAATTTTGACTACACTTCGAATTTCTACAAACTAAATAAGGCGGGGTTTCCTATGATCCTTTTGTGAACCCCCTTCCTGATGAAAATAGAAGTGTTCTTCTTGGGACACTCAGTAGAGTACCCACCACTAGTACTTTGAAGGATTTGAAATAAAACCCTTGATGTAGGCTCGTATTAACAAAAAACTGTATAACTGTAGAACTGATACAGATATTCCGCACGTGCACCTTTCAGAGATTCAGCGTCAGGTCTTCAGTCACGCTTCTTCAGCGTATGGAATTTTAAAGACTTTCCGGCACTTCCCGTGAGCCCATGCCTGTCCGTCGGGGCACTGACGAGTCGGCGCCTGTATCACGTGACGATCATGTTCTCTGCCCCTCGAAGCTTCAGATGCGCACATCAGATACATCACAGCCAACAGCAGGAATTTCATGACTGAAGGTCTTATGTTGATTGGTGTAGAATTGATTGAACGTTCTGTTTATCATGCGGAATATTTAATTACGACTTTTTCGGGAACTTGATATGATGAGTTAGTGTCGTAGGATAATTTCTATTTGCCCATTTGTAACATTTAATACGAATGTAATACTAAGCTTTTATGGGCGAAAAATGATAATGCTTGAAACTGAAAATCAAAACCTACTCTTCGAAGAACCTCAGTTGGGTGCTGAATTACCTGCCGTGAAACCAGGAGTTCTGGGGAAGAGCACATTTGTGATTAAAAATCGAAGAGAAGTTTACTGGATATCAGCGGGAACAATCCAGGGATTTTTAATGAATAACAGCTGAGCGTGCACCATTCGTGGGTGAGCGGTACAATCGGGTGGAAGGGCTGACTTCCTGTACTTATCCTGTTTGATTTAAAGTGGTGGTCCCTAAGGACCGTTGACATGTTCTCGTAGAAGCCGAGATTATTGTGACTTGTCCGGGCTCACAGTACGTAAGATATAATTTGAATGATATAATATGGGTATTTAATATCATAAAAGTTTGTTTTCTTCCTTTTCCTTCCCTCTTCAAGTTTTTAAAAAAGCTACGATTTGACTCAAGCCACAGTGGGGCTTGTAAGAATTCCGCATTTTTGTCAAAGGTTATTTCCCGCCTCCGAAGCAGGAAAATATACCTTCGAATTTGAAGTTAGTAATCATCGGATAAATGATGTAAAGCATTCAACGAAGCATAGCATCGAGAGTTTTGTAAGGCAAGTGAGCAACGGATTGCGCACGCGCAGAGACGACCACTAGGTTCTTCAATTGCTATGAAATTCACTGCGTGAACAGCGGCGAGCCAGCCCCCCGCTACCTGCTAATCCGCATTTATAATCCTACGTCCATGAAGGCCCCAGGTAAAATGAAGGCCAATTATAGGTACAAAATATATTTTGAGGTGATGCGACACTGTCTTGCGCTTTTGGCGCTGAGATATGTTTTCTGTCCTGTCCTTGCCCGAGGTGCGCTCTGCATTGTTTCTAATATTCTAGTCGAAGAAAGCGCCCTCCAGACCTCGACCTCCAACCCTTTTTCGGGGCTTAGATGAAAACGGATGGAAATGTTAATGGGGGGCCATCATGCAAAGCAATAGAACGAATTTAAACTCCCAGAAAACATGCAAGATCGCTAACTTTTAAATTAACTTAGCTGCCGCGCATATTTTCGCGCTAAATTCACCGGGAAATATGGTTTTCTGTGAAACGTGGTGATAGAGAAGGCCCTTGGTGTACCTTAATTTCTATTCGGAATCATACTTATGAATGTTTTACACCTTTCCAGTGTCTTAATTTGATTTAAACATCCAGTTGCTGACTGTGCCTGTAATTGAATAATAACATGAACGCACCTGAAATAGAACTTTAGCCTAGTTTTCGTAATAGAGCACTGCGTTGATCAGTGTTATTGGCCAACGCGCACGTGGTATTAATAATTTGGTCGACCAGCGCACCTTTCCCTATTAATCGTAATAAGGTGGGGTTTTCTTTGTGAACCTTTTGTGAAACTCCCTTCCTGACGAAGATGGAGGAGTAATTCTTGGGACACCCATTAGCATACCCACCACTAGTACTTCACGTTAATGGGATTTGAAATAAAACAATTGATGTAGGCACGAATTAAAAAAACTGTAATGATACAGATATTCCTCACGTGCACCTTACAGAGATTCAGCATCAGGTCTTCGGTCAGCTGTCATGGTTACTGGATGGAGATTTAATGACTTTCCGACACAGCCCATCCTCCAGCCGCTCTCCCTCGGGGCATCTACGCCTCGGCACCCGTATCAAGACACCGCGGTCTTGGTCCGTAGCTTCAGCCGCGCTCATCAGACACATCACCACAACCAACAGCAGGAATTTCATGATGGAAGGTCTCATCTTGACGAATGAAAAATTGATTGAACGGAGTAGTATTTATAGTGTAAAATATGGAATTACGATTTGGGAACTTGATACTGAGGTGTTGGTATCGTGGGATAATAACCATCAAGAAACCCAATTTCTTCTCAAGAATTCATATTACATATCTAATAGATATGGAATACGATAATTTTTATGGGGAACACTAAAGTGCAATGCCTAAAACTCGAAAATCAGTTGTTTTTTACGACAGTCACGGGCGTTGAATTACCTACATAACATGACAGATGTTAAAATACGGTGAATTATTTTAATAGCTTACAAAAAATCAAGTAATAAAAAAGCATTTTCTGTCACCTCTAGTTCTGGTTTTGGCTTATTATTTCCAATGACCCTTTGGAATCGGACATGGGAAACCCCTCCCCCCCTCGTCAATTTGATGGTTTCCATTTCAAGGTGCCCACGTGTAATCCGAAAATGGAAAAAAAAGTTCTGTCCATACGCACTACAAACTTCGCACTTTACTTAGTTCACTAATGAATTATGGTTTGTAGGTCCCATTCGGGGGCCAGTTGGTCCGCGAAGCTCGGCGTACCGTCAAACGTCTTTAAGGGGTGAAAAATAGGGGTTGATATTTCTAGAACGCCGTAGCTCGGAAACTTTCAATAAAAGAGTGTGGATTTTGGTTTATTATTTTCAGTAATGAACCTTTGGAATCGAGCATGAAAAAGAAAAAAAATGTTTAGCCCCCCCTCAAAATTTCATGGTTTACGTTTCAAGATACGTAGAATCCGAAAATGCAATAAAAAAATTCTGTGTGTCGCACTTTTCTTAGTTGCCATGAACCGAAATTAATGAAATTTGAATTGTAGGTCCCGTTTGGGGTCTAATTAGTCCGCGAAGTTTGGCGTTACTGTCAGTCACCTCTAAGGAGTAAAGAATAGGGGTTGACATTTTCAGAACGCCGTAGCTCGAAAACTTTCAATAGAAGGGTATGGTTGTTTTAAACGTTTTAAAATTGTTCTTGAACTAAGGAATTTTTTGAAAGCATCCGGAGCGCTTTACAAGGAGCCGTTCGTTTGCACCGAAAGCTTCGTCAACATGATCGTGAATCAAACGGTATAAATGCGGCCCAGATATCATCGCTAGGGAGCACCTGATTATAATCACGGATGGCTCTATGAAGTAGAGTTGGTTTTTCTGTGGTATTATTCCATTTGAAAAAATGATGGCTCTTTTGGATTTGGTGATAGGTACTTTTGAAACTTGACCAAACGTTGAAGTATTATTGGGTAATTTATTACACACTGGTTTATTATGCTATCTACGCAGAAGGTGCATCTATACAGGTAAATTATTACACAACGGTTTATTATTTACCTTATGCTTCATGAATAACTACAAGTAATTAATTATTGAATTACCGAATCCCGCGCATTATTGTGAAACTTTGATTCCTGGGCCGGCTCCAGTACTCCATTTAGGGCTTTCCTGGGGTAGCACGAGGGTAGGTATTGATAACAGAAAACTGTGATCTACGCAGAAGGGAAATCTATATAGTTAAATAATAATCCATTGTGTAATAATTGGTGGCGTGTCTCATTTGACGAATGATGGTTATATTTTGGATTTTGTTGATGAGTTTCGTAAGTTCAACATAAATTCCGTTCGATTAAGGTAGATCTGTTGAACACACGGCATATTGTTGAAACTATAATATCCCGGCCAGCTCCAGTACTCGATTTATGGCTTTCCTGGGGAAGCACGGGAGTAGGTATCGACCCCCTGAAAACAGTGATCTACGCAGAAGGGAAATCTATACAGTTAAATAATAAACATTGAGTAATAATTTGCAGCGTCTTTTGTATGGACTCATATTTAGAGAAGCTGAAATTTTCCTAAATGCGACAACTTATTTCAATTATTGGAAATTTAACGTATAATTTACTCATGCACCTCCTGGCTGCCTAGTTTCCATCAAGTAGTTCCAATATTTTTTTGGCCATTTAGTGCCGTTTGTTCTGCCGAAGAGAATTAATGGCTCCAAAATAAGGCCTCGTTAATGACAGTTGTCGAACAATCGAGAAAATAGGATGATAATAGTTGACCAAACTTTCAACGGTCTCTCGTCTGATGTTGCCCTTTTCTCTTTCTCACTAATGGCAGTTGTAGGAGAACCGTTTTTCCTCCATAATAATAATAATTGTTATCTTTGATGTTTTCTGAGCCATTGCATTGGTTGAGAACAATAAATTATGATTGTGAGGATTACGCGAGGTGTTGGTGGGGGGGGGGGGGGGGGGCTTCCCTCGTTGTTTTCTGAGCGTCTTTAGTCTATAAACACCAAAAACAAATCTCATCGAAAAACACCTCGAAATTAATAAAATTGTACGTAGTTGAATTCTGCGTCGATTGACTACAAAATGTTTCCCCAAGGCTTTTTTCAATTTTCTGTAAATTTTGAATATTTCATGGGAAATCAAAAGTAAACATTTATCTCAAGGCTGACTCCAGATATTTCGCAATTTGAAGTCTAACAGTGGCGTATTTATCTCAAAGGAACGTAGCAGTGAGGCACCATGGCGTATTTGGTCGTATTGGATCAAATTTGCAGTGGAGTTCGGGATCTGGTTAAAAAAATCTTTACGCTGAATCACCAACAGAATCCGAGCTGAGCCACAGATTCCAACAGAATTCGTTCTTTGATCATTGTAGAGCGGTGGTTCCCAACCCGGGGGGCGTGAACGGTGTCCAGGGGGGTCGTAAGCATGGATGAAAAAAATGTACTGTATGGGAAAAAGTGACGTCTTCCAATGTACGAACGTGTACCTACCCGAGTTTGTCAATGCAGACGCTGAAACAGGAAGAATGCAATAAGTAAGCAGCTGTCAAAAAAATGTGATAATTACCTACCTAGTGGGTTATCCGCCTTCACCTTTAGACTTCTGATATCGCCTCTGCTTCTGTCTTCATACTGCTGTGCTAATATTTTGCAGTCACGCTTTTTCTTCTTCTTTTATTTTGTTTATTAGCGAATTTTAGCGAATTTTCAAAGAAAATGAAGCTATTGCAATGGCTTCGAAATTTAAATAATATAAATTTTTGGAAATTTTCTTCATAGAAATCCGTTTCAGACCATTCTAAAACGATTCCTGAAATTTAACACTTTTTTATATGTATATATATATATATATTTATATATTTATTTATATATGTGTCACTCCAGACGATAACTCTCGATAGAATTGAGATAAACAGCTCAAATTTGCACAAAAAATCTATCTTGGCAATCGAAAGGCTAAGTTCGAAGATGGGCGAAATTGGCCTACTCTAAGGAGGGTTTTGGCGCATTTAAAGTGCGCAAAAATTACCCAAAAATCCCCAAAATGTTATTTTCCAACAAGTGACCCCTCATTTTAAAGGTTTTTGCACGCTGAACACGATAGTGAAATCGGATTTTAGATATCTAAATCCGTTCTTAAATTAGAGCATTTAAAGTGCGCAAAAATTACCCAAAACTAGGATAATCTTTAAACTCTTACCCCCACCCCCTTAGAGTGGTCAGATTGAAAAATGTGAGAAGTATTAATTGAAGACGAGAGTTCGAAGCAAAAAAGGGGGAGGCAAACGATTAGTACAACTCCTTGAATTTACCCACAGCGATCAAATAAATAAGCACTAGCACAATTACGTAATAAACAAACGGTAGAATCAGGATGGACAAAACGTACAAATTAAAATAAATACGAAGAGAATATACATAGAAAACCAAATTTTAGACCGAAGTTTTCCTTTATTCAAAACCATAGCCATTAATTCGAATATTTCTTTGAAAATTCGCTCATTAAGTCATGCTGCATGACTGATTTTTTTGGTTTATTATTTTCAATAATGAACCATTGGAATCGAGCATGAAAAAAAAAATTCTTACCCCCCCTCAAAATTTGATGGTTTACGTTTCAAGGTATGTAGAATCCAAAACTGCAATAAAAATATTTCTGTCTGTCCGCCGTACGCCGTACGCCGTACGGGCCACTTTTCTTAGTTACCATGAAAAAAAATTGATGAAATTCGGGTTATAGGTTCCGTTCGGCGTCTAGTTGGTCCTCGAAGCTCGACGTTACTGTGAGTCATCTCTAAGGGGTTCAAAATAGGGGTTGAAATTTTCAAAACGCCTATACTATTTTTTTACGTAAATATTTTTACGGTTTTAAATAGTTCTTGAACTTGCGAGTTTTTTAAGACCATCCGGAGCATCGTACGTCCAGCCGTTCGTTCACAGTAAGGCCCCGAAGTTTGCACCGACAGGCATTTTCGACTCCAGTGTGAATGAAATTGTATACAATTCAAACCAAATCTCGTAACCAGAGACGCGCCCACAATAGGAATTTGTGAATACGGCCAATCATTGGTAGGGATCACCTGATTATATTGGCGGAGTATGAAGTCGAGTTGGTTGTTCTGTGATATTATTTAATTTGGAAAATGATGGCTCTTTTGGAGTTTGTTGGTAGGTAGTGAAACTTGAACAAACGTTGAAGTATTATTGATGGGTAAATTATTACTACGGTAAATCATTACTCAACGGTAAATTATTACACAACGGTTCATTATACCATCTACGTAGAAGGGGCTGGAGTTTGTTGGTAGGTACTTTTGCAACTTTTTTCACTCCTCATCAACAATTTCTTTTCAGAACTTCATTATGTGTGTTTCTTTTTGTTAGGTACTGTTTGTCATCGGCAGAACTATTTTAGCAACATTTAACTCGTGATTTAGGTAGGTACCTAGTAACGAGTACGGGGTTAGGTACTAACCTACGGAGGGTCTGCGATCTACATAATATGTATAGAATAGTACATATCATATTATATAGACGGGTTATCTATACATAGAGCTGTGATCTGTAACACAAGGGTATTCTATACAAAATAATAAACCGTTGTGCAGGGATTTGCAGCGTTTTTATTATTCAGTCAGGTGCTGTTAATCATAACGCATCAAAGCTCACAAGCTCAGTCCCTAACTTTCCTGTTTCCTCAGTGTTTCCTTAGCTTTCGTGGAAGCGAAACTGCATCATAGTGTTTCTGAAGTGTGAGTGTCGTCAATTTCGTTCGCAATGGCCTGAACCAAGAGATTTTAGACTGAGATTTTTCCTTCCTTTCATCGGCTTAATGAAATACTGTCTGCCCAAGAAAATAAAGTTATTCCTGCTGGACTGAAAGAGACTGTGATTACACATTTCGACCAGCTGTACAACGAGTTCCTGCAATATTTTCCAGATTTTTCAAGCCAAAGCTGGCAATTTACACACACAGTATCGAACTAGTAATTATTTTCTGTTGACGTGGAAACATTACCTGAGAGACTGCAAGAAAAAGCCCTCGAACTGAAGAATAATACATGTGCTAGGAGTGAGTTCTGCAACGGCTCTGTTGACCAGTTTTGGGTGAAATATCAGCCTCTGTATCCAGACGCCTCAACTGAAGACCTAAAAGTGCTGTTGCAGTTCGCATCAACGTTCCTATGTGAATCTGGGTTTTCTAGTTTGGAACTTCTGAAAACAATGCACCGAAACCGTCTGGATGTGGAGTCAGACTTGAGATGCTGCCTCTCAACCATACAACCAAACACTATCAACTTGTTCAGGGAGAAACAGTATCAGCCATCGCATTGAACACTTTAAAAAAACTATAATAGCATCGTTTTCTATTTTCCTACCATTTTAATTGTAGGTACCAGCTAACAATAGCATTAATTACAATTATAATTATTACTGCAATTTCTTCTTCCCATACCCTCTCTTCTTTTCATATATACATGACAACGGGGTGGGGGCATGGTGGGTCTCAAACCGAGTAAGGGGGGGCAGGAATAAAAAAAGGTTGGGAACCACTGTTGTAGAGCAACCTAGGGATTCAACCGTTCGTTGCCGTTTGTTGAAGGCTGCACCTCTGCTGCAGAATGGAGTTAAGAATTGACTCATAGATGGAAATCCGAGCCGAGCAACGGATTACGATTGGTTGCCTTCCTTTTACTCCAGACGTTGCTGTTTCATCATCAGCCCACCATCCAACCGTTTGTGGAAGAGGCTGAATCCTTGTCGAAACGCTAGTCGAAACGAAGAAAAGGATTCTTTTTCTCCACAGAGTCCCCATACTCGAAACGCCACAATGCCGCGTTTTAACAAGCGCCCAACTTTCCGAGCCCGAGAAGGATAAGAGCTCCAAGGATTCACTCGGAAAGGTACAAATTCGTCGACAATGGCGTCCTCGCTCAGCTTCCCGCGCATCCCCTTTGTCGCCTTCCGCCGTGCCCCCTTGCCCCAGTATTTCCAGAACAATACAATTGTACAACCCCGGTGTTTGTACCATTGTCGACGAAAGCGCCCAGGATCCACCGGGGCCATCGGAGCTTCGCTTGCCCCTACCATTCAAAAGCCGATGCGCGACCGCCTATTCAGCCACCTTAATTGAAGGTGTTTTATCTCCACTTCTCTACCCTTGCAATTGTTTATCTTATATAACGCCCTGCCAACTCCGTTAATATACTTTTACCCTTCTCCAACTCCGAGCGTTGTCTCAACAAGCTCTCACAGAACGTGTTTCTCGACTTTCCTTTAGCCTTTAGCCTTTTCAGTTAATTACAGGTTCTCCTGTGATAAAATACATATTCACCATTGTCGTTGTTATCTAGGAAGCTTTCGTCTAATCGGTATTTCAGGCATTGTTATAGATTGTTATCAACGAAATTCAATCCCAAAGAATATCATGCGTGGAAATTTTCATGGAGCACTTAACACCCGGTTTAGCTTCCACGTATAAATAATAACATAGTTCACAAACAACTTTTCAGAATGCTCTTACTGAGATATTTCATTTTTTTGGAAAATTCAAGTACATCAAATGAGTTCTACGTCTGAGCGCTCCCCAGTGGGATTGCTCAATATTCATATTACACAATACTTGTGCCATATTGCCAACATCCTTCACTGTGCGGGATGGTCCCAAATCATCCGTATGAACTTCGTCTTACAGGAAATTTCCCTATACATTGTTTTATGGGTCCCTGAATGGATCTTGGCCATTTTGTTTGCAAAAACACTGTTTTGGACGTTTGAGCAATAAAATAACCACAAACAAACTCAAAGAACACACCAGAATTAAATTTAATTCTGCTTCAAATGACACCAAATTAAACGATGATCAGCGTCAGATTTCTTGAAAGATCTCAAATTGGGTACTGGTGATTAGGGATCACCCTGTTTACTCTGCCGCTAATGCTGTTTTTCTTCCCTGTGTACTTTGAATGCAGATTTACTTCTCTTATTTTTATTCTACGATCCAGTAATTCGACATGAGACGTTATGAGGAACTAGACGTCGACGCAGCGTATTCTGAACTAAAATTTCATAAGGCTCAATGAAAAAACGCTATTTTTTCCACGTATGGTGAGACGAGGCAAGTTCATGGGTTTTCGACGTGAATCATAGTAAACTTATTTGCGGTAGCTTCAAATCTGACGCAACGCTCGCGGAACGTCGATTTGATTCGACGCCAAAAAACCTGCCCGGTAAAAATTTGTTGAAAGAAAACTGTCTGCCAACCCTGTTCAACGGTACCTAGGTCTGGATATATTTCTTATTATAGATGAGCTTATGACGAAGACAGCCAGTCAAAATCACTGGAGAGCCCTTCGGAAATTATAGCGGGCGATCAACCGCTTGGTTTGTCATTGTGAGTCAATGAGAGCCGATCGGTTCCGGAGCTTTGATCGGTTGAGTTAGCCCTTTGGGGTTGAGTATTTCGTGCAACACTTGGGCGATCTGTCACTGATACTAATCGTTTAGGGATACCTGCCGTATCGTTTCAGTATGGCATTTGACGATGAAACGATGGTATGTTCGACCCGAAACTGTAATGATGAATTGCTGGTATATGAATCTCCTAAATGTACTAAGCACTCACTACTTCTCGATGTCTCCTAAAAGTATTAGATCTCCTAATGGTACTAACATCTCCTAAAGGTACCAAGGGTACTAAAATATTTTAAAGTTACTAGAAGTGCTGAGCGATTCGTCGAAAATGTGTCTACTGGTAGGTAGTTGTTGGGAGTTAAATATTCCGTTGAATAGTTAAAAGTACCCTAATTCGAAAACTGACTCACAAAGTCATGCACTCTGTCCTGAGGCCCCATTGTAACAATATCGGGGACTTTGTGGAATCTAAACCTCAAAACTGGAATTTTGCCGAATTTAATTCAAATTTAAAACTTCAGTTTTGGGTTCCCCATCCAACAAACCGGCGAAGGTGGATTTTTGGTGAATGTGTGAATTCCAAATATTAAACTCAGAACGGCCTTTTTTCAACGATGAAACCCTTGTTTTTCCACTGTTTTTTCAATTTTTCTTTCGGATTTGTATAGGTGAGAGATAGGGAGAGCTTCAATTCATGTTAGTGATGGTAACTATGGTTGCCAAAAAAATTGCCATGATATAGCGTCGTTTTCAGCTTTGAAAAGTACTTTAATTCCGAGGCGTCATTTAATTTATTATCGTTTTTGACTTCATAAAAAACCACAGTCATGCAGCATGGCTATAAGAGCGAATTTTCGAAGTTTTCGGCATCTTCCTCCTCCGTCTAAAATTTTCTGAAAATTAATTTTCGGCCAATGTTTTCCCAACTTGATACCATACAAAATTAAAACAGGAGTAGTTTTACGCAAAGTAAAATTTGGGGTGGAAGGAGGGGGAGGGGGAAATCAAAAATGTTTTGAATACCAGAAGAGTAGGTATTGGGTACCTACGTAACAAATTTTTTGTTCCATTTTTTGCCGAGTAACACCTCGGTTTGTAGATTTTCCAACGCTGAACACGAAGGTGAAGTCAGAATTGCGATATCCCATTCCGTTATCAGATTAGAGCAGACGAACCAGGAAGAACATCTCAAGAAATAACCACGTTCCTTCATCTTCAAAGTGCTCCAGTTTGAGAATGGAATGAGATATCGCAATTCTGATTTCACCATCGTGTTCAGCGTACAAAAACCTTTAAAATGAGGTGTCACTTGTCAGACTTTTTCATTTTGGGAATTTATGGGTAATTTCCCCCCCCTAAAACTCCCCAAAACTCCCCCTTAGGGTGACCCGATTCTGCCCATCTTCGAACTTAGCCTGTCGATTGCCAAGACAGATTTTTCGTGCAAATTTGAACTTTTTATCTCAATTCTTTCGAGAGTTATCGTCTGGAATGACACATACATATATAAATATATAAATATATATATAAATATATAAATATATATATATATACATATAATTTTTGGTGTCTTTCGGCAGGGAATTCAGGATGGTCTGAAACGGATTTTGGTATAAAAATCTTTCGGAAATTCGAGTTTTAAAAATTTTGGACCGAGAACAATAGCTTCCTTTTCTTCGAAAATTCGCTAAAAGGGCGTTCTGGTGAGATTCGCTGCTTATTGGGGAAGATCAGAAATCTTATTTTTTCGTTACGTGTTTTACGTGGGACTAATTTTGACTACACTTCGAATTTCTACAAAATAAATAAGGCGGGGTTTCCTGTGATCCTTTTGTGAACCCCCTTCCTGATGAAAATAGAAGTGTTCTTCTTGGGACACTCAGTAGAGTACCCACCACTCGTACTTTGAAGGATTTGAAATAAAACCCTTGATGTAGGCTCGTATTAACAAAAAACTGTATAACTGTAGAACTGATACAGATATTCCGTTAACAACCGTTGAAGTATTATTGATGGGCAAATTATTACACAACGGTTCATTATTCTATCTACGCAGAAGGTGCATCTATACAGGTAAATTATTACAAAACGGTTTATTATTTACTTTATGCTTCATGAATAACTACAAATAATTAATTATTGAATTAGTGAATCCCGCGCATTAGTGTAAAACTTGGATTCCCGGGCCGGTTCCAGTACTCCATTTAGGGCTTTCCTGGGGGAGCACGAGGGTAGGTATTGATAACAGAAAACAGTGATCTACGCAGAAGGGAAATCTATACATTTAAATATTAAACCATTGAGTAATAATTTGCAGCGTCTTTTGTATGGACTCATATTTAGAGAAGCTGAAATTTTCCTAAATGCGACAACTTATTTCAATTATTGGAAATTTAACGTATAATTTACTCATGCACCTCTTGGCTGCCTAGTTTCCATTAAGTAGTTCCAATATTTTTGTTGACCATTTAGTGCCGTTTGTTCTGCCGAAGAGAATTAATGGCTCCAAAATAAGGCCTCGTTAATGACAGTTGTCGAACAATCGAGAAAATAGGATGATAATAGTTGACCAAACTTTCAACGGTCTCTCGTCTGATGTTGCCCTTTTCTCTTTCTCACTAATGGCAGTTGTAGGAGAACAGTTTTTCCTCCATAATAATAGTAATTGTTATCTTCGATGTTTTCTGAGCCATTGCATTGGTTGAGAACAATAAATTATGATTGTGAGGATTACGCGAGGTTGATAGCTTGATACTGCTCTGCGTTGTTAGGATAACTCATCGTATGTCTTAATACTAAGATTTTATGGGCGAAAAAAGATAATGCTTGAAACTGAAAATCAAAACCTACTCTTCGAAGAACCTCAGTTGGGTGCTGAATTACCTGCCGTGAAACCAGGAATTCTGGGGAAGAGCACATTTGTGATTAAAAATCGAAGAGAAGTTTACTGGATATCAGCGGGAACAATCCAGGGATTTGTAATTAATAACAGCTGAGGGTCCGTGCCACTGGTAGGTGAGCGGTACAATCGGGTGGAAGGGCAAGTTGTCAGCCGTAGGTGCATTATCCTGTTCGATTTAAAGTGGTGGTCCTAAAAATGACCGTTGACATGTTCTCGTAGAATCTGAGATTATTGTGACTTGTCTCGGGTCACACTACGTAAGATATATTTTGAATGATATAATATGGGTATTTAATATCATAAAAATTTGTTTTCTTCCTTTTCCTTCCCTCTTGAAGTTGTGTTCCTTTGATTTGATTTTGTGGCTGACTAATCTTCAGATGAATAATGTAAAGCAGTCAGTGAAGCATAGCATCGAGAGTTTTGTAAGGCAAGTGAGCAACCGATTGCGCATGCGCAGAGACGACCACTAGGTTCTTCAATTGCTATGAAATTCACTGTGTGAACAGCGGCGAGCCAGCCCTCCGCTACCTGCTAATCCGCATTTATAATCCTACGTCCATGAAGGCCCCAGGTAAAATGAAGGTGTAGGAGTTGAATACAATAGGTGCAAAATATATTTTGAGGTGATGCGAATGCTTCGTTCTGCCCGTACCCTAATCGCTGTTTTGCGCTTTTGGCGCTGAGATATGTTTTCTGTCGTGTCCTTGCCCGAGGTGTGCTCTGCATTGTTTCTAATATTCTAGTCGAAGAAAGCGCCCTCCAGACCTCGACCTCCAACCCTTTTTCGGGGCTTAGATGACAACGGATGGAAATGTTAATGGGGGGCCATCATGCAAAGCAATAGAACGAATTTAAACTCCCAGAAAACATGCAAGATCGCTAACTTTTAAATTAACTTAGCTGCCGCGCATATTTTCGCGTTAAATTCACCGGGAAATATGGTTTTCTTTAAAACGTGGTGATAGAGAAGGCCCTTGGTGTACCTTAATTTCTATTCGGAATCATACTTATGTATGTTTTATACCTTTCCAGTGTCTTAATTTGATTTAAACATCCAGTTACTGACTGTGCCTGTAATTGAATAACAACATCTGAAATAGAACCTTTAGCCTAGTTTACGTAATAGAGCGCTGCGTTAATTAATGTTATTGGCCAACGCACACGTGATACTAATAATTCCCTCGACAGACGCAGCTTGCCCAGTAATCATAAATAACATGAAGGGCTATTGCTATGATTTCAATGTTGTTGCATTATGTCGATAGTGCCGCCACGATCGTCTGCCGCATGAGCTTGGCATGGTGGCCCAGGCAAATTAGACTTTCGCCTCACAAAAAAATCATGTAAAGCTGAAAATGATTTGAAACCAGTTTGGGTATCCCCAGTGAGAGTAGGGTGAGTTTGCGACGGTTTCTGACGAGAGTGGAACTTTTGTGAGCCAACAAAAACCGCGAAACTGTTGCAAGTTTTTCAATTTTTGGCTAAAAATATCTGAAGGGTGACACACGGAAAAATTTCATACCACCAGTATTAAAGAGCATTAAATCTTGCGTCGAGTAACCTCCTTAAACATGAATTTGGTTCAGCAGTTTGGTCAGAATCGGCGGGCAAAAAGGCAAAATGTGCGTGCGAAACTGTGTACAATCCCCCTACAATCAAAATTGAAAAATTCTCCTTTTGCTTACCACCGATTCCGATAGTTTTAATTTCGGTATGCGTAATGTTTTCTGCAGTATGCTGCAGATATTACTTACCTTCAGGTGCTGTACGCCAAAAACAGAAAAAAGCGCCAAAATTTGGCGGTTTTTGGCTCCCAAACGTTCAGCTCACCTTTGAAACCGTCGCAAGCTCATATTACTCTTCAGCGTTTTCAGCTTTACCCGATTTTTTATTTATTTGATCTAACATGCCTGGGCTATGGATATTGGATTTGCATCCGTGGGGAGCTGTGTACAGCACTGGTCAGTGCTGCTTGCTGCGACCTGAACTCTATCCCGCCAGCTTTCATAAAAATAAGTTTTGCTCAACACACACTATGAAATGGCGGATTTCGCTGGGTGGAAAATGGGGCCAAAGAGGTGGACAAACGTTTCATCCTCGTTTTCCGATATTGTGTCGCACTATGCATCGCCCTAATAACCAGTCTAATAATCCCTTAGGATTGATTACCGATGCTTTCGTTAATTAATAAAGTAGCACTGCTGGAGGGGTATGAAACTTTCGTAATACCCCGACGACACAAAACTCTCTCGAAGCAGAAATGCTTTTTCTCATCAATACTACTTGACGGTCCTTCCGTTCTCAGCCCTTTCACAACTCCCCAACACAGCGAGTTAACTAATTGCTCTAGGAAGTTTTCTTTGGCGTAGCTCCCATTTCACGCCCTCCGTCCGCCTCGCTGCTGTTTTTAGTCGTTTTTAGTCGTTTTTTTCTGTTTCTCTCTTCAATTCACGCTGTCTGGTCCACGAGTTGGACGCGGGTCCGAATATTAAAAATAGTTAGGCGTGGTCCACAAATAAAGGTGGGAAAATCCGGGAGGATGTGCCGCAGACGTTTTGGACACTATATTTGCGACATTGCCATAAGCTAAAAGTAGAGGTTGATGTATTAATTTTTTCCACTCGGGTTCAACGGAAAGTTATGTTTCCTCTGTCGCGTACGTCATTCGAAATGAGTTTAAATGTTGTTTCTACTTTATACGAAATACAACACTCTAACAATGAATGTGGCTCTTAAATAAAATCTATTCGAAGATGTCGTTTGACATCGTTTAGGCAATGTTGCAGTTCTGAATGAACAAATGAAGTGCAGTTTATTTTTAAATTGAACAATAGATACCGTTTATAAGCATATTTATACATTAACAAACAATAAATAGCAATAGTTTTAACGCCGCAACTCGACTAAAAGCCTATAGTACTATCGCTCTTCTTCTTTAGTGCCTTTGTTTCTCCTACTACTACTACTACTACTACTACTACTACTTCTCTGTTACTAGGTTTTGGTTTATTATTTTCAATAATGAACCATTGGAATCGAGCATGAAAAAAAAAGTCTAACCCCTCCTCAAATTTTGATGGTTTGTTTCAAGGTATGTAGAATCCGAAAATCCAATAAAAAAATTTCCGTCTGTATGGACTCGTACATACATATTATATAGACGGGTTATCTATACAGAGAGCTGTGATCTGTAACAGAAGGGGGGGGGGGGGGGGGGGGGTAGGTAGGCCTGTAGGTCTTTGTGTGAATCTGGAACATGCTTATCAATTTGCATGAAATCGCGTTCTAATCTGTTCAGCCGTGATGTTGGAATCCGCGTAATGCATTTTGGAATGCATGTTTTATATTGTATTGTGTATGCATGTGGGCCCCACAGTCTACCTAAATGACTGAAATAACTAATATTGTATGAATCGCCCTGACATACATTGCGAAAATTCCAACAGAGAATGTGCTGGTTGGAACAACTCCACCCTTCGTATAGGCCAGAGCGATGTGACTTCAGGAAAATTCTATTGCCTCCATCGACCCAACGTCCCGCTCTTGAATATTCCCGGATTTTTCTCCTATACCCCGCCCGCCTCCTGTAATTACGAAATATTCCCATGTGAAAGGAGGATATGCAACATTGAAACCCAGACGGCAATAAAACTCTTTGGAATCCACTCTTTTCCGAGTTGTGTTTGAAAATAAAAGAAAAAAGATCGGGAAGAAAAAGGGGAATCCACGCTTTGAATACTGAAAATGGGTAGAGGGATAAATCGAGCTAGGATTTTCTTCTTGATAAAATTCGCAGGAAGCCTCGAAGTCTAGATCTAGAAGGAAAAGTGCTTTCTAGGGGTCCTATAATAGTTAACTGGTTGTACGGGGGGGGGGGGGGGGGCAAGGCTGTTTAGGAATCTAGTCTGCCGTTCTCCGGGACTTACTCTACACTCGTGACTTGAAAGTCTGAAAGGTTGGCAGGAAAAGACGAGAGAAAAAAAACCCCGAGCCAAGGGTTTTTGGATCGGGGCTTGCGGAGGAGGCTCCGGACTTTTAGCTCTCGAGCGTCGGGCGCTGGGGAAGCATGTTCAAACGAGGATCAACCTTCTCCCCGTTACTGTTGTATGGATGGCCTCAGGCTTCTCAGCAGCAAACCCCGGAGAATGAGATACGGCTCGTACGAGCTTTGGTTGACTGATCCAAGCCCGAGACCCTTCCGCGCCTTGTGACCCATATTCCCGACCTTCGATCCTTTTCTGTGTAGGCTCCGCTTCTGATGGGGCCGCTGTGTCGAAGGGCTACTGTTTTCTCGAAAATACAGCTCTGATTCATGTATGAGAGGAGGACAGGACTGAAGACTGGATTACAGGCTTGTGAGATATACCTATTTATCCATCCTGTCACGACCTAAACAAAGTCAACAAAGAACACCAATGATGCCCTGATTGAACTAGACGGAAGATTTTCGTATTTGGACCTTACGCCATAGATGGTTATTCATGGATTCAGCTTTCCATCGTGATTTCTTCACACATTCCCTAAAGTGTAGGTAAAGTTTCGCTTCCATCGCCCTCCAATAAGAGTGTTAAACGTATTCCAGCAAAAAATTGTTGGTAACTCCGGGCTTGCAAGGACCAACTGAAACATTGCGGATCCACCTCAAGATGGGAGAGAATGTTGGTTAAGGGTGGGGGGGGGGAAAGCCGTAGGAGGCGGTGGAATGAGGAGAGGGGTATGCTCGTAGATCACGCTCCCGCTGACATCCCGAGTAATGAGATGGCAAGTCCCTGGAACCTACACCTTTTCTTTTCCCTACCAACATTCTACCACCATTCCAAACACCTTTATCAACAATTTTTTTTTCTGCCAGCAACGTGTTCTTCTCGGAACGGAAAATATTACTTTTCAGAAGGAAATGGGGAGAAAATCGCTCCGAGTTGAGACGTTTCCCGGTGATGTCTTGAGTATTATTCATCATCATCCTCGAATTTATTCATCTGTTATCCGCAGTTTAATATCATGGAACCGCAATGTTCCTGTAGATATGCAGTGGGTATTAACTTTTTCTCTGGAGCACAATTTATTTCATTTGCATATTTATCCAGAGGACAAGGTGACATTAATGCATAACGCACCTCCCCGCGTTGCTGATTGTACTTATTGAGGTATGTGACCGAAGACCCGTCAGTGTACTGTAAATTGGCGTCTGCACTCTAATAAAACAAATTTCCAGTCTCGAGCCAGAACACTTTAATAAGTAACCAGTTCGCTTTGTTAGTTACCTCACCAACAGAGAATTGAAGCTCCGTAGCCGAGCTTGACTTGTCAGCTTGCTTTGTAGGTTCCGTACTGCAGCTGAGAATAGCTTTTTGCTTCCGAGTCTGCAAGGCAGCGGAAGCTTTGTTTTCACTTTCGAAAAGAAAATTTTTTTTGTGCTCCAAAATCAAAATTTCCACTTGCGTTTCAGCCTCCTGAACAAATTTGGTTTCGTTTCTGTCTGTCCGTCCGCCTGTCTGTCCACATTTCCTTGACACAGCCATAACTTCTACAATTATGATCAGATTTCAATAAAATTTTCAGGAATTTTGTGGGTTTAGCGCTAGATGGTCCCCTATCAGTTTCATCGTGATCGAATCAACGGTAGCCTCTGCGCAGCGCTAACGAGATTTTCTTGTTATGGTTATAACTCCATCAATTTAGAACGGATTTTGGTCAGATTTTCAGGGATGATGCTGGTAAGGTCCCTTGAGGTCCCATGCGACATTCATCATGATTGGATCAGCGGTGGCAGTGGCACGTGGCACTGGCACCGCGTGCATTCCAAACGTCGAGCATTCCAGACCATATAACTATAAACCTGGGGCCTCTGCGTTGACGAATGAAATGACGGGCTCCGCACCCTGCTCAGTTGATGTGCTAAATTCTCTCTTGTTCACCCTAGGAAGTTGAAATTTGATAGGGACCCCTTGCGTTCCCAGTTCTATACGTGGACTAATTACTTTATCTTAAAGCATGAATACTAACTTCGAATTAAATACCATTATTATTAAATAACATTTAAATAATTCCGTTAATTAATCTGAATCTTTTTGTTAATGAATCCGTTAATTAATCTGAATATTTATCTCTGGCAATTTAATGGTGCCATACTGTGAAGGCCACGAGGAAGCTTCTGTGCCATGTCCTTGGCAGTGTGTTTAGATTCGAGCCCATCAAGAGCTGTGGAAATCATCTGTGGCTGATTCTCTGCTAAGCGAAGTTTTGTGTATGTTGTTAGTTTACTCGGTTCATTGCTCCGAAAACATTTTCTGAGTTTTAAGATCGCTAGTGATGACGATTTTGAATTGCCAGAATATCGTTATGCGAAGTGAAAACGCAGAAGTTCAAACTAAAAATATAACAAACTCCCTCCGGCAATCCCTCAATCCGGCCCAACCGATTCCTCCACTTCGATTTAGTCTTTCCACAGATAAAATTCAATCATTCTTGTCAGCGTTCGTTTCGAAAAGGGTGCGAACAGCGAAATAAAAAATCTGTGGGATGCTCTCGGACCCGTAAAGAAAGTGAAGAGAGCCAGATCAGCAGGACGAGGGCTTTTTTCCCGACGCTCCGTCGGTACGTGACCGATTTATCACTGGAAGGTTTTGCCGTTTAGTTTACGGCCAATTTCTGTCAAACTACCCCAGCAAATTCAATAGTCGCCCGTCCGCTCGGCGATTATCGACAGGCGCCTTTTAAGCGACACTATTGAATTTATACCCCCCCACTCCCCTCTTAGCGGATTTTTCCTTGTTCTCTTGATAGATTTTTCCATAAAAGATAGTTGATATTGACGAGTAGCAGAGCGTGATGGAGACACATGTCCAGACTTCACATTCTTTTGAACGTCCCTAGATTAGGTAGGTACAATTGAAATGGTTTTGATACGACTAACTGGTTATAACGTTGAAGTTTTGTGCTAAAATTTTGCCTGATATAATAACAAAAACATCAGTCAGCGATATTTTTGTTATTCATTTATTTAGTCACATAAAAAATACAGTTTTGTCCATATATTTCTAAGCAGTTTACAAATTGTGCTTACGTCTACCATAACGACCATTATTTAAATCCGGATTGATCTAGTACGTTTTACAGTAAACGAGTAAACGACGGGGTACCTCGTCATTCTTACACACTGTCGTACAGGGGCTCGATTCCGAATTTTAGCCCCGTAGGTCAAGTAGGGAAGAAATTAGCTTCTGGGCTCACGCATCTGATTATGGAGGGTCCTCACCTCGTCACTGTTACTCAGCGGTCCTGCAGATCCATTTTGAATTCCACTGAAAAAGTCTCAAAAAGGTGATTGTGGCTTTTTATTCTCTCTTTTCCGGTATAAAATACGAACGCCCAATCCTACAGACATTTTTCTGGAGCTGCTGGAATTCGTGCAAAAACATATTTTGAACAAAATCGATCTAAACGGAATCGGAGGCAAAAAGTGGTGCACGCACTAAATGCTCAACTTAGGTGCCACTTGTGTTTACCCTGATTTTGTTTAATGACGGTTGCGAAGGAGTGCCGCATTGAGGGTGAAGGAGAGGAACATCGGAAAATCAAGGTGGACTATAGACACTGTGCGTCGTGATGAATTCAAACGATACCAACCGCGAGGAAATCTGTCCGGTGAATACGTACGCACAGACAAGTTTCCGTTATTACTATTAATAGGTTTTTATTATTAGTACAGATAACTCAGTAGAGAGTGGTCGCAACCGTTTACCGAAAAACACAAATCTAAAACGTAACTCTGTCCTAGGGCGACAAACTCGGATGCTTCTAGTGACGTTAACGTAATGATTTTTCGGTGATATTTAATTTGTCTGTCAGGTTAACCTCTTTTGTCTCATACTAGCTCGTAACGTAATTAATCTGTAGTAATTATTCCATTTTTACGGTTTTCTATGAGTTTTGAACAATTTCTAGAAGAACAAACGTGCCTTTTTCCTGTACAACCGTACGCACGACATGGTGATGCCTTGGGTCCTTTGTATAATTTGAATACCCACAATACTTGCGAAATATAAGGCACTCACTTACCATGCTCATGGCTTTGGGATGGCAATGCTCAATATGAATAGGTACATGGAACCAAATGAAGTTCAGGCTTCCAAATATGCCTGAAGGGAACGCAAAATAAAGAGGACGCAAACGGCAGAAAACCGTCCCGGGGCCTGTCTTTGTACATGGAGATCGTACCCATGGAGATCGAATTTGGTTATCCACGAAGAAGTTTACTTATCAAGTTACCTAATACGTAGCATTGAGACACGCGGCACCCATCTTTACAGTAGTTACGTGGTGCTGGGCAACGCAGGTCTTGAAAACTCTAAAACTTACGTCTCGAACGTAACACTTGGTTTATGTACTCTCTCCCTGGCGTCAGTTTTTGGATGCGACAACTCCACAATATCTTGTAATAATCTCATAGCAAGTATCTCGAGAGGCTTTTTATTTCACATCAGTTATATACAGATTCTGAATGTCACTAAGCAAACACCGCAATTATAAAACCAAAGTAAAACTCTGTGATGGTAAGTAACACTTGAGTTGTTTTCTTCTCTTTGTTCTCTCCACAATGTTTTCTGTTTTTACAAGACCATGATACTATAATATAATTATATTGAGATATTAAGTAATATTGCCAAGTGATTGTTCGCAATCTCTGTCACGAGAAAACCATGTTGTATCATGGAATTGTTTTCAATCAAGTTTTTCCTCTCCTAACCAAGACTTCAACATCAACAGGAAAATTTAAAAAACTAGTTGAAAATAACGAAAGTGTTGTTATAAATAAGTTTAAATTAGGATAAAAATACAAATCAGCCTTCGTAGCATTAAGTGTATTTACTAACTACTTAGGAATAAAATGTAAATACTGTTGGTTCTTGATCAATGTAACTCATTCTCCAAACACTTAAGGTGTTTTGTCAATGAAACTGCTGGTACATACATAAGCAGTAATAAATTAATAGTGTTGGAAGAGACGAGCCTGGACGGGTCATTGACCTTAGGCTCATAAACCAACATTTTAGATCTTGTATTATGTGTATAGTCTCTCTAAAAATCATTATTATTTGTTGTATAAAGTATTTGTTGAATAAAAAATGGAATTGAATTGAATGTGTTTTATACTATTATTACCTGTTCATTTCGTCATGCTCAGATAAGTAAAAACACATGGGATTCCGTGATATAATGTCGAAACACTTGATGATACATCACACGCCGTCTCTTAGAGCTATCTGTAGCTCATAATGAACAGATTTGTAATTTATTCCTTTGTCCGTGGCTATAAACGATTTTTACAGTACGTCCACCAATCGCAATCAAACTGTGATAGGAGAATATCGCTTGCATTTGGTCCCTACTACTATTTTAATATTGTCCTTATTTGTCAAATTCATCAACGACCGTTATTTTCTTCTTCAGGTGAGTTGGAGTGTGAAGGAACTACTAAACCTCGAACAAATATCGTAAGTTTTTTTTTTAGCGAATTTGTATATCACTGTGTCATTACTTGTTTCCAAACCTTACGCTGAGCAGCGATGAAGAATAATTATTGTAGTTACTCTCTCAGTTTCATTCAGCTTGTGAGCAAGTGGTCAAAACAACTACTGCTTCCATCAGTATGTGCAATGATGGCTCCAATCAACCGACTGCGGTGGAATTCATACGGGTTAGCTACATACTCGTTCATAAATACGGGTAAATAGCCGCTCATACATACGGGTAAATACCCGTTCCATATAAAGATCGGAAAAACGGGGATGATTTGATTCCGTGGATGGATTTCAGTAGCCAGTAGTAGTAGTAGTATTAGTAGATATTTATTTCCAGTAGGTTAATAAATTTGGATTTGGCGTTCCTTGGCAGACGTTTCAAGTATGTTGAACTATTTTATCAGTGATTTTAGCGAACTTTCCGAGAAAGTGAACCTATAGCAATGAGTCCAACATTTCAGAACATGAATTTTTGAAATCTTTTTATAGGCAAATCCGTTTTAGAGCACCCTGAATTCATCTCGAGTTTAAAAAAATTTATATGTATGTATCTATTGTATTCATGATAAAAATTCCACATTTGACTTTATAAGTCAATTCCACGTTGACTTTACAAGGGTCGAATATCGGTGAAAATGGCTAAAATCACAAAAAAAGTTATATAATCGTACGAAACGTTGTTTGGTTTCTCGCTATCTATATAATATTTTTACACAATAGCACCAATATTTCTTTGAAAATTCGCTTTTATAGCTTCATGACTGGTTTTGATTTACAGAAACTCAAATTCGGTGCATTTTTTGATATACCAGTATTGGTAGGGAGTCATTGTATCACCCATATTAATGAATCTAACGTGTTACCTATGTAATTTGAACGTTGAGGAACCTCGGTGTGAAAACTTCAGAAATGGAGGAGCGAGGACAACTTAAACATCACCATTGTTCATTCCTCATCAAATATTAATACAAAACGGAATTGCGTTTTGTGTGTCTTTCCCGCCCCTCGAGGACGCTGGAGGGTTAAAAGACAATCCTCAACTTTATCACTTATTTACTCTTCACTTTCCCTCCCGAGCACTGTTGCATTGAGACATAACCGAAAAAGAACAAACAGAAGGTTTGAGAGTGTTGTAGTGCATGAAGAAGGAAACCCCCAAGAGCCCGCGAGAGTGCCCTGGGGGGCCAGCGCGTTCCACCGACGGAAAATTGAAAGCCAAAAAAAGTGTGGCTAGGTGGGGGGGACTAAAGCTATCTCGACCTTGCATTTTTGTTTGTTTACTGTTGAGTGCTTCGGAAGCAGGTTCAGATGCATTTCATTGCTGTATGTTTTTAGTATGCTGGATTTGCCTCAGGCGTTGACTCATCAATAATTGGGATGCCCAAACAACATTGATATTGATATACCTATTAGGTACATGTCGACGTGTAATTTTTCCGAATAAAGAACGTTTTATTATATTCTTGGAGTTAAATTCAACTAACCATCATATTAGGTAGTACTGTTTTGGCACTCAATTTTCCATTTATTAATCGACAAAAAAAATGTATTCAAAATATACGAAAATCACATTCATAAAGTTGAATCTCCCCATTCCGTGTCTGATGCGCATCGCAGATTGATCCTGCGATAAATCTGCTTATCCCTTCCTTCAGGTCTGAATGCTGCATATCGGGATGATCTGTATCAAATTGGTACAAGACTTTTCAGTGCTTTACCCTTTAAAATTCGTGATGTGAACGGCAAAATGTTTGTTAAGACCTTCAAGCTGAACTTTATTCACTCAACGCTCTATTTCTACAACGCGTCTATTTCTTTCTATGCTATTAATTAGTCAGCTGGTTCATAACTTTTTTAAGACATCTTGATTCTTGACTCACCGAGAGGAAGGGAATATTTAAATGTTAAAAAGAAATGTTTAGGGGAGAGCAAAAAATTTGTCAAAATAGATTTTTGTTGATTGGGTTGTTGCAAGGCGCTAGTAAACAGTGCATGTATGTTGTACTCCAGTTTGGTTAATCTCGTCTAATGAGTTTTACGTTTCGTTAACAAAAATACTGAATTGGTGATGATCACGTAACATTCTAACAATTCAGTTAAGAAAATTTTGTGGATGCTGCCCCTCAGTCGAAATGTGGATTGAAAGCGGGCAGCAGAAATCCTTCATTGTCTGATCCTGATGAGGTGACTACTAGGATGAGTTGTTGCACAATACCTTGTAGGCAGGGAGGTTCACCTGAATTGGTATTGATCCGATTAGCGTACGTTCCCCTACTTCTCTGAAGCTGCGTACTGTATTTCTGTTGATTTTCAAAATCCAGTAGGTATCGGCATTTGAAAACAACAATATAAGAAGACCGTCTCCTGCTGAATCCATTCATCGAAGTTAATCCGATTTAAACTTCCAGCAACCGAGATCTTGAAGAAACCAAACAGCCACTGAAGAGGACGTTTAATATCGTACTTATCTTGAAATCAGTTGGAAAAAAAGCGGACCAAGGATTGTAAAATTGATGGTTATGGATCCGAAAACTCGTATAGCGGTGGAATTCACGGCTTGGCTCCCGTTAAGGAAACAATGATCCTCGATGCCTTAATAGTCTTCCCCGTTTTGGGATGGGGTTCCCTATTTATTGTAGAGGGTCCCATTTAGATAAGGGGCTTAGCTTGGAGCTTCCTATTACCCAAGAGGTCTTGTGGAACATTGAGGGCGACCCTGAGCTAAGGAACTGGCGAGGGTGAGGATGAATGTTCGTTTAACTTGGTTTCTGCTGAAAACAGTGTTTTATTCCAAGAAAAAGTGTCCTGATTCTCGTGCTTTGATGGCACGATCAGTGCATTATTAACTATTATATCGCTTGCACAGGACTTTGTTTCCAGCAGTGATATGGAACACTTCTACGTTTTGTAGTTCTGGACGGTCTCTCGGAAAACCAACATGGCCATGGGGGTAACTGCTGAACTGGCTAGTGAGGCGTTGATGGTTCGTTTCCATCAAACACAGTTTCATTCTGTTAAAAAATAGCAATCATACATATCCATACATGTGTCTTTGAGATTGATTGAAGTTCGAGTAGGTACCTACGTATTTTGCTGTAAACGGTTCCTTCGATACCGATATTTGAGCCCTCTTGGTACTCATCCGGACCAGCCCTTGCATCAGTGTCCTTTCCCAGGTTTGGGAAGTTTGATCACGTAATGTTGTGATTAGGATAGGCCCGACTTTACATAAGGAAGGGTTGATCGAGCGGGGCGTGGAGGAGGGAATCCCTTAAACATGGAAGGGTCCAAAGACCTCCCCTGAATCCCATGACAAATACCGGAGCTCCTGATAACAAATGCGAGTCCGCGAACGCCGGTTCTAAATCATCTTCCCAACTGACACATGGGGCCTACCCCCTTCTTCTCCAGGTCCTTTCCTGCCCAAGATTCGTTCTCTGGCCCTTGGAATATCGGCTTTGTGTGAGAATAAGGGACTTCGAAGAGGGAAAGGGCAATATCTGACCGGTATTTTCCCCTTTCGGACAAAGATAGAATAGACTGGAAAAAGGATGATCCTTTCTTTTCGGAGATGATCCGATTTCAACTAGAGAAAAGATGCTTTCTAACCGTCAGTCTCCGGGAAACAAGGGAGGTCGTCAAGGGATGATGAGGCCAGAAATCGATCAGAAACGGATATCCTTTCCACTTCATCCTGCCGTGAAGTGAAAAATATATTATCATCCCGCTCGGACGATATTGGAAGAACAATCTGACCCTCACCTCATCATTTATAGGAGCTTTGAACGATGGTTCCGTCATATTCCCAGCATTTACCCCAGCAACTTCAATTCACTTAGACGTGAATAAGAAATTTTTCTCCGCATCGATTTGTACGGGCAAGTGTGCAACGTGATTTGTCCTGTAAAATGCTCAATCGAAACCTGAGAGTGCTAGAGATGACTTAGTTGATTATCTGGTCATTTTTTACGTTAATGTATTAACGAAGTTTCAAATTACGTGGAAAACACCAGTAATGTACAAAGAAAATGACGAGTGAAAAAATAGGTCAGAGAAAAATAGGTCAGTCAAATAATGAGTAGTTACACCTACTTATCTATGTATACGGCACCAGTGGCACCAGTGTTTATGCAATGTTTACTGTTGAGTAAGTTTTTTGGGAATAGGTGGTTGATTATGGCGTGACAGGAGACGTGGAGTAAGAATTTGGCACTCCTGGAGGCCATCAGGGAGAAAAAGAATCCATTTTTGGGAGGTGCGTCGATGCTTGAAATGATTCGAGATCTCGGATAAAAAATTAATTAATAATTACTATTAATGATATAATAAACTTATGAGTAATCCACAACTAGTGTAGGTCTTCCTTATTGTCCCGCACGATATATAACTTGTGTCTCAAAAAGCTACAATATCACTTGTCCAGCTCCTTGCTGAAGAATAGAAGCACCGCTCAAGTTTTTAACGTACCTACTTGAAGTTTACACCAAAATTTGCACCTCAGCCTACGTTGCTGTCGTGGAGTTAAGGTAGGTAGCCTTAAGAAATAAAGGATATAATAGTAGGTAACCCGTCGCTTCATAACCCCCTCCCTAATTTTGAGCATTTTCAAGGTATTCGGATGGCCCCACTGGAGCTGACTTCGATGCTACAACATATGCTTGCCCTCTCACAAATTGGACCACCCTTAAACCCAGTCGAAAGGTTGATTCTCCTCTTTTTAATTGGTACTATCAAATATTGAATTAAACGAAGTAATAAAATCTTGGGGAAAAAAGTAGAAAGTTGAAAAGTTTTGAAAAGTATACCATTCTATGCACAGCCATTCGGGACTCTACAAAAGTCTTGTAAACTCTTAATTTGAAACGCACACTCTTCACATTGCACTTTGCGAAAGATAACCTTTAGGAATGTAACTGTTCAAAACAGGGTAAAACTCTGCAATTCTACACTCCAGCATCACTTCTGCACTTCCGCATTTCAGTATCTTCAAATCAAGAGCGTTGTTTGGGAAGGAAATTCGTTCACGAAGTGCGGATTGTGGTTTTGAGGAGTGCTGAGTGAAGACTGAAAGTCTACGAATGGCCCCAATTGCGCTAATAGTGGCGTTAACCATGACAGATGTATTTTTGACGTATACAATTTCGGCCTCCGAATTTCAAGTCGTAAGACGCAAAATTAATAGGTTTTTGAATTTTGCGGCGCCATTCACGCAGCCGTGGTGTCATAAACTATTTTGCGATCCCAGATGGTCCAATGCTCCTAAAATGCTTGAAAACCTCTCAAAATGTGAAGACGACTCAAAATTTAATGTTTACAGTGATTAACGGCGCCATTAATGAATAAACAAGCGTGGAATTCCCTGAGACCTCTTTAGATTTATTATTTTCAATAATGAACCGATGGAATCGAGCATGAAAAAAAAAAAAAAAATTCTAACCCCCCTCAAAATTTGATGGTTTACGTTTCAAGGTATGTAGAATCCAAAACTGCAATAAAAAAATTTCTGTCTGTCCGCCGTACGCCGTACTTGGCACTTTTCTTAGTTACCATGAACCAAAGTCAATGAAATTTGGTTTGTAGGTCCCATTTGGGGTATAGTTGGTCCGCGAAGCTCGACGTTACTGTAAGCAATCTCGAAGGGGTGAAAAATAGGGGTTAAAATTTTCAGAACGCCGTAGCTCGAAACTGTCAATAGAATGTTATGGATTTTTTAACTTTTTAAATTGATCTGAACTAAAGAATTTTTTGAGTCCTCCCAGATCATTGTACGACCAGCCGTTCGTTTGCACAGAAAAGCTTCGTCTAAATCTAAATGGTCTTAATCAAACTGTATAAATCGGCCCAGATATCATTGCTAGGGAACACCTATTATAATCGCACGGATGGCTGTGTGAAGTCGATTTGGTTGTTCTCTGATATTATGTCATTTGAGGAATGATGACTCTTTTGGATTTTGTGGATAGGTAGGTACTTTTGTAACTTGAACGAACTGTATGCTTCATGAATAACAAAAAATTATTGATGATTGAATTATTGAATCCCACGCATTTTTATGAATCTGCTATTCCCGGGCCGGCTCCAGTACTCGATTTAGGGCTTTCCTGGTGGGAGCTCGACGGTAGGTATTGACCAAAAAAAACAGTGCTCTACGCGGAAGGGCCATGTATACAGGTAAATAATAAGCCGTTTTGTAATAATTTGTAGTGTTTCCAGTTTGACACGACTCTTCGTTTGTCTGGCACACATAACAACTCGGATTTTTCCCTTAATTAGCGATGACGAATGATTTCTATTTTGGAAGCTAATAAAATTTTATCGTGACTTATTCACAAACGTAATTTCGCGTACGTCGGGATTACGAGAGGAAGGGGTCTTTGGGGAGCATCAAATGAATGTTCAGATTTTCAATTCAACCCCCGCCCCATCGGTTCATCAACGGTCAATCAGGACCCGAGACGAATTTATAGGACTTCTTCAGTGCACCGTAACCAAACGCGTTTTAAGGATTCCCACTGAGTTGGCCACTTTTGTATGAAGGATGAAAGATATTGCTTTTCCTCGCTTTTCTTTCTCATTCCTTCTGCCCTCCAGAGGATTTAGAACAGGTAAGTAATCAACGGCGATGTTGGTGGGTGTGGAGGGGGGGGAGGAAAAGTAACGTTTTCGCCCTTAAATTGGTTCAGTAGGATGCGATGACTCCTTTTATGCCCAGCCACCAACTTCCCCGTCTCATACAGAAATGAAAAGAGGTCTTCGGAGTTATACCCTGAGGTATCTCCAAGAAAAACCGGGCAAAGAAGGGTTTCAATACGAGAACTTTGTCTATTAACTGAAGCACGCTTTTTCCTCGGGTATACTCCCTTGGGGCGGCAAAAACTTTAGTATTTTCTTAATTTATCTTACCTTATTCCCCCGTAATAACTGTATGGTGGTGAAAACCGTGGGACTTCTTGATTAGAGGAGATAAACTTTGGTTACAATGGGACTGAGTGGAAGGGGGAGCAGTTGATCTACAGAAACTCCAACGGACGGGCAAGAAAACTTGAAAACTATCTGATTGCGGGAGACAAAAAGTCGAGAGGTTTCAAGGAGGGGATAAGTCGTTGAAAGTTTTATTTGGTTTAAAAGTTGAAGCCATTAGATATTATAGTTGTACGTATTTTGCACGATATAGCATTCAAATTGTTGTTAGTTTTCTGGACTTCTACATCCAAGCAGGCTACATTGATAGGTTTATTCTTTCACAGGAGCGTGTGTCGGGAAAACTGGAGTTGATTAATGCGCCTCATCGTAGCAAAAGGCTGGGGGATGTGGCAAATGTGTGATGGTGTTTGAGTATGGAAATGCAACACGTATTTTACTATTATAGAACTACTTATTCAACTACGTGTGCTCGTAATTTTCTGTGTGGTTCTTCTAGGTTATCGTCTTTGCTAATTCACATTAGATTTTGACGCTTATTAAACTATAATATCAGTTGAGCTCGACAGCTAGTTCATTTTTAGGCTTTGGATGCCAAGTATTGAAATGAATTCGTAGGGTACTTACCTATCAAAGTGATATATAAATTATTCGTATACTTCTGTGCTTTATGGTATCAATAATAATATATTTTATGGTTACGAAGCACAGTGGAAAATTCGAAAGGAACGAAACCTCCATGGCATTCGACGATCAGATGAGCTTCTTAGGGTTTCAAGGAGCAACGAAAGGCTGGGCATTGATCGTCAAGGCGTTTTGAATTAATTATAACGCAGTTATTATTGATGGGAACTGGGTGGATCCCTAACTCGGCAAGAAGACCATTAATGTTTCTCCCATTAATGTTTCAATGTAGCAAAAGGGCATCAGGTAGCGATGGTGGGTGTCGCATCAAACATTCACTCGCGTGTGGTGCGAGAGGAGTCCGAAAACGACTAGCCGGTTTGAGGGAGAAACGAACTCACGACCGAAGGGATGCGCCGGTAAATAAGACATTAGCATATCCATTCAGATACGAAAAATGTCGTTTTTTCCCCCCCAAGTGTTTACTTACCGTTAACCAAAGGGGGATTTTTTTGTACCAGATTTTCATAACTCCCCATGCAGGATTTCCCCTTTGTATAGACAAATATTTGTTGGTTAAGAATACAGGTTTTTTTTACACTACAATGAAAAAGATTTTAGGATCCACGAGGAGGGCATTCGTGGATTACCGGCAGAACATTAAGATCAACAACAGGCAGAAGTGACCAACAGCCTGTTTGACAGATCGACAATGAAATCTGAGTAGTCTACGAATGAGTAGAAAAACTTTATTAAAAGAACTCCTATTATCAATAGGTTGAGTCAGTCCATCGGCCCCAGGTTTTTCCCCTTTGGAGTTTAATTATACCAAGTTGTACAACTTCTTATTAATACATTGTTGACTTGATTCTACTACCTAACATCACAAGACAAGATATAGAACTTGATTGTGTTCATTTTTAAAACTTGAGAATAAATGTTATTCATTTCACTGCTTTAGTTCGTGTGGCTTTTTGGTTTATTATTTTCAATAATGAACCATTGGAATCGAGCATGAAAAAAAAAATTCTTACCCCCCCTCAAAATTTGATGGTTTACGTTTCAAGGTATGTAGAATCCAAAACTGCAATAAAAATATTTCTGTCTGTCCGCCGTACGCCGTACGCCGTACGGGCCACTTTTCTTAGTTACCATGAAAGAAAATTGAATGAAATTAGGGTTATAGGTTCCGTTCGGCGTCTAGTTGGTCCTCGAAGCTCGACGTTACTGTGAGTCATCTCTAAGGGGTTCAAAATAGGGGTTCAAATTTTCAAAACGCCTATACCATTTTTTTACGTAAATATTTTTACGGTTTTAAATAGTTCTTGAACTTGCGAGTTTTTTAAGACCATCCGGAGCATCGTACGTCCAGCCGTTCGTTCACAGTAAGGCCCCAAAGTTTGCACCGACAGGCATTTTCGACTCCAGTGTGAATGAAATTGTATACAATTCAAACCAAATCTCGTAACCAGAGACGCGCCCACAATAGGAATTTGTGAATACGGCCAATCATTGGTAGGGATCACCTGATTATATTGGCGGAGTATGAAGTCGAGTTGGTTGTTCTGTGATATTATTTAATTTGAAAAATGCTCTTTTGGAGTTTGTTGGTAGGTAGTGAAACTTGAACAAACATTGAAGTATTATTGATGGGTAAATTATTACTACGGTAAATCATTACTCAACGGTAAATTATTACACAACGGTTCATTATACCATCTACGTAGAAGGGGCTGGAGTTTGTTGGTAGGTACTTTTGCAACTTTTTTCACTCCTCATCAACAATTTCTTTTCAGAACTTCATTATGTGTTTTTCTTTTTGTTAGGTACTGTTTGTCATCGGCAGAATTATTTTAGCAACATTTAACTCGTGATTTAGGTAGGTACCTAGTAACGAGTACGGGGTTAGGTACTAACCTACGGAGGGTCTGCGATCTACATAATATGTATAGAATAGTACATATCATATTATATAGAAGGGTTATCTATACATAGAGCTGTGATCTGTAACAGAAGGGTATTCTATACAAAATAATAAACCGTTGTGCAGGGATTTGCAGCGTTTTCTCTTCGTCTTCTTAGCAAGTCAACCACGCCAAGCTCTTAGCCGCTCTAGGGTGGCGGTGGCAATTTTCTTTATGGTTTCGTCGATAGTCTCCACCTTAAGATCGTGGTCGAGTCTGTCATTCCGGATGTATCATGGTGCATTTACTATTCTCCTGAGTAAGATGTTCTGGAAGCGCTGGATTATCTCCCGATTGCTCTGAGCAGTGCAGCACCACAGCTGCGCTCCGTAAGTCCATGCAGGTTTCAAAACTTGGTTGTAAAGGGTTAATTTTTCTTGGTGGATCACTTCTGATTTTTTCTTTCGAACTTGCGCTTTCCGTCTCAGTCTCGCATCTAATTTCATTCCTAGATACTTAACATCGTTGGCGTACGGAATTATATTATTGTTAAGTTAGACGGGGTATGCAGTCAGTTTTGAGATTCGTGAAATCTACATGCAAAGACTTTGCTTCGTTTAATTTCATTCCTCACTTGGGCTGTCCATTTTCGTATTTGGGAGATAGAGCAAATGGTTCGGTGATAGAGGTACTGATATTTTTATTGGTACTGGTGTACCACAGGGCAGTGTACTTCGCCCACTCTTGTATCTACTGTATACCAGCGAACTGCCTGAAATAGGAAACACAATAGACGCCTTCGCAGACGATACTGCAGTACTAATAGTTGGGGAAAATATCGGCACCAGGTAAATTGATTTTTACCTAGACAGTTGGCACTAAGGTCACTCCCAGTCTCATTCAATTTAATTCTTTGGCGAATTAATTCACTTTTATTTAGGGACCTTCTATTCATACATAGTGCAATTATTATGTTTCCATCCCTTCTAGTGCGCACAAATCGTGGATCCGCGTTGATGTAGTACGTAGGTCGCTGGGAAATCCTATATGGATGGGCAATGCTACTGATTACTACTGGGGACCGCCCCCGGGTCTGAAAATAAGGTCCGTCTCTACATAAATAACCGTGTAATTTCGCCGGGTCCGCAATGTTCTAATGGCTTTTGGGAGGAGGTCCCTCGTCAAAAGAAATGAATTTATTGTCAGGACCTCGCATGGTGTGGTACAGGTTTTCGTATAAGGTTAGGGAAAACTAGGACGGAGGGGAGGCGGTGGGGTTATTATGGGCAAAGGGCGATATTAGGGCGTGGGGGACCATCGGATGTTGGGGTCCGTAACGCCGGGGGTCCCTTTTGTTCAGGTTTGCAGAGTATGGGGAGTCTGGATAAGTTGGATTTATGCCATGTGAGGATGGGTCCGAGGGAGACTCTGATTTGGGATTTTACGTCTGGAGCCCGACCGAACGATATTACGTTGGATAATTTAGTACCTATCTACGGTGCCCGTCATCATTGAACACAAGGTTATAGCCACCGTTCAAACATCTCCAAGAGCGAGGAAGCTGAGATGGTGCAAAAGTGAATAGCCTCAGAACTCGTACTTTTTCGTCGTGGAAAAACGGGCGTCCTACGTTCTTAGTTCACAAATATTTGAAAATTTCCTTGATACATATTCGTTTTGATCTCTCGAACAAGAAAGTGTGTACTCATTTTAGGTATCTGAAGTTTGCAATTACTATTTTGGTTTATATTTTTAATAATGAATCTATGGAATCGAGCATGAATCCGAACATGGAAAGAAAAAAATGTCTGTCCGTCCGCAGAAGGGAGTAGTGTTTCCAGAAAAACCACTTTTCTCCTTTACCAGGCTTTTACCACTTTTTACCAGGCTTTCTAGTCATCTCGCTGAGAAATCGATCTCTGGGTTCAAACCGTAAGTTCGGCCTTCGGGACCTAAGAAAAAGGTAGAAATCGGAGTTCTCAGTTTTAGGCTCAACTCAGGTATTTTGAATGTAGCAGAATAAATCATTCAGCTGACGTTATCATGGCACCGGCACGAAACGAATGCTATGGATTCGAATTTGGATTAAAAATGCCCATTTTGGCTAAAAATGCGCATTTTGTTTAAAAATGCCCGTTTTGGCGGGTCGTCGACATCCAGTCAAGTCGTGAATGAGCTTGAATCCGTTCGTCACGTTTTTGCGCACTTCCAATCGTCGGATACCTACCTATTATGGAAAGCTGTGTTTGAGATCTATCAGTTGAATAATAACCGATAATCCCCCATTCTGCCGTCTCATTCGCTGACCCAGCAGACCCGTGGTCGGGCTGTAGGCAAGTTTAATGTGAGGGTCGCCGGTCCACTGGCTTCACGGAGGGCGATACTTCAACAAAAGGTCCCGCTTGGAAGGGCCATGGGCATTACACGATTAGCCGGGGGGAAAATAAATGTTCGGGGCGTTTTCGGCAGCGCCAGGGACATCTCGTAGGTGGATGAACTGTGTTCGGATCTACCTTCCAACACATTCGTCTTTTCCAAACTCCCCTAAAGGAAATATGTTATCCCCAATTGAATCCATTGTTCCCTGCCGTCGAGGAACCTTTAATTATTGTCTCATACGATAGAGGAGGAGTGAATTATTGTTAAATACGATGTGTTCGTTATAGAGGGTGAAGAAAATGGGAAAATATGGTGTGAAGTCTACTGATAAAGAGATACTCATCTTTACCCATGTTTTGTTTATTCCTTGAATCAGCGATTCAAGCTTATATTATTACTATCAGAAACCTGTTTTATAAACAAAAATTTATGTTTATAAAAGATTATAGGTACCAACTATGTTTTTAGAAGTGCTTGTAATGAACAGTTAGTGTGAACTAAGAGTGCTCCACAAAACAAAAATATTCGAATGTAAGAAAGTTCCAATTGCTCCAAATGGTTAAAAACCAATGGTGACATGAGGATTTAATGTCACCTGAATATGCGTAGCAGTGGACGAATTCCAGTGCAGGATAATAAAATTCTCAGCATTCACAGCATTATGAAACACTTGCGTTTCGTGTAGCTGACCGTTGTGCAAAAATTTATTTTTTGGCCAATTTTATTGTTGTTTCAGTGAAACAAACACTCTGTCTCTTGCTCTGGGTGTAGGCCCTTTCTTCCACGACCGTCCTCACGGTCTAGGAAAACGAGCTTTTCCATTGCGGTTTTATCAACAATGTTCGAAGCTATTTTTCAGCACATTATTTTTCACTAAACTCCCCCAAAAAGAAATCGTTATTCAAATCGAAACCATCGTCGTCCATCGTCTAGGAACCCTAATATGAAGTGGAGCAGTATTTGTGCCAGCTGTCTTAGGTAGGAATACCTACCCTTTCTCTGTTCATTTGTTCAAAAAAATAGTTAAGCTGTTGTTACTGTTAAATGTTATTGTTGTTCTGGTGAAACATGAAAAACATTCTGTCGCGTGCTTTGGATGTAGGCGTGAACATGAAATGACCATTTCCTTGTAACGCTTCTAACTATATTCTGTAACTAAGCAAAAAAATATTAGTAGAGAGCTGAAATTTTGAGGGTACACGCTGGTTGGATCGCAGATGGTCCCGTATCATAATGAACCTACCCAACTCTTCTATACGTTCATGTGATTCAAGTGAGGAAGCTATGTTGCCAAACGAATTGGCAGACTCTTTTTCAAACATCTGAATTTTACTTAGGTACCTACCTATCCGTCCGCCGAACTTCGCACTTTTCTTAGTTACAATGAATCAAAATGAATGAAATTCGGTTTGTAGGTCCCGTACTTCAACTAGTCACCTGTACCAGCACTTCGGTGTTCTCACTCCCAGAATGGCTTGTATTCACAGAACTGTTTTATATGTACATAAACTCCTGCATTTATTTACTAAGCAAGCGGTGATCAGACCGACGCGAACAAATGCCAACTGTGTCCTCCAGATACCACACATAACGATTTCTACACTAGACAATTTCCATGGCTAGCTCCAGCCCTATTTGAACAGTTACCGCTCCTGACCGACTTCACCATCAACAGGAAAATGTGAAAAACTAGTTGTAAAATATTTTAAAATATTAATAAAAAATTAATATAAAAATATTTTTAAAATATTATAAAGTCATAAACAAGTTTAAATTAGGATACAAATACAAATCAGCCTTCGTAACTATTTTTCTTGTTTTTTGTTGTTTTCATATTGAATAATATTGAATATAAACTAAGTGTATTTACTAACTACTTAGGAATAACCTGTTAATACTGTTAGTTTTAGATCAATGTAACTCATTCTCCAAACACTTACGGTGTTTTGTCAATGAAACTGCTGATACATACGCAGTAATAAAAATAGCAGTGGAAGAGACGAGCCTGGACAGGTCACTGATCTTAGGCTCATAAACCAACATAAGTTTAGAACTTGTGTTATGTAGGTATATAGACTCTAAACTCGGCGCTCCGCGCCTCGCCAGGGGGCAAGCCCCCTGGACCCCCGGTTACCTCTATTTACATACTTCGGACGAAATTATAGAAACACAGAATGTGTTTTAGCTCACGCGTTTCACATAAACCCGTCTTCAACCTTCGGTTGAAGATTGGTTAACTTCCTCCCACTAATGTTTCGTCGTAACTGGTGGTGCCTTATACACAGCTTCTTATATAAAGCTTGCAATCGTGTTCACAATATAAATTATTGAGAATGATCACCTGTGTGTAAACAATTATTTAAACAATCACGCTCATACCGCAGCTTGTCGGCCACGCACTCCGCAGTGGTTAACGTAATATGGTTAGGTAAATCGAGAGCTATCCAACGAGTGGTGAACGATTTTTGTACGATGATAACTGGCGAAGTTAAAGTTCCGTAGCAACGAATCGGTTGTACGTGAAAATCATTAGAAATGTTGTCGTCCCAGATTTCGTTACGAAATTTCGTTAGCTTTTGGTTTATTATTTTCAATAATGAACCATTGGAATCGAGCATGAAAAAAAAAATTCTTACCCCCCCTCAAAATTTGATGGTTTACGTTTCAAGGTATGTAGAATCCAAAACTGCAATAAAAATATTTCTGTCTGTCCGCCGTACGCCGTACGCCGTACGCCGTACGGGCCACTTTTCTTAGTTACCATGAAAAAAAATTGATGAAATTCGGGTTATAGGTTCCGTTCGGCGTCTAGTTGGTCCTCGAAGCTCGACGTTACTGTGAGTCATCTCTAAGGGGTTCAAAATAAGGGTTGAAATTTTCAAAACGCCTATACCATTTTTTTACGTAAATATTTTTACGGTTTTAAATAGTTCTTGAACTTGCGAGTTTTTTAAGACCATCCGGAGCATCGTACGTCCAGCCGTTCGTTCACAGTAAGGCCCCGAAGTTTGCACCGACAGGCATTTTCGACTCCAGTGTGAATGAAATTGTATACAATCCAAACCAAATCTCGTAACCAGAGACGCGCCCACAATAGGAATTTGTGAATACGGCCAATCATTGGTAGGGATCACCTGATTATATTGGCGGAGTATGAAGTCGAGTTGGTTGTTCTGTGATATTATTTAATTTGAAAAATGATGGCTCTATTGGAGTTTGTTGGTAGGTAGTGAAACTTGAACAAACGTTGAAGTATTATTGATGGGTAAATTATTACTACGGTAAATCATTACTCAACGGTAAATTATTACACAACGGTTCATTATACCATCTACGTAGAAGGGGCTGGAGTTTGTTGGTAGGTACTTTTGCAACTTTTTTCACTCCTCATCAACAATTTCTTTTCAGAACTTCATTATGTGTGTTTCTTTTTTTTAGGTACTGTTTGTCATCGGCAGAATTATTTTAGCAACATTTAACTCGTGATTTAGGTAGGTACCTAGTAACGAGTACGGGGTTAGGTACTAACCTACGGAGGGTCTGCGATCTAGATAATATGTGTAGAATAGTACATATCATATTATATAGACGGGTTATCTATACATAGAGCTGTGATCTGTAACAGAAGGGTATTCTATACAAAATAATAAACCGTTGTGCAGGGATTTGCAGCGTTTTTGGCTAGTAGTCCATGGCTAAAACACATTCTGTGTTAAAAATCATTATATTTGTTGTATAAAGTTTTTGTTGAAGTGAATGGGTTGAAATTTTCAGAACGCCTTAGCTTGAAAACTTCAAATAGAAGGGTATGGTGTTTATTACGTTTATAAATTGATCTTGAATCTGAAATTGATTGATTTTTATGTTTTATTTTTTTATTGAGGTGCCAATTGTTTTGGAGGACCCACTTTTTTGCAACTTTGAAGCTGTTCTCTATTAAAAACGCTGCAAATCCCTGCACAACGGTTTATTATTTTGTATAGAATACCCTTCTGTTACAGATCACAGCTCTATGTATAGATAACCGTCTATATAATATAATATGTACTATTCTATGCATATTATGTAGATCGCAGACCCTCCGTAGGTTAGTACCTAACCCCGTACTCGTTACTAGGTACCTACCTAAATCACGAGTTAAATGTTGCTAAAATAATTCTGCCGATGACAAACAGTACCTAACAAAAAGAAACACACACAATGAAGTTCTGAAAAGAAATTGTTGATGAGGAGTGAAAAAAGTTGCAAAAGTACCTACCAACAAACTCCAGCCCCTTCTACGTAGATGGTATAATGAACCGTTGTGTAATAATTTACCGTTGAGTAATGATTTACCGTAGTAATAATTTACCCATCAATAATACTTCAACGTTTGTTCAAGTTTCACTACCTACCAACAAACTCCAAAAGAGCCATCATTTTTCAAATTAAATAATATCACAGAACAACCAACTCGACTTCATACTCCGCCAATATAATCAGGTGATCCCTACCAATGATTGTCCGTATTCACAAATTCCTATTGTGGGCGCATCTCTGGTTACGAGATTTGGTTTGAATTGTATACAATTTCATTCACACTGGAGTCGAAAATGCCTGTCGGTGCAAACTTCGGGGCCTTACTGTGAACGAACGGCTGGACGTACGATGCTCCGGATGGTCTTAAAAAACTCGCAAGTTCAAGAACTATTTAAAACCGTAAAAATATTTACGTAAAAAAATGGTATAGGTGTTTTGAAAATTTCAACCCCTATTTTGAACCCCTTAGAGATGACTCACAGTAACGTCGAGCTTCGAGGACCAACTAGACCCCGAACGGAACCTATAACCCGAATTTCATCAATTTTTTTTCATGGTAACTAAGAAAAGTGGCCCGTACGGCGTACGGCGGACAGACAGAAATATTTTTATTGCAGTTTTGGATTCTACATACCTTGAAACGTAAACCATAAAATTTTGAGGGGGGGTAAGAATTTTTTTTTTCATGCTCGATTCCAATGGTTCATTATTGAAAATAATAAACCAAAAAAAAACGAAAAAAAAACATGAACCTTAAAGTCATAGCTTATCAAGTGTTGAAATTACATGTGTTGGCATGAAGATTTAATCACAATCACCGCTCATTCAGCCAATATCACATAAGCTGAATTTGAATTGAAATCGTCAATAGGATTTGCTAATAAACAGAAAAAAATTCTACAGGTTTCAAATAAATTCCCGTTGCACATCGTTAGACTCGTCGTCGCACCCAAACGCGTACGTACATGTTCGCAGAATGCTAAGTCTCGAGTGTCCAATATCTGATTTCTGTCAAATAATTCGCTCCCTCACTCATCGTAACGCTGTTCATGTCATGCAATCCAGTTTTGTAGTATTGAGGAGAACAAAGGGGGTTAGTCACCCTTCGGCCTCATTCCCAAACCGCCCCAAATGAGCCCACGAGTTTTCCCTCCGTCCTGCTCGCAACACAATAACAAGGGGGATGATAATGCAATGTTTATCAGGATTCAATCAATCGTTGAAATTACGAGGTCCGAGGTTTCCCATTCAATCCCCCGTCGGCGAAACCTTTCGACACAGAAGCGTTTTCTGACCTAAAAGAAACGGCATGCTGATTGGAAACCAATTGAGTTTTGTATGGAAAGGAAGGCAGATGTGAGCAGTTTTCCATAGTTCTCGTGAAAAGGGACTAAATCGTTAACTGAGGGTTTGTATGTCACGAGTTGTCACAATTTATTACGATAGGTACATATCCATAAGTATGTACCTACACATTCTTCAGTTTAGTTGATTCTTATATAACTTTTAAGTAGAAACCTCAACTCAAATACAAGAAAAATAAGTTTTACACACAAAATGTGTGCCTTCTTGAAAAGTTTCTGTTTACAATCACTTTATACAACATTTTTGGTAATTCTCTACCGATTTCTGGCGTATTTTGGTCATTTTTGACGATTTTCCACTGATAATAACTCCCATTTGAGATTTGACTCAGTGTTTCATATAAGTCCGCCTGGAAGACGAATCTTTGAACTAAGAACTAAATGTAAGTGCTCTTAGAAACTAGTGTTGAGAAAATAACAAACACTTGAAGGTATCAGAATTATACTGTTGTAATACACAGGAATTATAATATGCTGCAAATAACTGTACTATACAGATTATAATCTGGTTGGGCTGTTCTGCAGTAAAAAAATACAGCTATGCAGCATGACCATATGAGCAAATTTTCAAAATCTGTGACTCACTTTTTTTGACGAGTTTTAGGCGGAAACTTTCATTCGCGGTTCTGTTGCGAGTTACCGTTCTCTACTTTTGTGATTATATAGAAATGTTGGCCTTTAAAAAAATGTTGGCGAAATTTCGAGTCTTCTACATTGTAGTTAAGGTCAGACCGCTTGGAATGACACATGAACGTATTAGGTACCTATCTAGGGATTGATTCACTATGATCTGAAGAGGAAAAGAACCAAAATACTTTCCTAACATTTCGGAACTAGAATATTTTGGCTCATTACAATAAAAAGGAAGTTAATGTTTGTCCATTTTGAAGAGCGACATGATCCCGGCCGTTTTGGCGCATTCTAGATCGATCAACGCCAACCCTCCGCCGTCCAGATTTAATAATGCAATCTTCAGCGATAGGGGAAATAACACCGTAATTAACGGACTCCTACGGAACCCTAATGGAGGCGGTGCCACTCCATCATTTTGTCTCCGGCGTTAAAGCGTAAGCTTAATGAATGTTGATAGTCGTCGCTCCGGAGTTATTAGTACCATCATTTATTAGTCATCTTCCAACTATTCAATATTCTCGGCTGTCCGACGTAGACGGATGGCCAAGAAAATAATACAAACCCGAGCCACATCATCGTGCTACGTCGAACTGTATTTAGTTCCATCCCGGAGGGCAGTGCTCATTTGCGTTATTAAATGCTATTAAAGGCTCTTCGTTATTAACTTTTTATCTATTTCATAATTTAAAAACAACGTGTGTGGGCTCCGCAGCTGCGGTATCAACCTATTTCTTACATATGTAGGTGCACCACTTATGCAAGTTAGAGGACACCAATCTACTTATTAATGGAATGCTACCGGTCGAGGGAACTTAAGTGGTTCAATTTATCGAGTCGGAGGTTGCTAGGTTGCTACGGGTATAATTTCTGGTGGTTGCTACCTAAAGGAAGATGTCACTTTATTAACTTTGTATTCTCATGCACCTTACTCAACTAGAGATGAGTAAGCGGGTTCGAGTCCTACACAAATTTGTATACGACAAAATAGGTACATACCTGTACTAATACTACCTAAAAAGGTACTCAGGTTGTTTCGGTGCCAGAACTAATTCCAACGTTTCTTAGGAATTTGACTTTTCTTGTTTGAGCCCCATTTGTGTGATCGAGATTCTTTCTTTGTAACGCTATTCTGGTCAGGGTATTAGAATTTAATAATACTAACCAGTTTATATTAGAATGTATTCGGTACAAGGGGTACATAACCCCGTTTGGGATAAATGTTCGCGGCGTCTCTGGTTATCGTCTCGGGCGGGCACCAGTACAAGCTTCGAAAAGCTCGCACGTGTTACCCGATCAGCGATTAGCTCTTCACCTCTGATAATAATCATGTGAAGCCTGCAGGGACTAAAGTCGAATCGATCGAATAAAAAGTCCTCCGGGATACACCCAGTGAGGTCAAATTCAGGGTTATAAAAGAAAAAAACCACAGTCATGCAGCATGGCTATAAGAGCGAATTTTCGAAGTTTTTGGCATCTTCCTCCTCCGCCTAAAATTTTCTGAAAATTAATTTTCGGCCAATGTTTTCCCAACTTGATACCATACAAAATTAAAACAGGAGTAGTTTTACGCAAAGTAAAATTTGGGGTGGAAGGAGGGGGAGGGGGAAATCAAAAATGTTTTGAATACCAGAAGAGTAGGTATTGGGTACCTACGTAACAAATTTTTTGTTCCATTTTTTGCCGAGTAACACCTCGGTTTGTAGATTTTCCAACGCTGAACACGATGGTGAAGTCAGAATTGCGATATCCCATTCCGTTATCAGATTAGAGCAGACGAACCAGGAAGAACATCTCAAGAAATAACCACGTTCCTTCATCTTCAAAGTGCTCCAGTTTGAGAATGGAATGAGATATCGCAATTCTGATTTCACCATCGTGTTCAGCGTACAAAAACCTTTAAAATGAGGTGTCACTTGTCAGACTTTTTCATTTTGGGAATTTATGGGTAATTTCCCCCCCTAAAACTCCCCAAAACTCCCCCTTAGGGTGACCCGATTCTGCCCATCTTCGGACTTAGCCTGTCGATTGCCAAGACAGATTTTTCGTGCAAATTTGAAGTTTTTATCTCAATTCTTTCGAGAGTTATCGTCTGGAATGACACATACATATATAAATATATATATAAATATATAAATATATAAATATACTCGGCCCTTCGGGCCTCGCCAGGGGGCAAGCCCCCTGGACCCCCAAAGGGGGCTCCGCCCCCTCGGAACGGCTTCGCCGTTCCTCACCCCCGAAGGATGTGTTCTTATACTTCGTATAACAAAGGAGAATTTGCTATGCAATTTACCCCCCCCCCCCCCCCACACCACCAACACACAAAAAAATAATTCTTTATCACATTCCTCTTTGTGCTCATCTTTATCACATTCCTCTTTGTGCTCATCTTTATCACGTTCCTCTTTGTGCTGATCTTTATCACATTCCTCTTTGTGCTCATCTTTATCACATTCCTCTTTGTGCTCATCTTCATTACATTCCTCTTTGCGTGACGCGTTTTTGTGACAGGATATTGTGACAGGACATTTTTTTCACATGACCCCCGGCGTTAAAATTGCATAGCAATTAATAAATATATATATAAATATATATATATATATATACATATAATTTTTGGTGTCTTTCGGCAGGGAATTCAGGATGGTCTGAAACGGATTTTGGTATAAAAATCTTTCGGAAATTCGAGTTTTAACAATTTTGGACCGAGAACAATAGCTTCCTTTTCTTCGAAAATTCGCTAAAAGAAAAACGCTGCAAAGTCCTTGTCACATGGGTTTATTATTCTATTGGACATACCTACAGAAAGGTTGGCTGTTCATTAATTGTTTCTTTCATGCGTAATAATCGAAATAGCTACTTCTGATGGTTTCCATTAATTTTGGCCCCCAAAACACAAATTAGGTACGCTCTTTTTTTTCTTTTTTTTTTAAACTATCTTTGATCATTGGTAGTGCCATTTAATCGTCCTGAACCACGTCTTGACACTTTTTCCAGTGTTATTATACAAACTGATGGTGATTTCAGACGATTTCCCAGGTTTTTCACTCATAAAAAATCAATTCTGGGAGCTGAACATTTGGTAGAACTCAATTTTCCACTCTTTGGTCAAAATCGACTTCATATTCGGTCTTCTCGTCCCCAAAAACATAGAAAACGATATCTCAGAAGCTCATGTTACCAATATGTTGCTAAAACGTAAAAAGTACCTATTTTTACACACATTTTCACTCATAACACCCCTGGGTATATTCCGATCGGGCTGAAAAGTTTCGGGACACAACTAGGGCCCAAATGGAGCATGTGTGCGAAAGAACGATTTTTTTAGACCGAAAATGAAGCCTGTACACGTGATACGGCGGACGGCGGACGGCGTACGGCGGACGGACATTGCATTTTTGAAATCTATGCACCTTGAAACGTAAAAGAAAAAAGTTTGAGGGGGTTTTATAAAAATTTTTTGCTGAGCGAATACATAGGTGTATTATTCACAGAATAATAAACCAAAAGTATTGGGTACAGAATCCAACAAACCTCAAGGGTCTTTCCGTTCTCACAAAGACACAATTTCACTTTATGTGTTGCCTTGAAGAAAAAAAACGTAATTATTTCAACAAATCCACTAAAACCTCGTATCATTGTTTACTGGTGAGCTGTTCGGATGTTCGATTCCTACCTATCTTTAAGCTGTGATGGATGCTGCCAGTACTTTTAATTTGTTTATAATTGATGGGCTGTTTATTTTATGGGTTGATGGGCTACATATTGTTGAGGTTGCTAAATTGTAATAATTGTTTCAATTTTTGCTTCATTTTACCGAATTTTCGAAGAAATTTAAGCTATTGCAATGGGTCCACAATTTTCAGATCATGAATTTTTGAAATTTTTGTGTAGGGAAATCCGTTTCAGAGCACCCTGAATGCATTCCTAGATTCTAACAAAAATTTATATGTATATATTTTTTCTTTTGAATTTACGGGATTTCCCTGCAGACGGTGTCTGATCTTTGGGTACATGATAAAAATTCCAGATTTCGCCAAAATGTTAGTATTGCCAAACAAAAGGATGAATTGGAAGATGAGCAATTTAAAAAAAATTCCAATTGGGTCTAATTTGAATTTTCAAGTGTCAAAAATTATAAAAACGGCTAAATTCGCGAACAGTTTATATGTATAAAGTCACTGAAAGTGTAATGGAAGGGTGAGTAAAGACAGAAAATACAATTTCAGTTGTTTTTCCATACAGAATCGGTCAACAGTTTGTATTAAGGGCTGAAATCAGTACTAAACCACCTGACGTTGTATGGGATGGTAATTCACGACGGAGGGTCTGTTTCGATGACAAAAAGATTTTTCTCCGGTAAAAATGGCCAAAATCACGAAAAAAATTATATAACGGTGATTTTACAAAAAGTGGTATGGTTTTTCGCTGTAATCTTTTTACACAGTAGCACGAATATTTCTTTGAAAATTAGCCCTTTTAGCCATGCTGCATGGCTGGAACTTTAATTTTGATTTCGAGCTTTCGTTTCTTTTTTTGTAACTTCTTCTTTGGTAGTCAATCTGATAGTTGGTTATTTGGTTTATTATTTTCAAGAATGGACCATTGGAATCGAGCATGAAAAAAAAAAAAAAATTCTAACCCCCCCCCCTCAAAATTTGATGGTTTACGTTTCAAGGTATGTAGAATCCAAACGCTGCAAATCCCTGCACAACGGTTTATTATTTTGTATAGAATACCCTTCTGTTACAGATCACAGCTCTATGTATAGATAACCCGTCTGTATAATATAATATGTACTATTCTATGCATATTATGTAGATCGCAGACCCTCCGTAGGTTAGTACCTAACCCCGTACTCGTTACTAGGTACCTACCTAAATCACGAGTTAAATGTTGCTAAAATAATTCTGCCGATGACAAACAGTACCTAACAAAAAGAAACACACATAATGAAGTTCTGAAAAGAAATTGTTGATGAGGAGTGAAAAAAGTTGCAAAAGTAGGTACCTACCAACAAACTCCAGCCCCTTCTACGTAGATTATAATAATGAACCGTTGTGTAATAATTTACCGTTGAGTAATGATTTACCGTAGTAATAATTTACCCATCAATAATACTTCAACGTTTGTTCAAGTTTCACTACCTACCAACAAACTCCAATAGAGCCATCATTTTTCAAATTAAATAATATCACAGAACAACCAACTCGACTTCATACTCCGCCAATACATATAATCAGGTGATCCCTACCAATGATTGGCCGTATTCACAAATTCCTATTGTGGGCGCGTCTCTGGTTACGAGATTTGGTTTGGATTGTATACAATTTCATTCACACTGGAGTCGAAAATGCCTGTCGGTGCAAACTTCGGGGCCTTACTGTGAACGAACGGCTGGACGTACGATGCTCCGGATGGTCTTAAAAAACTCGCAAGTTCAAGAACTATTTAAAACCGTAAAAATATTTACGTAAAAAAATGGTATAGGCGTTTTGAAAATTTCAACCCCTATTTTGAACCCCTTAGAGATGACTCACAGTAACGTCGAGCTTCGAGGACCAACTAGACGCCGAACGGAACCTATAACCCGAATTTCATCAATTTTTTTTCATGGTAACTAAGAAAAGTGGCCCGTACGGCGTACGGCGTACGGCGTACGGCGTACGGCGTACGGCGGACAGACAGAAATATTTTTATTGCAGTTTTGGATTCTACATACCTTGAAACGTAAACCATCAAATTTTGAGGGGGGGTAAGAATTTTTTTTTTCATGCTCGATTCCAATGGTTCATTATTGAAAATAATAAACCAAAACTGCATTAAACAATTTCTGTCTGTCCGCCGTACGCCGTACGGGCCACTTTTCTTAGTTACCATGAAGCAAAATTGGTGAAATTCGGGTTATAGGTTCCGTTCGGGGTCTAGTTGGTCCTCGAAGCTCGACGTTACTGTCAGTCATCTCTAAGGGGTTCAAAATAGGGGTTGAAATTTTCAGAACGCCGTAGCTCGAAAACTTTTGATAGAAGGGTATGGTTTTTCTTACGTTGTTAAATTTGTCTTGAGCTAAACAATTTTTTGAGACCACCAGGAGCATTGTACGTCCAGCCGTTCGTGTGCACCAAAAAGCTTCGTCAACACGATCGTGAATAAAACGGTATAAATCCGGCCCAGATAATCATCACTAGGGAGCACCTGACTATAATCAAGGATGGCTGTATGAAGTCGAGTTGATTGTTCTGCGATATTATTTCATTTGATAAGTGATAGACTATTGGTTTTTTTAGGTAGGTTCTTGTGAAACTTGAACAAACGTTGAAGTATTAGGATTGATGGGAAAATTATTTCACAACGGCAAATTATTACACAACGGTAAATTATTAAACAACGGTAAATTATTACACAACGGTAAATTATTTCATAACGGTAAATTATTACACACGGGTAAATTATTACACAACGGTTCATCTACCAAGAAGGGGCTGGATTTTGTTTATCGGTACCTACTTTTGCAACTTGAACAAACGTTGAAGTATTGTTGATGGGTAAAATATTACACAATGGTAAATTATTACACAACGGCAAATTATTACACAATGGTAAATTATCACATAGCGGTAAATTATTTCTCAACGGTAAATTATTACACAACGGTAAATTATTACACAACGGTTCATCAACCAAGAAGGGGCTGGATTTTGTTGATCGGTACTTTTGCAACTTGAACAACCGTTGAAGTATTATTGATGGGCAAGTTCTTACACAACGGTTCATTATACTTGAACACGAAGGTAAGGTAGGTATTGACCACAGAAAACAGTGATCTACGCAGAAGGGGCATCTATTTCACTCCACATCAACAATTCTCCTTCAGAACTTCATTATTTGCGTTTCTTTTTGCCGTTTTAGTTACTGCTTGTCATCGACAGAATTATTTTAGCAACATTTAACTCGTGGTTTAGGCAGGTACCTATAGTAACGAGTACGGGGTTAGGTACTAACTTACGGAGGGTCTGCGATCTACATAATATGTATAGAGTAGTACATTTTATATTATATAGACGGGTTATCTATACAGAGAGCTGTGATCTGTAACAGAAGGGTATTCTATACAAAATAATAAGCCTTTTGCGCAGGGATTTGCAGCGTTTTTTATAACAAATAATACGAAAATTATACTCCTCCAAATTTTGAAACCCCTTCAGTGCATTTAAATGGCCCTAAAGTCATTTGTACCTAAAGCCCTTCAGTAGCTCAACCGACACTACACGTTGTAAGTTGTAGTTATGTACTAACCGGTACATGTGCAAAAATAGTTCATCAACCTCACAGAGCCATCTGGTTCCTGATGGATCCAATCAACCGGATTGCTTCCACGGGGTCGGTCGGCGAGGGACCGGCCTTCATTAGGCTAAACACCCAGTGATTGGAGACTTGAAGCCGATCCCCTGGAAGATAAGCGCGCCCGTCTTCGCGCTAATAGCTGGCCTGTCATTTGCATTTCAACCCCCAACCCCTCTTTCTGGATCCTGAACCGCTCTCCCGACCGCGTCCACCCTCCACTGTATTCCTCGTTTCTCCATATCCGATTGACTTAAATCCTCGGCCGGAGTTGAGTCAATTGATCCCAATTTGCCCCGTTCGAACGTGAATTAGGACGAGAGATTATCCCATCAGTGCAATTACTGGGCTGAATTCTCAATCAGTGCTGTCACCGGAAAGAATCCGCCGTAGGGTCAACGTGGCTCAAGTCAGCCACGTTTTATTTGAAATGTGCGAATTAGCACGTACAACCATGATACCAATGAAATAAGCTGAAAGATCCCGAGATATCAGTGTAGAGATCCAATAATTAGTCCGTAGTTGTACCCACAAGCACCTCCAGCGGCGTTTTTAAATGCAAAATTCCGCATTTGTCTCATTTTTTGGTTTATTATTTTCAATAATGAACCATTGGAATCGAGCATGAAAAAAAAAATTCTTACCCCCCCTCAAAATTTGATGGTTTACGTTTCAAGGTATGTAGAATCCAAAACTGCAATAAAAATATTTCTGTCTGTCCGCCGTACGCCGTACGGGCCACTTTTCTTAGTTACCATGAAAAAAAATTGATGAAATTCGGGTTATAGGTTCCGTTCGGCGTCTAGTTGGTCCTCGAAGCTCGACGTTACTGTGAGTCATCTCTAAGGGGTTCAAAATAGGGGTTGAAATTTTCAAAACGCCTATACTATTTTTTTACGTAAATATTTTTACGGTTTTAAATAGTTCTTGAACTTGCGAGTTTTTTAAGACCATCCGGAGCATCGTACGTCCAGCCGTTCGTTCACAGTAAGGCCCCGAAGTTTGCACCGACAGGCATTTTCGACTCCAGTGTGAATGAAATTGTATACAATTCAAACCAAATCTCGTAACCAGAGACGCGCCCACAATAGGAATTTGTGAATACGGCCAATCATTGGTAGGGATCACCTGATTATATTGGCGGAGTATGAAGTCGAGTTGGTTGTTCTGTGATATTATTTCGCTTGAAAAATGATGGCTCTTTTGGAGTTTGTTGGTAGGTAGTGAAACTTGAACAAACGTTGAAGTATTATTGATGGGTAAATTATTACTACGGTAAATCATTACTCAACGGTAAATTATTACACAACGGTTCATTATACCATCTACGTAGAAGGGGCTGGAGTTTGTTGGTAGGTACTTTTGCAACTTTTTTCACTCCTCATCAACAATTTCTTTTCAGAACTTCATTATGTGTGTTTCTTTTTGTTAGGTACTGTTTGTCATCGGCAGAATTATTTTAGCAACATTTAACTCGTGATTTAGGTAGGTACCTAGTAACGAGTACGGGGTTAGGTACTAACCTACGGAGGGTCTGCTATCAACATAATATGTATATAATAGAATAGTACATATCATATTATATAGAAGGGTTATCTATACATAGAGCTGTGATCTGTAACAGGAGGGTATTCTATACAAAATAATAAACCGTTGTGCAGGGATTTGCAGCGTTTTTGGAATAGTATCAATACTATTATACCTTTAATGTCTCTCTCTAACATCCCATTTTCTAATATATTTCACCAATTATTATTATTTGGGGATTAAAAATAATAAAAAATTAAATTTAAACCAGTGACTAAGAAACCCGTCAACGCTACCCATTGGGAGCATTGAGCTAATTATTTGTATAAAAATAATAATTTTACAACTTATTAAAAGGGGTAAAGCAAATTATTTAGCAGGTATGCGGACGGGTGAAGAGTGTGGAGGATTGCAGTGCCTTGAAGTCGATGTTGTGACGCGTGGATGGGCCCATCCGATGAAATAGAAGTTCGTATTGATGAAAACCGTGAAGACGGAGAAGTGCGGGGAAATTTGAATACAAAGATGCAAAATTTAAATGAGAAAGGGCTTGAAGTTATAATTGTGTAGGATTATGGCCAAGAGGCAGTTGGCCAACAAGCAAAATTTGTGAATATTACTAAA